>OY723393.1:3734214-4047077 GCA_963210295.1 Ophion ellenae
ACTCGCACGTCAGTTCCGCTTTGATCAACGCTACACGTTGACCCGAGACTTCATTCGATATACGACTGTAACCTCTCATGCATATATGCAGTAGGCAAATTTTCTCATAGTTACGAATTCAACCGCGATGTACAACGAGGTGCGGAGCGAGGAGCTGAGGCGAGCGGGAGTGAGTGAGAGAGAGTGTGTGTGTGTGAGAGAGAGAGAGAGAGAGAGAGAGATCAGAGTCTGAAGACTTCACCGATCGACAACAACTATTCTTGAAGTCCACGAGGGATATTCTCCAACATTTGGAGTATAAGGGAAGTTCACAACTTCCACCCACATGGTTCGAGCCAATGCTCTTTTTCCGCCTGCACACACACATGCGCACGTACACATATGCCCAGATTGCAATAAGGCGCACTGCGGTTGTTACGCATTTCCTCCCGAATTATCACCATTCGGGACCTTACCATTCCCTTTCTGTCTGTCTCGCTCTCTCACTCTCATTCTCCCGCGTACCCTACCTTCGGCGAATTTCCAGTGATGAAGAGCCATTCTCTCGCGTGTTATAACTCTTGATGAGGAAAAAATCAAATGACCCGAACAAGGAATCGGCCACAGGAGGGGAAAATAAAATTAGATCTCGTTGAGTAGTGCGCAACCGGAGAAGATGGAACGTGATCTCACCTTTAGAGACGTTTAGACGATAATGGGAGAACCAAAATGAGGTTTCGAAATTTTCGAGTTATGTGTTCAATTATTGTAGTAAGCAAGGTAATAATACGGATAATAATAATAATAATAATAACCACCAATAACAACAGGGACGAATGCGATTAAGTTACTCAAGACCTACACGAGACCGATCTGTAAAAAGTGTGTGAGAGAATCCTACTTGGCATATGTCCGTACGATCTTCATAGGTGCCAGCTAGATGCCGAGACTTGTATAAAGTGCGAAAATCATAATAATAATGGACGGCGTAGGAAAGCTGGCGTGTCCATCCCCTAGGGAGTATAACTACCTCGCAATAGCCACCGGCGTTCTAGGCCAACCACCTAGCACGTCGAAAACTAGGTTCCACAATCACCGAGTCAAGCTCCCCACAACCGGTCGCTCTCGGATGAAAACCAAGGGTCAGTTGGAGGGCCACCCGGAAAGGACCCACGGCATCGAACACGGCTTGAAATCGGCGCCTCAAGTGGACGGAGAAACTCAAGGAGGACCTCATCTGATGCTGGAGGGATAGCGTACTGTCGCGGCGGGGATACATGGCGAGGTTGCAGGCCCAGTAGAGCCAAGTGCATCCAGAGCTTGCACACCTCTCGCAACTACACCTGCGAGACCAGGCAGTCCGCTTGCGACGACAAGGCTACGATCTTATATTGCTACCACCAGAGCTGTCTGGCAGACGCTCTTTCGCGCGTTCAGTGCGGAGCACTGCGGACGGCTGCAAGATCGGTTCCCCTGGCCGTCGGAACCCCCCTGTTGACTCGTCGATTTGATACAAGACTGGGGAAAACGAAGGGAGAGAATCACTGGCACATTTTCTCTTCAGCCTGGTTGCCTAGGAGCGGCAAATGAGTCCCTTGCGGCAGCAATTCCTGAGACTGCTGATCTCAGCTTGAACTGGGCTGTGTATCACGCGCTTACTGAGGCGAGACCTCGGACACGCAATGACAAGGCGGCCTTCGTGGTTAAGACCCAGCGGCGCGTGGCATAGCCCCAGATTAAGATCAATGAAGCGTGGAGGTAGGCATCCCGTTCTTAGTGTGTAACAGACTTCGTTATGGAGGGGAGGGCGGTTACCCCGAAAATCCGAAAAATCAGCTCGGAACTGAAATGCCGTCGCCACACATCGAACAAAGCTATCCGCTTTTCTCAAGAGCTCGTCTTGAACATCGTAGCAACGTACACGCGGACGGCTGGTATCGACTTCGGGTTATATAAGTACGCCGTTCTTCATCTCAGGAGAAGGAGAGCAGGGTATCGCGCCTGATACCCTCAAGCGTCTTCAAACACCTGGACGCCGCAAGGTCTTACCAGTACCTTGGCATAGATCAGCGATCTGTACAAGACGCTGAAGGTGTCAAAGCGGCCCTCTGCAACGAGTTTAGGTGGTGACACTTCTATATCTGTCTGGGAAAAACAAGATCACTGCTATCAATATGCTCGCTGTCCCGGTCCTGCTCTACTCATTTGGCGTCATCAAATGGCGTAGAGGTGAGCTTAAACAACTGGACATCGGCGCACGCAAGATAATGAACATCCAGCGGATTCTGCACCGTCGATCTTCCACCCTGCGCCTTTAGATGCTTCGTCAGAGCGGCGGCGCGGGCTCTTAGGATTGGAGTGTCTTCATGACCGCATTGTCCTCGGAATAGCAAGTGATGTAAAAACCAGCTCCTAGAGATCGTGCATCAGCATGAGCTTCATGGGGTGGGGGCATTTCTTCATAAGGCAGCAGGTCGTGCGGCCGAAATTGTCGGCTTGGAGTGCCGACGGCGCCGGCATGGCCCCTTGCCAACAGACTTCGTCGCTCGATTGCCCAATCCCCACGTCGACGGGCAATCAGGGCTGCCGAGCAGACTGTCCCGACTCGGCAGCACGTGGACAGATCTATGCACGGTGTTTTTCCATCACATGGAGGACCATGGGCTGTCCGCCCAGCTAACCTTTTCCTTCTTGCGCTCAGCAGGACTGATGTCCGTGATCTAGAAAAGACTGAACACTTCACCCTGGTCTATCGCAGTCGCATTATGGGTCAGCCTCTACCGACCGTTTCGTGTCGTGCATGCAAACAATCGTCGGAGACACTGGTGCATCTACTGTTGGCTTGTCCGGTATATGCAGCCTCTGGCTATATCCATCGCTATGATGCCCGCGCCGCCATATTTACCAGGAGATGGAGACCATACTCGTGGGCGAGAGGTGCAATACTTATTGGAACTTCTCGTTTGCGACCATGGGGCCGCTTTAAGCGACTAAGCCTGATGTCCTCTTTGATTTCGAAGACACGTCGATATACGTCATTGAGTTCTCGGCCTGGGCCGAGGTAAAGATGTCGCAAAAGGAAGAGGAGAAACGGCTCATGTATCAACCTCTCCTAGCCGAGCTACATCGTTTTCACCGAAGATTCAGGGTAATTCTCGTTGTCTTCGTCATCGGCGGGCTTGGGGGGGATAAAGGAGTCTTTTGTGTCAGGCCTTGCCAGCATACCGGCTTGCAAACCCAGTGTTCGGTTGCTAGTAGGTCGGATACAGAAGGCGGTCATACTTGAATACCTCCGTTTACACAGGCAACACGATTGTGGACTGCGGTAGCCGCTCACCCTCTGGCTTGAGGTAGCGGCTTTCCCAGTGCAAACTAACGAAGTGCGTTGCCCAGAGCAATAAAATCTATTAAATAATAATAATAATAATAATGGTCACTCTCGTTGTCCTCATCATCTGCGCGCTTGGAGGGATGAAGGAGTCTTTTGTGTCAGGCCCTGCCGGCGTCCCGATTCGCAAACCCAGTTATCGGTTGCTAGCAGGTCGGATGCAGAAGGCGATCATACTTGGAACCCTTCGTCTGCTCAGGCAACACAATTGTGGACTGCGGTTGCCGCTCACCGTCTAGCTTGAGGGAGCGGCTATCGCAGAGTGATATGTAATTTTTCTCGTGTTTTTTGACCGGTCGGCAGCTGAGGTGGTGTTGAGCCGTCGAGTGTCGCTCAGTATTATTGTCCCGCTCTAGATTAAGACCGAGCCTAACCCCCGGGAGTAGGCGAATGTTTTCCAGCGCAAACTGAGGAAGTGGGTTTCCCGGAGTAATCAAATTTATATAAAAAAAATAATAACAAATTGACGTAGGGAAGCTGGCGTGTCCATTATCCCGGGGATCGAGATAGAGCACTCTCTTGCAATAGTTACCAGCGTGCCAGGCCAACCAACCAGAACGCCGAAAACTACAACAGGTTCCGGGAAGACCTAGTCAGGTTCCCCACTACCGGGACATTTCGGTTAGGGATCCAGGACCAGTTGGGAGGGGCACCCAGATAGGATCAACGGCGGAACGACGGAAGTACTCAAGGAGATCTCATGCGCTTCTGGAGGGATAGCAGGCCATCGCGGCGGGGGTACATCGCGAGCTTCCAGGCTCTGTGGACCCAAGCCGAACACCGTAAAATCTGCGTTATTCGTTTGTTTCATTCACACATATGAAGGGCTCGACTTTATTTGCACATTTTCGAGGGATCAATCCGTAGCTGTGACGAAGATATATCGGAGCGACGAAGAGCATAAGGAATCCGGGTGTACCGTCACGCTCGTAATCCACTTGTTTTCAATATGAGAGCTTATTACGTATGAATGATGCTTGAAAATTCTCGAGCATTTCACGAGCGCATACATAAGCGCTATTTCGAAACCCTGCTGTACGGTAGGAAAATTACTTGATTGATGTAAAGCGGACGGACGTAATTGGAAGACACCTGCCATACTCATTTGTACTATCATTTCAAGCGTCGGTGTTTAACTAATATGTAGTTATTCTTGTGTATGTTGGGAGACAGTAATTTTTTACATATTTATTTCGATTCTATTTACCAATCCGCTATTGTGATACTCTGATAGTATAAGCGGGTTGAAGGGAGCGGGTATTTATTCGGTGATTGATATTTTATTAACAAGGCTTCAAACAAGGGGCGACAGAGTTATTTGTGCAGTCTTTTTATTATTTTTCATTTAGTCAACAAAGCGACAACTTGGTTGTCCATATCACCCAACGTTATTGACGTAATTTACGCGACATAATTTTGATTGAAAGTTCCAATCGAATACTAGTAACTAGAACGTGTTTTCAAATCAACAGTTGGAAAATCAGAGGAGAGGACACACTGCGCATAATTTTAAAGCTTGACATTTCGCGAACGGGGCTTGAAGATGAAAAAATGGTAAATGGAACCTCAATTTCATTTTTGAAGACTTGTCCAATGACCCTGCACTTGATGGGATGCCGGAAAAATAAAAATTCACCTCCATTTTAGAAATTTTGCAATTACCTGAAGAAATGTTTTTTCAAAATTTTACTACATATTCATCGAGACCACCATTTGAATTATCTGATTGTCAACTGTCATGCATGCAGCCTCGGAACTGTAGAAACTGTGAGGCAATGACAGACGAACATGACGAAGTTAGAACAGTTCCTTGTTTTGATCACGGAACCTTAAAAAGTACATCGTTACTTACGTGTCTGATGAACGTAATATAGATAAATCCTCTGTGAAGTTGGGCTGAAAGATCGCATAGATACCTGACGTTATCGAATATTTTAATATTAAGGCGATGTGCCACACGCCAGAAAATTTCGACGCGGCGTCTCGTTACGTCGGTAGCGCAGATCTCGCAGTTTTTAGCTACGAGTTGCTACCGACAGACAGCGCAGCGCTCGCGAATTCGGTCTCGATGCTTCGTACTGGGACGAAGAGTCGAAGCCAAACAGACGGCGATCGCTGAGCGCGCGCGTGGGCGTGTGTGTATGTGTTTGCTACGCCGGCCGCGTGCAGAAAGAACGAATACATTCTCGCACGCCGTTCGGTCGTACGCAAAGCCCTTACATCTATGTGTGTATCACACAATACACACAACTATACGTAGCGACGATGGTACGCTTGTATTGGAAGCATGCGCTCGCTCGGCAGGAGAGCGGTGAAACTTTGTTGCATTTTACATTGCATATGCAAATGCCATCGAATCGATTTTTTTTTCGACGAGGGCCACCACCAAGATTTGTCTTGTGGAAGGGTAACGGCATTTTCCCATGCTTTTTTAATTAATTTAAACAAATAAACTCGAGCACTATTTGTAACCTCGATGCCACTTATCGTCAACGATTTCAATCCCTGCCAAAATTTCGAGCGAACGAAATTGGTCAAAACTCAGTACAAAAGGGTGGTAAAATTTTACAATGCTCACTATTTAAACAAATGCGTTCAGCAGTTTTATTGTGCCCGGGCTCATATTTGGCAGCATTATTTCTGGTCAACTTCTCGAGCAATCAAGATCGCTAGCCTCGCTTTACGGAAGAGCGGTGAATTTTTGCGATCGCGCATTGTTTAAACAAATTCCCTCGAATCGATTTTTTTTGTCGACAGCGGTGATCGGTGGAAATTTCTACATGGTTGAACTTTCTAGCAAACAGGGTTTGCTAGAGATTCATATGGTGGATGGGTGCTAGCATTTTCCCATTCTTTTTCAATTAATTTAAACAAACACGCTCGAGGACTATTTGGCATCTCGATATCGCTCATCGTCGACGAATTCGATCTCCGCCAAAATCTCGAGTCACGACCGAGATCGCTCGACACTCACTCTACAAAAGAGTTGTAAAATTTTACAATGCTCTTTGTTTAAACAATTGCGGTCGGTTTTTTTTCTCTGCCATGGCTTATGTCCGGCAGGTTGTCCGCGGCCGACCGAATTCGCGAGCGAACGAGATCGACCGAGTCTCACTCTGCGAAAGAGTAGTAAAATTTTATCATTACTGCAAAAAAAATACGTTTAGTATTTTTTTTTCTCTGCCGAAATTTATCGTCGGTAGTTTTCTTCAAGGATCAAATTTTCGAGCAATGACGATCAGAGGAGTCTCGTACTATAGAAGAGCGGTAAAATTTTACTATCGCGAATTGTTTAGAGGTCACCGGTGTAACATTTTCGAAAAATCGTGTTGTTGGAAGCACTTTGAAAAAATCTTTGAAACCTTAAAAAATTGTACAATACTCTATGTTTAAACAATTGCGGTCGCCATTTCTTTCTCTGCCATAGCTTATCTTCGGCGGGTTATCTGCGGCGGGTTATCTGCGGCGGACCAAATTCGCGAGCGAACGAGATTGACCGAGTCTCATTCTGCGAAAGAGTGGTAAAATTTTATATTTTCTGCAAAAAAAAAAAATACGTTTAGCATTTTTTCTCTCTGCCGGGATTTATCTTCGGCAGGTATTTCCAGGGATCCAATTTTCTAGCTATGGCGATTGAAGGAGTCTCGCTCTACAGAAGAGCGGTAAAATTTTACTATCGCGAATTGTTTAGGGGACAACGGTGTAAAATTTTCCAAAAATCGTTTTGTTAGAATCACTTTTAAGAAATCCTTGGAATCTTAAAAAAAATAATGCATATTCGTTTGTAGCTAAAAAAAAATATAAAGAGGTTTTCGAGCTATTTTTTGAGGAAGTCTCCGGCGCTGAAAACCGTCTTCGGCGATGTCATGCCGGCAGGCGCAGTTCTCAACTCTTGTAAGCTTATTGTGGGGACAAAGTCACGGACCCAAAATAGTTTTATTTTCGACCAATAGGTGGCATCAGATTATAAAAAAGAAAACTTCTTCAGCTGTAGCGTCTATGAAACCGTTGACTTTAAACACGTTTTTCTCAAAATCATGTTTTTGATATAGGCACGTATCAGAAACTCGAACAATTGTCGTCCAATCGACTTGGAATTTTAACTGATGCTTCTTAGATTGCTTTAACAGTCAATGACGAGCGCTTTTTTCGATTGACTGAAATTGTTAAAAATATATCACTTTTAATACCGTACCCCTAAAAATAGAAAAAACTGAAAATGTCTTCACTTTTTAAAGTGTTTTTTGAAAGGCTGTATCAATGTTAACAATAGTCGTATCAAGATGAAAAAAAAAAACAATTCGACGCTTCAAGTTTCTAGTTTGAGATCTTTTGGCATAATAAGGATGAACTTCCGAAAAGCTGTTACACTCGATGTGGCTGAGATTTTACACAGATGTTCCTTTAAATATATAAAGTCATCCCCCAAAGGGATTTTTGGCGCATTCCAATAGTTTACGAGATATTTGGTTTTTTTTTGGGTTGTTTAGGTTTGTTTGTTGGTGTTTGTGTGTTTGGGTTACCCCTGCAGTAAATATATACTTGCAGGGGTAAGCGCGGCACGCTAGCCACTAGTGAAGTCGGAGGAGTGGGGATATCGATCGGCCGTGGCGAGCGACATAGATATACTCGTGCGGGCTTAAAAATAAACATTAAAATTCGATTTCTCGCGAACTATTGGAATGCGCTAAAAATCTTTGCGCGATGTCTTTGTATATTAAATGGAATATCTGTGAAAATTTTTAGCCAAATCGAGTGTAACAGCTTTTCGGAAGTTTATGCCAAAATAATTTTGTGAAGTACGGTTATCGAGCAATCATAAGAGATAGTGAGAAAAGTATTTTCCCCATTGTTTTTTCAAGGTATTTTTTTCAGTTAAATCAATGCATCGGTCCGTTAGCTTGTTTATTCAGCTTCAATTTGGTTTCTTGTGGCATATCCGACTTATAATGAAAAAAGATCCTTTTGTCTTTGATCAATGATATCTCAGCAACCAATGATCGCACAGGAAATTAATGGGCAGCTTTGAAAAGTTGAATAAATTTCGTACAAGACCCTTTCGTTGATTTTTTAGACAAAAAAAAACATTTTTTCACCATTAATATTAATTTAAAAAATAGGACAAAAATGAAATTTTATCGTTTTTCAGTAAACCTACTACTCTATTAAAACTATTAGTGTAAATACCAATGTTGCCACGTTTTTTTTTCAGCTTAATGTATCTTCTATAGCCGTGTAAGTTTAAAAAATTGATCCATCGACCCGTTTTTCTGGACCGATCGATCAAAGTTTTACAAAAGAACTATAGGAACAAGTGTATTGTTTCTAAACATCGTGTAATCATTATCTTAACTTTTCAGGAAACAATTGTGACTCATTTTTTCCACGCTTCGGCTTTTGCGCACCACAATTGCGCTCATCTTTAGTTGCATTGATTAAAAGTTGATACCCCCAAGCTGTATTCACTAGTCGATCTGAGAACTTGTATTCGATTAACTCTCGATATTTTCTGCGAAGGTTATTAGAGATACAGAAAACACTTTTTTTCAAAAATGATCTTTTGTTTGGAAGAAAAAAACCAATTAAGATTTTTTTTTCCAAAAACTAATCTGTTTTTTTGGTCAATTTTTTCTACGCTTTGGTAAAAAAATTAATCTAATGTTTTTGTGAACTCATTTTTTTCCTCAATTTTTGATCATGCCTAATTGTCATAAAAAAACTGGGTAAAACTAAAGAATCATGGCTCCAGCCCAAAATTTGTTGGAGGTATTGTTATGGATAAAAGACGATGTTACATGTAGAATTAAAGTGGGAGAAGCCCTAATATGTTGTTCATGTATTGTATGTATTTTTATCCATATCAATACCCCAAAAAAAATTTAGACCGATTTTGGGCTGGCGCCGTGATTCCATAGTTTTACCAGAAACTGTTTTCCATAACCCGAATAACCTTCGTAGAAAATATTTAGAGTTAATTGCATAAATGTTTTCAGATCGACTATCAAATACAGCTAGGGAGTATCGACTTTAATTGATGCAATTAAAGATGAGTGAAATTATAGTGCGCAAAGGCCGAATCGTGTAAAAAATGAGTCAGTATTGTTCCGTGAAATATTTTACAAATGAAAAAAAAATGTCAATCTCTCGAACTTTTTCTTATATTTAACAAGCAAGAAGTGCCAAGTTGTGAAAAAAGTCGAAGATTAGTCTTTTTATTTTCATGATGATTACACGATGTTTAGGAATAATACACTTGTTCCTTTAATTGTTTTGGAAAACTTCGATCAACTTTTGATGGAAAACGGTTCGATGGATCAATTTAAAAACTAACAGGGTTATTGGGAGTGAAAAATCCACTATAGTGACATTGCAAAAAAAAATTAAGGGGAGCACCACCTCTATATTAAGGGGTGGTTTCACCCCTTAAAACCGTTTTTCCGCCGATAAAAAAATACGTATCGATTACTTTTCGGTGCTTTATAACATATCCAAATTTCAACAAAATTGAAGGGTGTCACCTGATCGATGTTCCTTGTTAGTTCCACAATTAAATTTACGATGGTTCTACTGCGTTCCACGGAGAGGGTATGAGGTTGAAGTTTGCATCGTTGGAACGCAATAAAAATTAATATTCGTGAATACCTTTTTTATATTTTGGCAACCTTTGTTTACAAAAATCCTGCAACCATTTTTCAAGATATCTATTCATTTAGCGATCTATAATATAAATAATTTAAAAAAGTTCAATCACAATAAAAATATGGAAAACAAAATATAAACAAGACCTTTCGTTGCGTTCCAACGATGCAAATTTCAACAGCATGGAGAGGGTTGACTGAAAACCAGTAGTGCTATAGCGACTCGTGCACCGCCATTTTCTATTCTTTTAACATATAAACTGTTTTACATACTTTAATATATACCTAATAAAGCGTAAAAGTTTTTTACCTAGGCATTTTATTGCTTACTTTTAAAAAAAATTCAAAGGTACCGGTCGAAAATGGGCAGTGTCAGTGGAGTCCTTCCTTCACACACTTGGTCACCTTGACCCGGACGAATTTGAAAAAGAATGCTCGCGTCCCCAAAATTGAATATTTTCAATAATTTTTTTCAACTCAAATTTGGACTTTCCGAGTTGCTAAGGATGATAAGATGGTGACATCTTATCATCGTTTGAAATAAATTTAAACAAATACCTCGACATTATTTAAATACACCTTGGCCACCGCTCGCCTCACAAAGGTATGCGGACAGTGCTGATGCATCAGATGACGGAGATACAGCCTGGACAGTGCCTTATTCTCCTCGAAGAGCTCTATCGGCAATATATTGTCCATCGTCCTCCGGTATCGGGCAACGGAGAAGAAAGTCTGTGTTGCGCTGGTTACGACGTTGCTCGAGCCATAGAAAACATATTTTCCCATGGTCTTTCGCAAGGCACATCTTCCGTTGTACTTCTTGCCACCGACACAATCGAGAACACTGTAAACGCCCCCAACGATATTTTCCTTACTTCATGCCTGTACTTGCTTCCACGCTCTAGGACATGATCAATCGTGCTGGTCAATTTGAGCTCGTCGCGTTTCGATGGGCTGTAAAAACCAAAGATTGTGATGCCGTGAGCCGTCTTTGACAATGAACGATTGCCTGGCCTACATCACCGCCGGCAGTGTGGATCAGAAAAGTCTTGCCAGGCGTAATACATGCAAGCAACCATGAGCGACTGGCTCATGGTTGGTTAAGCAACTTGAGTTACAGATGACGTTGCGAATAAATAAAATCCTCAAGTCGGTATCTCGCGATGACTTAGCCAACACTTCCCAACTGTGGCCGCACTGGCCGAACTAAATGATCGGACAAATACAATTTAAGGTTATGTAATTCTATGCGATTATCGCTCTCAATGCGAACGCAATTGAGTCATTGATTCGATAATGTTATTTACATTTGTTAATCCACCCACTTTTCAATAATCTGACATTGTGTAGTGTAACATATGTAGACGATTGGAAAATTCAGAAATTAAACAAGTAGAATTGGCTCAGTGGACAACGTCACAACTCATCACCCAGAGGTCCCTGGATCGAAACCACGTTACGGCGTAAGAGTATGTCTGAGATAATTAAAAATTGAACCATTAATATTTTTACAGCGCAAATATCATAACCCTAATTAATGAACGACGAAGAATATCGTAAAAGGGTCCAATGATGTAAATAATGTGAAAAAAGCACGAAAAGATAAATATATAGCCGCAATTTTTTTTAAATCTAATCGTCACCCAATTTTTTGTTCCCAGTAGCTAGCTGAAAAAACCATGTCATGGCTAGGTCAGGAATATAATACAGCCCTGGGATATTTCTTTCTATCTAGTCACCATCTAATTTTTTGTATACAGTTACTAGAGGACCAAAGCGTTACAAGGCTGGGTAGTCAATCGCTAAAATGGCTAGCTAATGGCGATTCGAAACATCACTTTACTGGCTTGTGACTAGACGGTGATGAGTTACGTTTTCCATTCGGGATAATGCTTCCAATTGCGCGTCTTCGTTTCGGCCTTCCGCTACGATCTTTATCTTCACCGTCAAACTCACCGTTCTTAAGCTTTTGAAACCACTCACGATAACTTCTCTCACTTAAAGCAGCCTCACCATATGCTTCTACAAGCAATCGATGCTCCTTAGCTGCAGATTTCTTCAAATTAAAGAAGTAAAGACGAGTTATAAAGATCACGCAAATTACGCGTAGTCGGCTCAAAACTCGACATCTTTGCACGAAAAAAATGTTGTGATGCTGATACAAAATCGCTAATATGTCAAGGTTATGGTGTTGCCAGATGTCCAACCTCACGATATGACGTTTTACATCTGACAATTTCAACCATGACCTGCTGGTGGGGCCATCTTTTGTCAAACGGCGGAGGCTTATTTGTACTCCCAATAGATAAAAAAGGTTTTGAATTTTAAGACTTTGTTAGCATGACAATTATTAGATAGTCTTTTTTTTACATAGTTACATATCTGGATATGGGACCGTTACAATGCCTCGTATCAATGCCTGTCCGAATTATCCTCCCGCTTGTTCTACAATCTTTTATAATTTTCATGGAAAAAGCATTCAAAAGTTTAACTCCCGTTTTCGTGTCGCATGGGTTTTTATTTATTTTTCTATTGTGTATGTACTTTCCTCTTAGAGGTTTTTAAAACCAACCGCGAGACATTTATATTAGTATAAGTATTTCCTTTTGTCATCTGAACTTTAGTGACTGTTCCTCTCAAACCTATTTTTTAAATGTTTCATCAAAATCTAAGGCATTTACGTTAGTGTTTAGTTGGTAATTTATTTATTGCTTAACAGTACATTTCATAACGATAATAGAATAGTAAAATAAAGTTTTTTTCTCGGAAAGTAAAAAGATCGAAGAACATACATTATGGTAATTCGGATAGGTATTGGTACGAAGGATCTAGATTTTCCTTTTGAAAGTCACTTTTCGGGTCACCCTGTATGTACGTATGTATATATAAATCCGTACATATATAGATGTGTGTGTATGTGTATACACATACTACGCAACTTACACGTATATAACTTCGATAATATACGCACATAAAGTATACATATATCTTAGATACGAGAGTATAAATATATACGGAGTACCTCATATGCACACTTCAGAACTCACACGTACATAGAAAGAGGTGTATGCAAGTGTATCGGGTCCTCAATATTACGTATGCAGCCGGAGATTCGGTTGAACGACTTATCCGCAGTGCAAACCTGCAAGCTTATCTTCCGGAGTTCTTACTTTGTTCGGGAATGGACGTAACCCTTTCTCCTCCTCTTGTTCTCTATCTCCCTCTCCCTTGATCTCCCTCTCGCTCTTTCGCTATGTCACTAGCCCGTCCCCCGCCCCCCCTCCGTTTCTCTTTCTGCAGTTTCGACGAATTCCATTACGTCGGGTCGTAAACTGACTAACTACTTAGAGAGATACCTCCCTCGTTATACTGCGAATTGACGCTTCGTTTTATTTGCATGCTCCTTCATTCCTCGCGTTTGTCGCCTACGTGCGGAAGTCGTTCAATTATTTTTGTAAATTTGTTCCTTCCGATGGATTTGGAAGGCGGAAATAGGGGCGGTTTTATCGAGCTCAGAGAGATAAATTTGGAAAGAAAATGTGGTCCCTGCATATTGTTTTTCCGCCCGTTGAGACGAATAAATATATGCACGGATATCATCATTTTTCGATCGGAGCGAGGAACTTAGCGGGGGGGGGGGGGGGGGGGTCCGAGTTTTGAGTCAGTTCATGCCGTTGTTACGAACCTTATCGAGACGTATATCGGCAACCGCAAATTTTCATGGCGAAATACGTACTACTGTATCGTATTAGAAAATCGTACGTGAGTCGAGTACTCGAACAGGGCCCTTGAGTATTGTAAGATACAAGAGAATACTCCAGCTTTACGGCAGAGGGCTCATCCGGGCGAGGCAAATATTGCGCGCTGCATGAGAGAAAACGTGAGAGAAGCGTTAAGATAGGGTAGCAGGGAGATACCGGCAGAAGATCTTCTTCGTCCTTATCTCTCGCGGAAAAACCGCGACACAACGAAACCGTAGCTAAGTACGAGGAACAAATACATGAGCGGGTGTACAACAATTGCGATGGTTCGCGATTCTGCGTGGAAACTCAGGTCGGGGAGGGGGAGGGAGTCCGTCGCGATCGTAAGGAATTATAAGACACACGCGAGACTGAGATTGTCCCCGGTCTCATTTATCGCACGAGGTAGCGCACGTGCAAAAGCAGTATCGAAGCAAAGTTAAAGCCACTCGTTAAAACGTAGTGGCAAGTTATCATCGTTGCTTCTGGAATATTCAACGATGTTCGCCGGGGCTACCCACTCCTTAACAATTTTCCACGAGAAATATAAACTTTTGAATCCGGGTGAAAGCTCATAAAAGAAATTTAAAAAAATACATTTTCGGAGTTCACCAGCGAGCTTCGATTGATTTCAATGTAAATAGCACGTTGTCATAGCGAGAAAGAGATACCGTTTCATTGCCTTGAAGTTTGCAACATTGGAACACAACGATTTTATGTTTTCATTTGTCACCCAAAATGTTTTTTTTTTTTGGGCATTTGGATTGAGATCTTCGAAAATGTCTTAACTCGTTCAATTGATTCTCGTAACAAGTGCTGACAAATTTAACGATAACAAGTTAATGATAGAAAAAATGAATTTTTGATTTTCAATTTTCCAACAAAAATCAACAATACGCAACCACCGAAATTTAGAAGATCTTCATGTTGACCGGGCACCCGAGAAAATTCCGATCCGCAATCGCGGCGTCTTTGACACATCGTTCGTAAGATCTTTGGGGCAGCCTTGTGCACGGCCTTGTGTCAGATCCTCCAAGAGGATCCAGGGCCACGTTCCGTGAGAAAGGGCGAGCAAAGGATGCGGGAGTTTCGCGAATAGTACCGGAAAAGCAAATGCTGCCGTATATCGAACGATAAAAGATCGAAAAACGCGGGGGCTGCGCCGCAGGAATACTAAAAGTAGTAGTAGTAGTCAGGATATAGTCAGACGGCTCGGGGCGAGCGCGTATGTTGCGGACCTACTGGTAGTTCCCTGCTCCTCGGTTTATGCAGGACGATGCTTCCCGGCTGGAGGACTCCAAGTAGGGGGGGGGGGGTGAGAATGGACGTCGGTTGAGAGGAGTAGCCGGGCGGGCAGCGGCGCGGGGGAGGAGCAGCGGGTGAAGGGGTTAGGGGATGAAACTGCGCCGACCGACCCCGATGTATGACAGTATTAGTACTGCTATATGTGGGGATTTGTGTGTGTGTGTGCGAGTGGGTCCAGTTAGGTGCTACTTTACGGGCAGTAACTGCCGCCGTAAACATAGCGAACACACACGCCATGCAAGAGTACCGTCGGATAACTATGGCCTCGTGCTGAACCAGAGTGAGGGAAAATGTGTGATGCGGTTTTTCCTTCTACAAACGCTGCGCCTCTCTTCCTCTCCCTCTCCTCTCTCTCTCTCTCTCTCTCTCTCTCTCTCTCTCTCTCTCTCTCTCTCTCTCTCTCTCTCTCTCTCCTCCCTCTCTCTCTCTTCCTCCCTCTCTCTCTTCCTCCCTCTATCGTACACTCGTACCAAAGGTCTGCCACTTTTATTTTTATGGCGTCGAGCACCGCGAATTTCTAATCGCTATGGATATACACCCATGCCTCCGGATAACACACACTGTTGTGTGCACATATATGTATATAGATTTATAGATATATCGGGTGTGTCACTAGAAGTTCGAAAACTCCAACAGATATTGACTTTCGAAAATGAAAGGTCACATACAAAATTTGAAAGCTTTGCCAAGATCTACAGTGGGTGAAAAAAGTATTTGCACATCTCACACGAAACTGTTGTTAATTCGGCTTTATTTTTTTGTTCGTGTTTTCCCAAGAATTTTTTAAACAGACACCATGTATATTTAGGATGAGCTATCGAACACAGAAACTTCATAAAGCGGTTCAATTTTTTCCAAGTATAATTTGAAAAGGACGACGTGTACAAATACTTCTTTTCCCCACTGTACATTTTGCTCAGTTTAGTTGAAATTTCTTTTTCAAGTGTAAAATTTAAAGTGATTTAAAGATTGACTTTACCTTTTTAGTATTAATGGGAACCTCGGTTTTTCACCGTGTAGAAGTTCGCATCGTTGGAAACGTTACGAAAATCCCCTCTTATTTTTTAATTTCTTCATTTTCATTGTAACTTTTTACTGGTTCATTTTTATTTTTTGAATGAAACACTTTAACTTGAACATTATTGTTAGGCTGAATCTATGAAAAGTACTACTAATGTTGTTACGTTTCCATATTCCTGGCGTGTGTCAACTTTTGACATTGAAGTTTGCATAGAACGCCACGAAAATTGCGTAATCCACAATTGTTTGGCAAATTTGGGCTGTGAAAATCAACTGATCGTTTTTTAGGATCCTTACTGGAGATTCACGGCCTTAATGTGCAAAAAAGATTTCGGTTGACAAAGAAAATAAAATAAGAAAATAATGTTCTTTGCACTCGAACGATGCAAACTTCAACATCGTGTTAAGGTCAACATTATTCTTGTTTCTGATCCAAAATCTGTTCTCGCAAGTTTAGCCTGCAAATCTCCAACAAGGATTCTGAAAAACGCTTGAGTGATTTTGGTCGCCAATTTCTACAACAAAAAAAACTTGGGTCAAGAATTTTTTGTAACGCTGCAAACTTCGATATCTTGACTTTGCAACATCCCCTTTCCCTCTTTTGAGAACAAATCCAACGACGTGTCGTGACCCTTGGTGACCTTGTCATACCGAATGATTAATAAAACGGGAATTTGTTTGACGCAATTAAGCGTCTACTAGATAACATGTCTAAAATCTCCTTTATCTATAGCATAATATTTTTCGACACGTTTTCTGGATAATTCGCTAATCGTTTGAAACGTCTGGTTTTCGTGTATCTGAATTCTACTGTCTCACCCTGTACTTGTAGGCGTCTATATACTCACGTATGCATACACCTCCACGCCACATACGTGGAAGTTGGGCGCATGTATCTCGTCCTACATGTGGCAACCCTCGTATCGTATAAACTGAACGACCTAACGATCGACCCGAGTAATCTTGCTGTGTACTTTTTTTTTGGTTTTCACGGGCTTGGGTACAAATTACCGTTGAATTCAAGACCGGATGGGTTTGCAGTATCAAAGTGATCTGGGTGGACGATAATCGTCAATGCATCTGTTCTGTGGACTTTTTATATTGAGGCCACGTGGGGTTTTGAAGCTGGTCTTCAAAACGTTTTTATAATATACTTTTATGAATCCTTCGTCAATTAGGCTTTTTTGTCACTGAAACGCGGATGGGTGGAGAGTATAAAGGGATTTTTAGCCTGGCCAGGTCGAGGGCTCGGAACGAGGTGGTGGGATTAAGTGGTGCGATTAAACGAGCCTGTGAGAAGTGCCAGCGCAGTTTCGGAGCCGTTAGTTTTATGTCCCATGGAGTTTACTTTTTCTCTCTATTTTTCATTCTCATTCCGTGCTCATCGCGGAAATGTTCATCGTTGCTTGGGTGGGACAGCCGTGGAGTCCCGGACGGAATTATCCATGAATTATATCTGGTGCATAAATCAGTAGGCAAGGATTACAAAGCTAAGACGGTGGAAGTAAGAGGGATCGGATAATGCGCATAGAGGAAAGGCGGGGATGACGTTCTTCTACGCGCCGCCGGATCTCCGCGTTCGTCTCGCAACGAGAATGCGACCCTCTTGGCGCCTACATGCACATAGACGCTGACTTTTCGCTCCGCGAAGCACAACTGCGGAATTTCCGGCTCACTGACGCCATTCGCGCTTCTTGAGCAAATTATTTTTCCGTCGACCGTCGGAACGCAACGAAGTTTAAAAAAAAGAAACAAAAACTGCGGGAGTTACGAGCTTGTGTATTTTGATCGCACCACAAACTTGTTGGGAGTGTTTCGTTTTCGGCTACTTTCCCATAAATCGCTTAGGGATCCGGAACTGATGACTTTTGTGGGTTAGGTATCGATAGCTACATCAACCAGTAGGCTGGCAGAATCTAGAAACCCCGTACTCCATGACCTACGTCGGAAAAGTCATAACCCAGAAACGCCGATTCCCGAAATGTCACCATACGTGAACAAGCTGTTAATAGCAAGATCTGTCTAGACCTCGACGCGCCGCACGTTTACTTATGGTGACATTTCGGTCATTTAGGTGTTATGCCCTTTGGGAAGTATGCAAATTTGTGCAGCATGAAGTTTCTGGATCGTGACAGCCTAGCTTGTCAACCATCTGTCGAAGCCTCCAGCTCTTTGGATACTTGTTGCAGCTAGCCATTTCGATTGGTGTTGTCGACGACATTGTTGGGGCACTCTTTACCCTGCGCTTTGGTATTGGCAAGGATAATGATCCTCGCGAAGACAGCTTGCCGATGTTCTACGCAGATAGTACCAAGAACCCTGGTTCTTCCTTCATCTTGCGTAATCGGTCTCTGAAAGGATTGCTGCCTGCAAAGTTTGTTTATGTTTTTGTCGCTTGCGTAGAACATCTCGTCGATACCTTTGTAGTACACATTTATTCCTTTGTCATATAAGATGATGATGCTTTATGAAAGCTGGTGATGTAGGCTAACATGGGGAGGACGCCAATCGACACCCACCGATTTCGACCAAAGTGCGTGAGTGAAGGAGGTGGGACCCTACTCAACATTCCATAAATATTCCGCCTGAGTGGGCCATAGGAAAGGGTCAAACGCTCTCCAAAGATTTCCGAGTAGAGCTTGAGGGATATTTTTTCAACCATTTCCAAGCCAGCGGCGGAGCACAGTGATCGAGTGCATTGCCTGTCACCCTGCTGGCTTGCGGACGATTCTCGCTGCTACCGTTTACATTTTTTTTAAATTGATTTCTTTTACCGACGCAGCTGGGGCGAAATCGGTGGGTCCCGATTGGCGTCCTCCTCTCGTAAACTAGAAAACGAAGGCACCATCGATAAGTTCTCTTGTAGCTTGTAACTCCAAACGAAAGTAGCACGAAAGAAGTTCCTGAAAATGACACGTACCAACTCATTTTGTTTGGATCGGCCGCGTATATGAAAACGTCCCCGGCACAAACGCAAGGATATAATCCATAAGTCGAAAAGTGGTCATAGCCCATTCTTCTCCAACCCACCCACAAGTGGTTGTCCCATTTCGGTTTTTGTCTCCGATCAAGGATAATGTTCTGATCGTCTTTAACGTTATTTTCTGATGCGACCCCGCAGTTGATTCTTCCATAAATCCAGGCCAGATGTCCCTCCATCAGCGGAACACCCCCGCTGTATCTGGTCCTTACACTCTCGAGCCATTGCCAATGGTGAAAACGCTGTGGAACATTCCGGCTCGCTTTTTACGGGATTATTTGTTATCCCTCTTGGCGTAGAATCCCCAGAGTCTCCATTCGTTTTCTTTTACCTCCCATGCCCTCTCGGTCCTGGAATATGCGGGCGTCCCTCGGTAGAAGCGTCGTAGCGCTTCCGACGAAAAGTGGATTGCGATAGTTTGGAAGACTCCCAAGAACGGAAAAGAGCGCTACACGACAGTCGATGCCTGGACGGTTCGCGAGGTTTGTTACGTATAGAATATTCCGACGATTCCGTAAATTTATCGACCAACCGTGCTTCTGCCGATTTCCTTTCTCAAGTCCCAAACAAGGGGGAGATACGAAGGTGACTTTGGATCGGGCCACGTGTTCGTTAGCTTGAAGCATCGTGATCCGCATGCGCGTTCCTATGATTTCTCTTTCCATGTTCTCCACAATGATAGTTTTCCTTCGTGCCTTCGGTCCATATACCCCCTCATATCCATCTCATCCCCTCATATCCATCCCCATCTCATCCCCTCATATCCATCTTTTTCGTTGTCCTTTTCCCTTGTTATGCACGGACTTGAGATGAGGTGCAACATACTTTCAATCATGATGGTGCAGATAAAACAGGTACTTGCGGAGCTCTTTCGTGAAGAAATGTGCGTGCCGTCGTCACGCACATTTGTACATAGAAAATCAGTTCAATATGGAGTTGGTCTAGCTCTGGCGCGAGTTCTGAGGGTTTTAGATGTTCTATTTCATGGGATACCTCCCACATATAAATTCGTCAATAATGCTAGCCTCCAGCCCGCTCCCAATAATTATTAATGATTATGGCACATAAAAAGTTGGTTTAATTGGGAGATGCTATGGCGCTGGTGCGAGTTTTGAGGATTATGCACGTGCTATATTTTTGGATACTTCCCACATAAATTCGTCAAGGGTTTCGGTCTCTAGCCCTCCCCGAATAAGTATAAATAATTATTATGAACAGAATATCTAGACACCCATGAGATGCTGCGAATATGATGCGAGTTCTAGGTCTTATAGGGAGTCTATATGATTTCGAGAAATGCCCTCTACAATCTCGTAACGAGTTCAAGCCTCGAACTATCCCCGAATAATTATAAACGATTATGATGAACAAGAATGCTATTCAATAGTGAGATGCTGCAGTAATGGTGCGAGTACTGACTTCGAAGGAAATGTTTAATGGTATTGGGGATCTTGTGACGCAAGCTTATAAAGAGTTCCGTCTTCTAGCTCATCCCGAATAGTTATAAATAATTATTGTGACGAAAGAATATATGTAACAGTGAGATTCGACAGTACTACCGCGAGTTCTGGGTTTTATAGAGGTTTCAAATTAAGTTTAGCATCCCCTTCGGAAAGCTCGTAAAGAGTTCCAGCTTCCAGCCTTCTCCCAATAGTTATTAATAATTATTGTAATGAAGAAGTCTGTATAATAGTGAGATGCTACGGTAGTGTTGCGAGTTCTGGATAAACTCAGAACTCGAAACTCGAAGAAAATAGAGGTTTCAAACGAAGCCCTCCTCTGCAACCTAGTGAAGATTTCGAACTTCCAGTTCACTCCCAATAATTAATACTTATTACTGGACATAGAAGAGCAGTTGAATAGTAAGATGCTGTGGCCTTGATGCAAGTTCTGAGGGTTACGCACGTACCATATGATATTTGGATACCTCCCACATGAGATCGTCAAAACAAAAAATTTGCATTTTTTATATTGGGATGTTAATTTCTGGTCGATAGCATCTCATATTTTGAAATGCGGCTTACAGTACTTAAATCGTTAGAACTATTAATATAATATATCAAGAACTCGAGAACAATCGATTAAAATAAAAAGAATATTGCATTCGCTATATTGGGATGCTAACTTCCGTCGATAGCACCTCATATGGTAAAAAGCTGTTTACGGTGCTTATATCGTTAGAATTATTAATATAAACGATCAGGAACTCTAGAACTACGTCGGATGCGATAAAAACTTCAGTGAAACTGTGAGATTCTGACACCTTTAGCCCTAACTTCACACATCTCGTTGCTGCACGTACCGAGAATTTTCGAATAATCTCGCAGTTCACAGGGTGCTTCAGCCAATGGCAAACCATCCTTGCGGCATTGCAAATGTACGGGGGGGGGCTCAATTTAAATGGACATCCCAAGTAAGCCGCCCAAAAGGAAGCCGAACAAAACAGGTCACACACAAAAGATTGACAACTTTAAGGGAACTCTTGATGGACGCATGGTAGTAACGACATGTTTATCACGGTCTTTACGGTTGCATTGTAAGAAAGCTAAGTCCTTTTTAGGTTGTGTTATCACTCAAAGTATTCTTTTGCAAATTTAGGTTGTACAAAGTCGAAACCCGAAAAAAATATGTTTGAGTAATTCTCGTAGCTTATAAAAATGCCAAAAACTTTTGGATGATGTTTCACTGCATTCCAACGATGCACAACATCTCATGATATCATTCAGTCATTGGTTTGTCCACGCATTAGCGATCATCCATGAAACACGTGACATAGTTGGGGGAGGAGGGCTAGAAATATCGTCATATTTTGTCACATGCCGGAGAGCAGGGTGTTTTAATGATTATATGATATCATTATTGCATCCGTTAAGGCAACGAGTATGATCATATGAGATCATCCTTGCATCCGTTTTTCCAGTGAGTATGGTCATACGAGATCACTCTTGCATCCGTTTGTTCCATGCGTATGGTCATATAGGGTTATTCTCCCATCTGTTGGTCGACACATTAGGGACCACCCATGAAACACATGGCTCAGATCAGTCCGGGGGCTAGGAATGTCGTCATACTTCGTCACATGTCAGAGAGAGGAGTATTGTCAACATTACGAGACGCTAATTGAATTATACTGAATCTAAAAATGGAAAATAGTCTTGCTGTAGTTTTGCTTTATTTCCCAATAAATCTCTTTTCCACCTGTTTTGCCTCGTCCGGGGCACTTTTTCGCATCTACTTCTCCAGCTGCTTTTTCTCATTTCTTCTCATTCTTATTCTCCCCATGCTACTTGCAGAGATCGTGAATCGCTGTATAGGTATATTTTCGCGTTCTCTTCTCTCCTAGACTTCTTTACGCGCGCTCTATCCTTCCCTCTCTTTCCTTTTCGCAGGAGCCTCTGCTTTATGAATTGTCGGGTGAGGGGAAGTTATGGGTGCCTCAGGAACCGTAAACTGCCGCGAGCACCTTCGACGCCAGGCCAGAGAAGTCCTTGTTTTCCGAAGCAGAGCACCTTCTGCAAACCCGAGTGTCGGTGACGTGGCGGCACTACGTCCTACCCAAGATATCCTTTCTCCGACTCTCATTCTACGTGGTATATTATCACGAGCCACAACCATAAACGTTACTAACCCTCGAGAACTCGCGGTTTCCGGTGGATACTTGTAGATTTTCCATCACTTCTTATCTCTATCTCTTTCTTTTTCTATCCTCTTTCGGCGTACACGACGTTTTTTTCGATTTTTTTTTTCAGGCACTTCCGTTGCCATCCGGTACCACTGTATCGTTTTTTTCCTGCGCTCGATAGTCGAGGATTTCGTGGCTCTTGGATAGTCCATTGTATTCTCCTATTTCACAAACACGCAAGACACTCGCGTGCCGAACTCCCCACGAAAGAGGGCCCTTGAGCTCCCATATATATTTTTACACACGCTCTGTGCCTCTCTCTCTCTCTCTCTCTCTCTCTCTCTCTCTCTCTCTCCCTCTCTCTCTCTTTTACACATTTTTTTGGCGAGCGTCACCAACGCCGGCGAGTGATGGTCCTTCGATTGCCGCTTCGGAAGCAAAAATATCTTGAGGTGAGATTGAAAACGTGTGGCTAAAAAATCCAGTTTGCTGGTATATATACAAGCTGGTATAGGAGTACACACCTAAGCTTCAAAACGGTGAAAAAAAAAACAAACAAATACATTTTACGAATTAGTTTTTGTTTTAATTGAAAGAATATATAGCATTCTATTTAAATTATGAGCGACAATTGGGAATCTTAATTTTTTAAAAGTAACAAACTAAAAACTACGAACCGGGATTTGCGAACTCTTAGACATACGGGCGTTTAAGCGTACGCACGAGGGTCGATAAGCGTACGCAAGCATCATTCGACACATAAATCGCAATTAAAGTTGCCCACATTTGTATGAGCGGTGCATTTCTCATGCCATCAAGCTTTACACTTCAAACACTCGATCCATTCCTCACATATTGGTTTTTAGTATACTTCTTTTTATACTTTGTATACTTGAAAAAAATATATCCTATATATATACAAAATACTATATATTTTATATCTAGAAAATATTTTATATATTTATATATACACACTACATACTATATATATGTGTGTGTGTGTGTGTGTGTGTGTGCGTGCGTGCGTGCGTGCGTGCGTGCGTGTGTGTGTGTGTGTGTGTGTGTGTGTGTGTGTGTGTGTGTATGGGGCATTCCACGCCATTTCACTTAGCCCGTGACCCTGACCATTTTTGGTTTTCCTGATTTTGTTTGTAAAATTGTACCCCATGAAAGGAATATCCACACCAATTTTTGTATTGTTATCTCTCCTCTTTTAGGAGTTATAGTTTTCCAAAAAAATGTCCATTTCGGAAGTTTTGGAAACGTTTAAGCGCTGATAACTCCTGAGCTAATTGAGATATCGACAAACGTCACTATGTAATTTTTTTGTTTAATTTGAAGCATAATATCGTTAGAAAATTGAAAAAATTATCAATGATCAATGTCAACGTTTTTTTTGTTTCTGAAATGAAAACTATTTTTTTTAAATGCTTGCCTCTTTTTATTTTATTATTTTTAATTCTCTAAAATAGAGTGACCCATTCTATGATTTTTAAGACTAGTCTCAACGTGGGTCCATTTTTCCTCCTATTTTTTTTCGAATTATCATATTTTTTCCGAAGACTTTTATCATGTTAATCTCCAGGAATGCTTCAATGAGACGGTTTACTTTTAGTTTGTGCGGAATTTAACGAAAAAAAAATTATTTTGATGAAAAAAAAACATTTTTTTCGTTAAATTCCGCACAAATAAAAATAAACCGTTTCAGGCCTGACGAAGCCGAATTGGAAGTCACAAAATCATGAATAGCATTATTGGAGATCAAAATGATAAAAGTCTTACGAAAAAAAAGTGCGTGCGTGCGTGCGTGCGTGCGTGCGTGCGTGCGTGCGTGCGTGCGTGCGTGCGTGCGTGCGTGTGTGTGTGTGTGTGTGTGTGTGTGTGTGTGTGTGAATATAGTTTTTGTATAGTTTGTATACTTGTAAAAAAAATTAATAACAGTCATATAAGAGTACGCGCGTACTCCTATATACTCAAGTACTGCGTACTCTATACCACCTGCACATTTTAAACGAACATGACTGTTACTGCCATTTATTGATGAGATGCGAAATTACTTTCATTTTGAACAATAACCTTAGTAAACCGGCGTACGAATTTAATAGTTGTTTTTGAAGAAAGTAAATTGTGTATCGTACTTGCAATGCTTTGAAAATGTCAGAAATAAATAACAAACTGCAACCAAAACTTCAAACTTACCTAGCCTATCCGTTTTATTTCACTTTGGATTTTTTTTTCGTCAGAAACCCTTACCCTGTTATGCGGTCTAAACACAACAGAAGTTAGCTTCAATTAGCAAATCGTTTCGTCATTAGCTTAACTGCGTACTCTTATCGCCTGCGTACTCCTATACCAGCTTACCCTACGTGTAGTCTGATCAGTTTCGGATGATTTTTATATAGAGTGTTTTAAAACGACCTGACATTATGATTTATTACTTAAACGCATTATTTATTGGGAAAGCCCGAATATTTTAATTTTAATATAAGGTACAAACATGGAGGTTGTGTGTGAAACACAATATCCGATAAATGGCCGCCTCGTCCTTGTTTGCAAATATTCACTCTTTTGACGAAATTTTTAATAACATTATGGTAAAATTGCGGACTAATTTCATTAAGGACTTACACCACTGTAAACGTTTAAAATTAAGTGATTTTTCGCGATTTTTTTTTCTTTTGGTGGAAACACAAGTAAAAGGATAATAATATTCAAGGATATTATTAGTCATATCTTCAAGTAAACAAAAAAAATTGTATTAAAAAAATATACAAAATGGTTCTGCGACACTCAGTATAACTGATGCAAAATGGAATTCGGATAAAAATTTAAAAAATTCTATTAATTTACATGATTATAGCCATAGAAATACCTAAGGGATTTTAAAAATATGAATTTTTGCGTATTTGGCATGCATTTCAAGTAAACACTCAATTTTCGACCGAAAAAAGGACAGTCATTTGTTAATAACTAATGTTATAATTAACACATAGAAAATCCCGTGCGTATTTCTATTCGGAATGTTATTTTAAAGATGTACTCAAAATTTGGAGTGAAAAGAATAAAAATGGTCAAAACGGTCAACGTTTCGCACACGGGCCAGCCACTGCCACCGCAGACCCATACGCGCCTGCGGACCTTGGTTTTGCAGGTACCAAACTTGTTTCCCCTTATTTCAGATGGTTTAAAGCATCTCTTAAGCCAATTTTAAAAAATCCATTCGTTGAAAATTCTACAGTGGTGTTACCCCTTAATGGTGCGTCCAATTGCTTTCGTGAGCTCCGGAATGGTATGTGAATCATTGGCATACACTTTTCCTTTCAGAAAACCTTAAAGAAATAAGTCCAATGGCGTCAAATCGCACGATCTTGGCGGTCAATTCACATCGGCGCGGCTTGAAATAACACGACCATGAAACTTCGTCTGCAATAACTGCGGATCATTGGCATACACTTTTCCTTAAGGCGTCTGGCCACCTTGGCCGATCGAAAAATGGGTATATTTAAAAAAAAATAACAAACTCGAAAGTATGGGCCGGAATATTTTAATTTTTTTACTCAACGTCAGAAAGAATAACGTTAACAAATATCCGTTAAAAATATAAAAAAATGGCGCCGTTATGCACATTGCCGCGGAGGCCCTATGTTGATGCAGGCGTCTTCAACTAAATTCCAATTGTGGTATGATCGGAAACTTGGTGAAACATCCCGTTGAACAGTGGGCGCACATGCCAGGGCTGGGCGGTCACCCTTCCAAGTATCGACTAAGGCCACAGTAGCTTAACACGAAAGAGCCCCCGAACAATCACTACGTGTCTAGTACTGGCGGTTATTTTCATACACTTAATCGAGGTTGTGGTCGTTGATGGAAGTTCTTTTCATCATTTATCGCAATGGAATCGAATATTATCGCGAGCGCTGTAGAATTGGGAGTTACGAATTAGATTGCGGCGATCAATTCGGGTGGCCTGAAGTAGTTGCATAAATTGTGAAAAGTTTCCGACATTGATAGCACCGCGATTACTCCCACCACCAGACAACTGTGATCGATGATTCATGATTGTAACGTTCGATGGATCGGGGGAGAGAAAGACGAGGGAGCGCGGCTAGTTAACTGCGAGACGAAGAGCGGGAGGGGATTCGAATGCGCGCGAAGGTCTCGCCACGCTTCTTTGATGGATGATTGTGCTCGAAGGCGGCGAACCGCGGGCTGATCCTCATCATCAATGACGGTTTGATGGCCTGATCGACGGCGACGAGGCGACGACGACGATGTATGCCGGTGGCGACGGCGACGACGCCTCTCCAAAGCGTCATTTCCATCCTGGAGCAATCCCCATCGATCCTTCGTGCCCGTTCATTCAGTGGCACTCTCCGGGGAGACCAGACAGAGACATTTCGACGCCGGTGGTAGAACGGATAGGACAGCCAAGGATTCCCGCGACTATATGTGTACGTGTGTGTGTGTGTGAGTGTGTAAGTATGGGGGGTATACACCCCCGTGCGATTTCTTGATGGATGATGTCGCGCGTCGCCCCTGGCGTCGCGACGCGATCTCATTCCTCTCTTAGCCAAGCCCTTGTACCATCCACCAACCGACTGTTTTCGTTCCACCTCATCCAAAAGCCTCCCCAAGTTTTCCACCGAATCGTTTGACCGTTGAACTTTACCGCGCCATGAAGATTCATGTACTCGTAATCATTCGACTGCACACACGTATATCGAGCAATCCATTCTCCTCCATGCCGATTTATATATAACCATTCTTTCTTCGTCGGCCTCTCGCCGACGCATTGAATCCAACGTATCCCTCACACGATCTACTAAAAGTGCGGTAGAACGAACAATCGGTCACTGGACAGTATCGATCGGCGTTCTTTATCTTGCTCTTTCGTTAGCCTCGATGGATCGTTCCAGTTTTCGAACCATTGTGGCGCTGAACTTCGATTATCCTCCATAGATCTATCCACAATTTCACTTAAAGACAAGGCAAAAAAGTGATTTAGGATGACCACTTGCTAAGGGGTGGGATCAAAGGTGTGGTGATCTTTCGTTTTATGTGGTTATTACATTACGCTTCTAGCAGTAACTTTTTCTGATGCTCGTCGTCCGTCATAATAACCGGCAGGTGAAAATAATTCATTTGCTTTTGCTGTCCAAATTATCCCTCATAGCCAGCTTTCGTGAAGAATTAATTTATGGTCTTGGAGTTTGCATTGTTGGAACGCAAAGGAAGTTGTTTGAGTTCATTCGGGTTATCACCCAAAATATTGTTCCCAAATTCGGGCTGCAGAACTTACAAGGAACACCACTTAAGGCCATGTGCCACACGCCAGAAAATTTCGACGCGGCCTCTCGTTACGTCGGTAGCGCAGATCTCGTAGTTTTTAGCTACGAGTCGCTACCGACGGACAGCGCAGCGATCGCGAATTCGGTCTCGATGCTTCGCACTAGGACGAAGAGTCTCGAAGCCAAATAGACGACGATCGCTGAGCGCGCGCGTGTGTGTGTGTGTGTGTTTGCTACGCCGACCGCGTTGAGAAAGAAGGAATCCGTTCTCGCCGCCGTTCGGTCGTACGCAAGCACCTTATATCTATGTGCGTGTCACACATTCACACAATATGCGTAGCGACCACGGTGCGCTTTATTGGAAGCATGCGCTCGCTCGGCAGGAGAGCGGTGAAACTTTGTTGCATTTTACATTGTATATGCAGCCATCAAATCGATTTTTTTTTCGACGACGGCCACAACCAAAAGACTCAGGCATTTCCTTATACTTTTTTAACTCATTTAAACAAATAGGCTCGAGCACAATTTATAACATCGATGCCGCTTATCGTTAACGATTTCGATCCCTGCCAAAATTTCGAGCGACCGAAATTGCTCGAAACTCACTCTACAAAAAAGTGGTAAAATTTTGCAATGCTCATTATTTAATCAAATGCGTTCAGCATTTTATCTCTGCCAGGGTTCATATTTGGCAGCATTTTTGCTGGTCAGCTTCTCGAACAATCAAGATCGCTAGCCTCGCTCTACGGGAGAGCGGTGAAATTTTGCGATCGCGCATTGTTTAAACAAATGCCCTCGAATCGATTTTTTTGTTGACGGCGGTCATCGGTGGAAATTTCTTTATGGTTGAACTTTCTAGCAAACAGGGTTTGCTAGAGACTCGTATGGTGGAAGGGTGCTAGCATTTCTCCACTCTTTTTTAATTAATTTAAACAAATAAGCTCGAAGACTATTTGGCATCTCGATGTCGCTCATTATCGACGAATTCGATCTCTGCTAAAATCTCGAGTTACGACCGAGATCGCTCGAGACTCACTCTACAAAAGAGTTGTAAAATTTTACAATGTTCTTTGTTTAAACAATTGCGATCGGCATTTTTTTTCTGCCATGGCTTATGTTCGGCAGGTTGTCTGCGGCCGACCAAATTCGCGAACGAACGAAATCGACCGGGTCTCACTCTGCGAAAGAGTGGTAACATTTTATTAATACTAAATTATTATTAATTATGCTAAAAAAAATACGTTTAGCATTTTTTCTCTCTGCCGGAATTCATCTTCGGCAGGTTTCTCCAAGGATCGAATTTTCGAGCAATGACGATCGGAGAAGTCTCGCTCTACAAAAGAGCGGTAAAATTTTACTATCGCGAATTGTTTAGAGGTCATCGGTGTAAAATTTTCGAAAAATCGGTTTGGAAGCACTTTTGAAAAATCCTTGGAAATTTTAAAAAATGTACAATGCCCTTTGTTTAAACAATTGCGATCGGTATTTTTTTCTCTGCCATGGCTTATCTACCGCAGGTTGTCTGCGGCCGACCAAATTCGCGAGCGAACGAGATCGACCGGGTCTCACTCTGCGAAAGAGTGGTAACATTTTATTATTACTAAATTATTACTAAGTATGCTAAAAAAATACGTTTAGCATTTTTTCTCTCTGCCGGAATTCATCTTCGGCAGGTTTCTCCAAGGATCGAATTTTCTAGCAATGACGATCGGAGAAGTCTCGCTCTACAAAAGAGCGGTAAAATTTTACTATCGCGAATTGTTTAGAGGTCATCGGTGTAAAATTTTCGAAAAATCGGTTTGGAAGCACTTTTAAAAAATCCTTGGAAATTTTAAAAAATGTACAATGCCCTTTGTTTAAACAATTGCGATCGGTATTTTTTTCTCTGCCATGGCTTATCTGCCGCAGGTTGTCTGCGGCCGACCAAATTCGCGAGCGAACGAGATCGACCGGGTCTCACTCTGCGAAAGAGTGGTAACATTTTATTATTACTAAATTATTACTAAGTATGCTAAAAAAATACGTTTAGCATTTTTTCTCTCTGCCGGAATTCATCTTCGGCAGGTTTCTCCAAGGATCGAATTTTCTAGCAATGACGATCGGAGAAGTCTCGCTCTACAGAAGAGCGGTAAAATTTTACCATCGCGAATTGTTTAGAGGTCATCGGTGTAAAATTTTCGAAAAATCGTTTTGTTGGAAGGACTTTTAAAAAATCCTTGGAGACTTAAAAAAAATTCTAATGCTCTTTGTTTAAACAATTGTGATCGGTATTTTTTTCTCTGCCATGGCTCATCTGCGGCAGGTTGTCTGCGGCCGACCAAATTCGCGAGCGAACGAGATCGACCGGGTCTCACTCTGCGAGAGAGTGGTAAAATTTTATTATTACTAAATTATTATTAATTATGCTGAAAAAAATACGTTTAGCATTTTTTCTCTCTGCCGGAATTCATCTTCGGCAGGTTTCTCCAAGGATCGAATTTTCTAGCAATGACGATCGGAGAAGTCTCGCTCTACAGAAGAGCGGTAAAATTTTACTATCGCGAATTGTTTAGAGGTCATCGGTGTAAAATTTTCGAAAGACCGTTTTAATGGAAGCACTTTTAAAAAATCCTTGGAAACTTAACAAAATTGACAATGCTCTTTGTTTAAACAATTCCGTTCGCCATTTTTTTCTCTCCCATGGCTTATCTTCGACAGGCTGTCTGCGGCCGACCAAATTCGCCAGCGAACGAGATCGACCGGGTCTCACTCTGCGAAAGAGTGGTAAAATTTTATTATTACTAAATTATTACTAATTACGCTAAAAAAAATTCGTTTAGCATTTTTTCTCTCTGCCGGAATTCATCTTCGGCAGGTTTCTCCAAACATCAAATTTTCTAGCAATGACGATCGGAGAAGGCTCGCTCTACAGAAGAGCCGTAAAATTTTACTATCGCAAATTGTTTAGAGGTCGTCGGTGTAAAATTTTCGAAAAATCGTTTTGTTTGAAACGCTTGTAAGAAATCCTTGGAACCTCAAAAAATATCATGCATCTTCTTTTGTAGCTGAAAAAACCATTATAAAGTGGTTTTCGAGCTATTTTTTTAAGGAAGTCTCCGCCGCTGAAAATCGTCTTTGGCGATGTCTCATGCCGGTAGGCGCAGTTCTCAACTCTTGTAAGCCTATTGTGGGGACAAAGTCACCGACTAAAAATAGTTTTGTTTTCGACCAATAGGTGGCATTCGATTACGGGGAAAAAAAAACTTTTTCAGCTGTAGCGTCTTTGAAACCGTTGACTTCAAACACGTTTTTTTCAAAACCATGTTTTTGATATCGGGACGGAGCAACACTCAAACAATGTTCGACCAATCGACTTAAAATTTTAACTGTAGTTTCTTAGATTGCTTTAACAGTCAAGGACGAGCTCTTTTTTTCGATTGACTGAAAATTGTAAAAAAAATATATCACTTTTTATACCCAACCCCAAAATATTAAAGAAACAGAAAATTTCTTCATTTTTTAAAGTGTTTTTGAAAAGCTGTATCAATGTTAAAAATAGTCGTATCAAGATGAAAAAGAAAAACATTATTAAGCTTCAAGTTTCTAGTTTGAGATCTTTTGGCAAAATAATTTTGTGAGCTATGGTTATCGCGCAATCATAAGAGATAGCGAGAAAATTATTTTTCCAATTTTATTTTTTCAAGGGATTTTTCACAGTTAAATCAATGCATCGGTCCGTTAGCTTGTTTATTCAGTTCCAATTTGGTTTTTTTGTGGTCTCTCTATGTCAACTTTTTGCTGACATATCCGACTTATAATAAAAAATGTTCCTTTTGTGTTTGATCAATATCACAGCAACCAATGATCGCACAGGAAATTATTGCGCAGCTTTAAAAACTTGAATCAATTTCGTACAAGACCCTTTCGTTGATTTTTAAGAAAAAAATCATGTTTTCACCATTAACAGTAGTTTGAAAAATAGGACAAAACATGACATTTTATGGTTTTTCAGTAAATCTACTACTCCATTACAAATATTGGTAGAAAGACTAATGTCGCCACGTTTATTTTTCAGCTTAATGTACCCCCAATAGCCGTGCAAATTTTCAAATTGATCCATCGACCCGTTTTTTCGGATCGATCGATCCAAGTTTCACAAGAGAATTAAAGGAACAAGTGTTCCTAAACATCCTGTAATCATGATCAAAATGAAAACACCCATTTTCTTCGACTATTTTTAGAACTTTGCAGTAGTTGCTTGTTAAATTTGAGAAAAAAAATTGAGAAATTAAAAAAATTGTAATCTGTTTAAATTTGTAAAATTTTTCAGGAAACAATGGTGACTCGTTGTTGCCACGCTTCGGCTTTTGCGCACCATAATTTCACTCATCTGTAATTGCATTGATTAAAAGTTGATACCCCCAAGCAGTATTCACTAGTCGATCTGAGAACTTGTATGCCATTAACTGTAGATATTTTCTGCGAAGGTTATCAGGGATACAAAAAACACTTTTTTTTTTAAATGATCTCTTGTTTGGAAGAAAAAACCAATGAACAATTTCTTTCAAAAACTAATCTTTTTTTGGTAATTTTTTTCTACGTTTTGATAAAAAAAAAATGAATCTAATGTTTTTGTAAACTCTCATTTTTTTCAATTTTTGATCATGCCTAGTTTTGAAAAAAAGATTGTTTTCCATAACCCTAATAACCTTCGTAGAAAATATTGAGAATCAATTGCATAAATGTTCTCAGATCGACTATTAAATACAGCTTGGGAGTATCAACTCTAATTGATGCAATTACAGATGAGTGAAATTAAAGTGCGCAAAGGCCGAATGGTATAAAAAAGGAGTCAGTATTGTTTCCTGAAATATTTTACAAATTAAAAAAAATGTTAATCTCTCGATTTTTTTCTTATATTTAACAAGCAACTAGTGCCAAGTTGTGAAAAAGTCGAAGAAAATTAGTATTTTTATTTTGATGATTACAAGATGTTTAGGAATAATACACTTGTTTCTTTAATTGTTTTGTCAAACTTCGATTAACCCTTGATAGAAAACGGTTCGATGAATAATTTGCAGACTAACAGGGATATTGGGAGTAATTCGAGCTGAGTCGGCAACATTAGTCTTTGCATCAATATTTGTAACGTAGTGGTAGATTTACTGAAAATCCAGAAAAAGTAATTTTTTGCCCTTCACCAAATAACGGTTAAGGGTGAAGAAAAAAATCACAAAAATCAACGGGAGGGGCTGGCAGGAAATTTATTCGACTTTTCAAAGCTGCCTTCTAATTCCCGTTGCGATAATTGGTTGCTGAGAGATCGATAATCAAAGACAAAAGGATCTTTTTTCATTCGAAGTCGGATATCTCAGCAGAAAAATTGACGTACAGAGATAAAAAGCTAATTAAAGCTGAATAAACAAGCTAACTAACCTATACATTGAGTTAACTGAAACAAAATTCCTTAGTCCGATGACCCCTGAAAAATAAAAACAAATTTGGAATTTTTTTCTGCCGGTATTTCTTATGATTGCGCGATAGCCGTAGATCACAATTTGTTTGCCAAAAGATCTCGAAACTATCATCTTGAAGCTTCAAAAGGCTTTTTTCATCTCGATGCGACAATTTTTCACATAGACACAGCGCTTAAAAAAACGCTAGAAAATGTAGAAATTTTGTCCTTGTAATTTTCGGAGTCGTATATAAAAAATTTGGTTCAAAACACGACCTTTTTTTTAACTCGTCTCTTTTCTTTAATTATTTTGAAGTTTCCTCTCATTTGACTGCTAAAACGAACGTAATAAACGAAAATATTTTACTCTTAGTACCACGATTAAATTTACGATAGTTCTACTGCGTTCCACGGAGAGGGTATGAGGTTGAAGTTTGCAACGTTGGAACGCAATAAAAATTAAAATTTGTGAAGTCTTTTTTTATATTTCGGCAACCTTTGCTTACAATAATCCTCCAACAATCGTCACCGTGTACTCCGATCTAAGGGGTCACACTGTGGACTTAATTTTTTTTTTACTTGACTTAAAAGATGCTTTGAACCATCTATAATAAGGAGAAAAAGTTTGGTACCTGTAAAACAAGGTCCGCAGGCCAGCATGGGTCTGCGGTGGCAGTGGCTGGCCCTGTGCGAGACATCGAGCGTTTTTCTCAAAACACAATTTTTCAAAACGGCATGCAGCATAACTCCGACAATTTTCATCATTTTCACTCCCAATTTTGGGTACATGTTTAAAATAACATTCCGAAGAGAAATAAGTACGGGATTTTCTATGAGTTTGTTATAACATTAGTTATTACCAAATGATGATCCTTTTTTTCTGTCGAAAATTAAGTTTTTGGTTTAATGCTTGCCAATTACACAAAAAATAACATTGTCACAATTCTCTACGTATTTCTCTAGCTATACTCGTGTAAATTAATAGAATTTTTTAAATTTTATTCTAAAATCAAATTTGCGTCAGCTATACTGCGTGCCGCAGAGCGTCTCAAATTCAACATGCCTCGCCAGAATGGCTCCAGCGTCACCTTTTGGCATAATTTTTCAATATAAATTTCATTTTGTTCACTTGAAGATATGACTAATAACATCCTTGAATATTAATATTCTCTTATTTGTCCTTCTACAAAAAAAAATCGCGAAATATCACTCAATTTTGGACGTTTACAGTGGTGTAAGCCATTATGGTAAAACGAGCGTGCGCTCTTGATTTCTATCGATTTTGTTCAAATTCTAACCAGACATTGTTCATATTATTATGCAAGTTTAAGTGAAATTTCAGAACAGTTGACTATTTAGATTGGAAGATAATGGATTTTTGAATAGCAACTTTTAACACTGCAGGGTCTGCATTGGCCGAAAGTCAGGTCACTTAATTCGGCGTACCATTCTATTGTGTTTATGGATTTTGAAAAAAATATATGATTAGATAGTAAACTAGTTAGGGAACGAGTGAAAAAGTTTGAATTGTCTTTACTATTCAGTTTTGCTAAAGGCGTTCAGTAACGACAGAATAACTCTCGGTTAGAAATATTTATCCCCTATAATAACAAGACATTATGCAACACCGCAGAACAGCGTTGTTCAATATTTCGAGAAAAAAGTTAATTATTGTGTTCCTAACGTTAAACACTTTTAACGTGAAGAAAAAGATTTGCGTTATAAACATTAATATTTCATATTGCTTATGTTATTACCTTGTGTCTTTTTAAAGAGGACAAATATTTTTCACGGAAAATTACTCTGTCTAAATTTCAATGCAGACCCTACAGTGTTAAAAGTTGCAATTTTAAAATCAATCTCCGAATCTAAATAGTCGACTGATCTGACATTTCACTGAAACATGCATAATGATACGAACAACGTCTGGTTAAAATTTAAACAAAATCTATAAAAATCAAAAGCGCATGCTTGTTCTACCTTAACGCGTTCAACCGTTGACCATTCAATTCTGTTGGTCTGAAGGTTTGGACCCGTCGACTCTGAGTACGAGATGATGGTAGCCGTAACCATTGAGATGGAATGGTCCTCGCCCTTTGTTTTAAAACGTACATACGTAAGCGAAAGTCGTTGCTCAGATTGGTGGTGCGATCTATGGTGAGATATTGTTCCTGAGCGAAGCCGAAGAGTTCAACGAGTTCCTTGAGGTCAGCCTCGCTGGTGCTCTCGGAGAGATTGAAGACAGCGGTTGATATCCTCGCGGACACTGGGAGGCTACACTATGGCCGCGACGAGTGACACGGTTTTGTCCTCGGCACTGCCTTCTTGCTGCCCTTGATAAATCCGTTGGTCCATCTAGATGGTAAATCCGACGCTACATTAGTTCTGGTTTCTACATGCTAGTCCAGGTACCATACCTAGCATGTGTATGCGTACGCTATCAGTAAGAGTATTAGTGTGGTGAGGATACGGAACCAGTATATTTTACTATTGCACGGTATACCAGTACCATACTAGTACATTTGCGTGTAGCGGTGTACTACCATACAGGTATACCGAGGGTCTTCTATATTTGTACGCCATACCAATAGTACTCTCGGTCATCAGGGTGAAGCTATCGAGGAATCGCCACAGGTCCACAAATCAACCATGTTTGAGACATGACAGTTTTGTGTTCGTAGGCAAAGGGTGTTGAACTTTCGTGCACCATTTTGGTCGCACACTGATCAGGAAATCAAGGATTTCGAGGGGTAATGGAAGTGGCTACGGATCATCGAAAAATATGCTATCTGCGATTTTTTCACAAATAAATACCGAGGTATTTCTGCGAAGAGCAAATAAGCTTGAGTTTTTTGCACCAGAGCCGTTGGCTGTTTGACACATCGGCGAGCGAGAAAGCAATGCGAGGGACGATCGTGGCAAATTACAAAGTACGTAAATTGATGTTATAGCACGTACGTACCTTGACTTCCGGTGTTTTCTCATTCGACTCCTCGCTGTCACCGTGTTCCTCGATCTTCTTTATGTAATCGGCCGCGGCGGTTTTCTCGTCGATTATTTCTTTGTCGGTTTTTGTCGTTGGTGGTGCGCCGGCGTCCTGATGCGTTCTTTACAGCAAAAAAAACTCACCAAAACGCGGAGAAAACAAACTTCACTCGATCACACACACTATTTCCATTCTATCACACAAATCGTATGAAATATATTTCAAACGAATGTTCGAGGTTATGGCCGGAGGTTATGGCTCCGGCTTTCGACCTGTCAAAAAATAAATTGTTCCGGAAGGAGGCGAGCGCAGTCGGTAAAAACAAGACGAAGCGAGCTGCGCGCCGCTAGTGAGAAAACGGATGAACTGAACGCTCGCTACAGTACCTGATATTTTGAGCTTTGTTGGTACATTTTTGCTAAATTTATGTAAAAATTTCAAAATGCTTTTTCTCCGCCATTTGTTCATGAAAACAGCTGAAACAAAGCTCAAAATGTGTGCTTTTTCACTGTCGAGAGCATGATTCGCGCCAAATTAACGAAAATGCGATGCAATGGTTAATAATTCACAGTTTTTCGCATGGTAACTACAAACTGCAAATTTTTTTTCGAAATTTTGGAAAATTTCGCGAATCATGCTCTCGGAGCAAGCATCCTGCATGCACACAACAAATTTCATTCCAATTGGTTGATCCGTTTGGGAGAATTCCCATTTCAAAATTTCGATGCGGTCGGAGGCATGTGGCACATGGCCTTAAGTGTCCGCCGTCTATTTTGTTGAAACGCATATTTGTAATAAAGTATTGAAAACTATTAGACAGGTATTTTTTTATCTGCGGAAAAACGGATTCAAGGGAGAAACCACCCCTCAAAGAAAGGCGTATCGAGGGGTGGTTTTGCAGTTTCACCCAAGCAGCCCACTGACCTGAATGAAACAAAAACCAAAATTCTTCTAACGTGAAGCGATGAAATAGCCACTATGGTATAATTGAAGAAAAGGAAATTAAAGTAAGGGGTGACACGCATTTCTTTGAAGTCTCCTTTCCCCCGTTAAAAACGTTTTTACGCAGATAAAAAAAGTACGTTGTGACACGATTTCCGGTACTCGCGTCTCAAAAATTCGCTCTCGTCCGACTCGTACGAGATAGGGCACTAACCGCGCAAATTTTACGCGACAAATTTATTTTTCCCGATGAATCGACGAGATGTGGTTTACCCGACTGACGCAGCCCTGAATTCGGTAGAGGGGCGGGGTTGATCCACGATAACAGCATACAATTATTTTACGACAACACTCTGAGAGTTCGTGAAAACAATGGTTGATTTATATTTTCTCGCGGCTCTCGCATACGGCGGGAGCGGTTCGGGATACGCGCAATTCGCGGTTCTGGTATTTCTAAAAAACGGTACAGATTTCTTCCTCGCATGTAATTTTATCTTGACTTCGAGGATGACAAACAAATAGTATCTTATCACTAAATTATCCTAAATGACTTTCGTTCTGGCAATTCAAAAATGAACCCCTCTCGGCGGCTCTACGTTAATTTAATTTGAGCGAGGTCTTCGCGAATGACGGAATCGCGCAAGGTGACTCGATCCTTCCCGTCCGTGACTGATCCGCCACGACAATATCGCTCGTGACTTCAATATTCTCAATGAAACAAAATTTCAGTCCTTTACCCCAATGGGCCACAGCGCGCGCATTACAATGTGTTTTAACGAGTGAAACGACGGCCGCACCGCTACAGTTTCAGAAGATCTGGATCCGGTAAAACCTTGACTCGAGGTACGGAGGGCCGTTATTAGGCGATACCCCCCCCCCCCCCCCCCCCCCTCCTTATTATTGGGATCCTCTGGTATTGAGTAGAGGAGCGACGACTCGTCGCAAGGCCGTGTGCGCCAGGGTCGGTAACTCCGTTGCCGTTCGATCGTCACCTCGTTCCTCGATCCTGTCCTTAGTAACGGCAAGAACACGCCGTTTGCTCACGACGTACAGAAAAAAATAATAATGAGAGGGTTAATAAAATAATTTTACGCTAAGCTGGGCCCTGGGAAATCGCTTGAGGGGGTTCCTGGACGGCGGAAGGCACCCTTCCATGCGCCGAGCCTGAGCCACCTTTAATCTATTGTGACGTGCGGAATTGCCACGTCACAACGTGTCTAATAGTTTTCAATGCTTTATCACACTTATAAGTTTCGACAAAATCGGAGGTGGGCACTTGAGTGATGTTCCTTGTTAGAAGAAATGTTGAATAACGTTTGAGCGATTTTCGTAGCTTAAAACTGCCAATAGATTTGGATGATAACAAGTCAATAAAAAAATTAATTCCAACCATGCAAACTTCGACATCATATAGTTCAAGGTATCAATAGTCATCTTATATACTAAATGTTTCATATCTAGTAGGATTCCTATACAAAGTCCAAAAACAAAACAAGTTTCACTTTTTCCCTTGTGTAGCCAGCCTGTAGCAGTGATTCAAGCATTGCGCAAGATAAAAAGTAGCTCACCAATATCGGCAGTAACGCTAAGCTGGATCGGTAGTGTTAACCACTATCCAGAAAGCTGGACGCTGCTGAATGTGCCCAATGACGTTATTATCGATGCTCACAAAACTTAATTACTTCAAGGTCACCAAACGATCGACCGAAAAATAGCCTAAGCATGAGTATTTGCGACAGTTGTGTGGTCTGGATGCCACCTGCTCCTTTTTCCGTGTATCCTTGGTTCTCTGCGCGTGCAGCTACTACGGATATGTGTCAGGCTTTAAAGAAGAATCTCTCACTAAGCTGGCTCAGTTGCATTGGGATCCTTGCGGAGGGTAATTTGTATTCATTAGCACGGTCCTAGTTTCGTTGCGTTAATCGTAAATTGTCGCTGCTAATGACAAGTGTCAACCGTAAACGTGACATTATACGCTCACGTACATCCTAGCGCGGCTGAGCCTAATGCGTGTATACGGCTCGAGGGGGCGGTCGGGTCACGAGTATGCCCCGGTGGGCGTCAAGACCAGCAGATGGAGTAGATAATGAAAAGGAGAGGGCGAGGAGAGAGCGAGGGGGAGAGGGACTGACATGTGCCGTCATTCCGATTAATTGAAAGAAATCAATTTTCGTTTTGCTCTATCTTCACGAGTAGTTAGAATAGTCATGAGATTTCACAAATGGGTGTGTATGTTCCTACGAAATTGCAATTTCCGTATGGTTGAGCATATTCGGGGTCGCACGTACTCACGTGCTCAGATCGTCGATCTAAAGCACACCTAGGCCTGGGCGTATGCGCGGCAAAATGTGTAGCTGCCTCAGCCATAGGAGCCACATGTTAATTGACATCAATTATTAATTTGCATGTTTATTTTGAGTGCGCTTCGCTTGGCGCGTCTGTACTTCCTGTTGCCCAAAGCAAATACATCGTTTCGTTATAGTGACTTGCTTACGGAATCACCCTGCCCGTGATTAGCGTTGCCTCGTCGCTTGCCAGTCAACAGAATTCACGACATCGGTATAAATCGCGGCTGCGAGAGATATAGAGAGATGGAGAGAGAGAGAGAGAGTTGGTTCCCAGTCCCTTCTCTCATTTGCGTCATCCATCTAGCGCAGCGTTGCATTTATTTAACGCTCCGTCTAATTCATAAACAGTCGCCGCTCTGTACATTTCTCCTCGCTGCTATTATCCCTCGACGTACACTTTGTTGGCATATCAATTCCGATGTAACGCATCGCGTAACTAATTCAAACGATCAATAGAGTTCAATTCGCCGTGTGGTATCAACTATACAGGATTATCACATAGGCCGTTGTATAGATAAATAGAAGTCGACTTTTCCACGACCATATTCGTATTGACCTCCGGAAAATGCGGTCTCAAACGACATTGTCTATGCGAAGGGATGTACCCGTATACTTCACACTCCCAATTCTGAATGACGCTGTCTTTCTCGTGCTCCATACACCGGCCTTTTGTAAAACTGTATCTTTGTAAGCTAGGTCATTTCTCGGCTAGGAAAAGATGGGCCATGTAAGCGGCGGGTTGGGCGAACCCGATCAATTGAATAAGCCAGTCTTGGCACGACTTGTATAGCGAGTTGGCCAAGTGTTAACACCAACATGGTTCTAATATAGCCTGTATGAAAGTTGCTGGTGTGGAGTTTCCTTCACCGGCCGCATGTACGTGCTGAGGCAAGCTCGGGCGAATAAACAGTCCGGTGTAAAATACACGGAGTCGGTCTCTCTATTCTCTCGTTTTTCTTCTTCTTGTTCTTAGCCACGCTTTGTGCAGCTGTACCATTCTTACAGACCTCCCAATAGCCGGCACGACTTGGTACACGACCCGCATACCGGTGGTGTACCTTTCTTTCTGATCCATCCATACCACTATCCTTCAAAGGAGCAAACTCTCGTTTTGATAGCCCTGTACCAAACAAGAACTCCCCGTCCATAGCTTTTTTGCGCATTCTCTCTTTCTGGTTGGTGCAGACTCGTTATCCACCCATACCTCGAGACCTCTACGGCACATTGAGCGAGGAAGGTTCCCGATTAAGGTTCAGCAATAGCGAATCTCTAACTGCAGAAAGGGAGACCGGAGACTTGCGTTTGTCTAACTTTAACGTTCGTCTTGGTGAAAGTTTGCAAGTATGTGAGGACGCGGTCTTCGTATATACACCCACTTCTTTTATTGATCTCATTCTTCTCCGTTCTGCATCTCGCTTCTTCCTCCTGGATTCTTTGGTCGATTTCGGACTTGTCTCGCAATTGCGCAGCGGGAACCTCCTCGCAGCTGCTACCTCCTTCGCGGTGACATCTTAAAGACCTCATTAGTCTGAAGTTTGTCACCTTCAATGAGCCTGTATGAGTTGTGCGAACGAGTTTGTAGATCCTAAGAGAAAATTAACCGTGTCAATATTTGCGGTGCAATCAGCAAGCTTTCGAACCTGCTAAGGATCCGGCACACTTCGAGCCCGCACGTCCTTTCGCTGCGTCTGTAAGGAGCACAAGGTACAAGGTAGTTGCGAGTATGCCGACGCTGCAGTATTCCAGGTAGTGTTACACTCCCTGGTGCTAACGAGAAATAGAGATTGAGGAAGATAGACCGTATCAGGCATCGACACACAGACGCACCCCTCTAAGCTCCGGCGCTTGGTACCTCAAGATACTGATTGTCGATCCACTTGCAACGGACGACTTGATCTCCCATTGATTGTTGTCTGTCTCTTTCTTTACGTTTCTCATTCCCTTGAGGACATTTTGTGCGTAACTCATACCTAGGACATCGTCGATGTCGTCTCTTTTCATTTGCATTAGCACTTCCACTCGCTTCCTATTCTTCGTTCCAATGATCGACGAGGTCCCTAAACTCCTGGTAGCTTCTTCTTCCAATCCCCATCATTACTACCAGAAATAGCACGTTTTCCTCTCCTTCCTTTCTGGAAATTGCGTGGGAAGTTCAGATCACCATGTAGATGAGCAAAACCACTGTCTGAGTGCTCTTTAACGTGAAGATTCAAGCGACGGTAAGAACATAAGCATTGGGACAAGGAGGATTGTCCCCATGATTGGTAATTTAATGTTTTCCAGCTGCAATTTCGTAGCAAAGACGACGGAAAGCAACGGCGACGAAGACAAGAGAACGAAGGTTGATCGGACCCAGAATCGACTCTTAATGTTACCATTGAATCGATTTCAGTTCCCCTTCCGCCAATTGGACTTTCTTTTCAACGTTTTTCACTCATCGTTCACCGTGACTATGGAGCTGCAATTCTGTAGGTCTCGGACAATGTCCTACTGCGCGAAAGCAAGTGATACATCGCCAGCTTTTATAGCGCGTGATGGGAGCCACTTGTCCTCTCCAGGGCTGAGACCAATCCCTGGCTTTGTGCTATTTTCTCGTCCAATACTTTTGTGTATATTTCACACACACATACACGCGCACGCACGCAAACAAACAAACACACACACGCGCGCGCGCGCGCGCTTTCGGAATTTTCCCTCCGCACACATTTTCAGGCGCACGCAATTACAACGCATTCCCCTACCCCTCCCCTCTGCGCTGCCTTGCCGCCGTAGCACCCACCTGACTGGCTATTTATTTTTATTCATAATAAATTATCTATGCGTCTGATCAAAAAATGACTGAAGACTTTTCGTCTCAGAAATTTTTTTCCTACCAGATGCTAGAAGGGCGTACGTTACTTCTGGGACACCCTGTATATGTGTGTGTGTGTGTGTGTGTGTGTGTGTGTGTGTGCGTGTGCGTGTGCGTGTGCGTGTGCGTGTGCGTGTGCGTACGCGTGTGCGTGTGCGTGTGCGTGTGCGTGTGCGTGCGCGTGTGCGTGCGCGTGTGCGTGTGCGTGTGTGTGTTTGTGTGTGTGTGTGTGAGCGTGCGTGCGTGTGTGTATGTGTGTGTGTGTGTGTGTGTGTGTGTGTCATCAGCGATGACAGTCAACACTGAATTTTATTCCCTGAATTCCTTCTCCGACAAGTCACATTCACAACGCTACTGTGTTAAAGAACTGTTGTACGGCAAAAACTCATCCGCGACACTATGCATGAAGTTTTGGCACGGAAATAGTTGAGCAGACGATCATGAATCTAAATTTTTTGTATTACTACGCTGGCATGCAAAACATTTAAACACTTATTTGCGGGTTACTGATCTGTTTCCCTCAGCGATCAGAGTTAGCGCTGCAAATACTGCCTTCAATTCTTTCACCGACAAGAAATATTCACATTATTACTGTGTTGAACACTTACAAAACCCATCCGCATTATTCATCCCATTTTCTCAGCGATGACAGTCAACGCCGGATTGAATTCCACAAATCCCCTTTCCCGACAAGTAACATTCACACTGCTACTTTGTTGAGGAACTCTCGTACTGGAAAGAGAGTCTTCATACGTACGCGACACGCGAGAGATTTCATACGTACGCGACACTACGTATGAAATCTTGGGACAGAAATAGTAGAGCACTAGATAAAAAATCTAAACTTTTTGTAATATAACTACTTCAGCATGTAAAACATTTGAAAACTTATTTGTAGGTTACTAATCTGTTTCCCTCAGCGATCGAACTCAGGGCTGCGAATCCTTACTCGAATTCTTTCTCCGACCTGTTCAAACTGTTACTGCCTTGCAGAACTTTTCAACGGGAACGACGTGTACCCGACACCATACATAAAACTTTGGAAGAGAAATAACAGAACATATAATCGCGAGTTTTTATTTAAACCGAACTATGCGGCTTCCGACCTGTCAAAAAAAATTGTTCTGGAAGGATGCGAGCGCGGTCGGTAAAAACGGAACGACGCGAGCTGCGCAGCACCAGTGAGAAAACCGATAAACTAAATTTTCGTGACGGTAGATAATATGTTGAGCTTTACTAGTACATTTTTGCTACATTTATGTAAAAAAAATTAAAAATGACTTTGCTCCGCAATTTATTCATGAAAACAGGTGAAACAAAGCTTGAAATGTGTGCTTTTTCACGGTCGAGAGTTCTAAAAAACTTCACGATCTATGTCAAATTACCGAAAATGCGATGCAATGGTTAATAATTCACAAATCTTCCCATGGTAACCACAAATTGTATTTTTATCGTTGGAAATTTTGGAAAATGGCGACAACGACGCCCTCGGAGCAAGCGTCCTGCATGCACACAACACATTTCATTCTAATTGGTTGTTCCGTTTGGAAAAAGAGTTATTTAAAAATTTCGAAGTTGTCAGAGGCGTGTGGCACATGGCCTCAAGACTGCATGAACCTTTTCCTTCAACCTGTGAGGATCACTGAAGGAAAAGTTTCATCTAGTGTCAATTAAAATGAAGAAGTTACGCAGAGCTCGGATCATTACGGCATCGAGAAAATGGCCCAGACCGCTGTCTGACTGGAACGCAAGCTGTTATGATATACAATCCTCGCGTTACTCTGAAAGGCGGACTCATTGAGAAATTCTTTCATTGAGTAAGTGAGAAAGGCAAAATTCGTTGGTCTTTTATTTCTCTGTGATTTTGTGGGAAACAAAGCCTATGTAAGCAAACCTCACCGTCACTTTTTCTTTGCCGATTGTTCCCTAACACGGCCCTCGAATAGTGACGTATTATTTCGGGCGACCCTGTATATGCGTTACATATACACAGACAGCGAGGTGAAAGCTTCTGCTGGGTTAGTTCAAGCTAAAGCTTCTGCTTCTGCTTAGTCCAAGCTAAAAAGGTCCCTGTATTTATCTATCGCGGTTATTGGAGTTATGTAAAGGATTTTTCCAACTAAACCCATAAAGTATCTGCGTCTGATGCCTCTATCATTTGTCCAGTTGGGATCGAAAACTCTCGCCATTAGGGAACCTTCCTTTGGTGATGTTGATTCCGATATGTTCGGTCGACGACAACGGCGTGGCGAGGTAGAAGGTGGTAGGAGGTGGACTGTTTATCGGTTTATCGCTGTTCTCTATGGGTTTTTGATTCCTTCGTCCTCCTGCGTTGCCGTGTAGGAGAGACCATTCTTCACACATCGCATTACGATCGACCGCACTGATCGAGTAATAAATAGAATAATAATAAAGAAAGATTAATGACGGTGAAGTTTATATCGTTGGATTGCCAAGAAAATCAATTTTTCTTAACTTGTCTAATTTTTTTAAACTGATTTAGTCTACGGAAACCACTTAAACGTTTCTACCTACGTTTATTAGACATTTACGGCCTCGATTTGCGACAAAAGGCCTCAGGTAATAATAAAAATAAAAATAAAAAATTATATTGGGCGTACCAATAAATCTCCGCCGTTTGACAAAAGATGGCCCCACCAGGAGGTTATGGTTGAAATTGTCAGATGCAAAGCGTCATATTGTAGGGTTGGACATCTGGCAAGACCATAACCTTGAAATATTGGTGACTTTGTATCAGCATCACATAATTTTTTTCGTGCGTAAATGTCGAGTTCTGAGCCGGATAGGGGTCATTTGCGGGTACTGGATTTACTTATTTAATTTCAAGAAATCTGCAGCTGAGGCGCATCGATTGCTTGTAGAAGCATATGGTAAGGCTGCTTAAGGTAGTACGAGCGCGCAATCTTGATTTCTATAGATTTTGTTCAAATTTTAACCAGACATTGTTCATATCATTATGCATGTTTGAGTGAAATTTCAGAACAGTCGACTATTTAGATTGAGAGATAATGGGTTTTAAAATTGCAACTTTTAACACTGCAGGGTCTGCATTGATATTCAGACAGTATAATTTTCCGTAAAAAAATATTTGTCCCTTATAATAAGAAGACATCGGGCAATACCGCATCGTTCCACGTATCCAATGACGTTTGCACGGCATATTTAAAATAATATTGCAACACAAATTTTAATTTGGACGTAATTTTTAATCGAACAAGTTTTTAATTAGTTAGGAATGGACCAACACTTTTATTTGTTAATGAAGATGACACAAACAATATAAAATATTAATGTTTATAATGCAAATATTTTTTTATTACAACATTTTTAACTTTAGTAACACGATAATTTTTTTTTCTTGAAATATTGAACAATACTGTTCTGTGGTGTTGGCATATGTCGTCTTATTATAGAGGACAAATATTTTATTCCAGTATATAAAACTACACAACTAAAAATCATATTTCAGACATTTGCAGCATATGGAGACCCCTAATGACAGCTGTTTGGGGTCTCTGTATGAAAATCGCCCTATAGAAACCCGCATTATAAAGCGGGTTTCGTTTGATCGGAAACAAAAGTATATATGTTAACTTGTATCTACCAGAAGAAGTGTATACATTTACTTATATATCATTGTATAATGTGTACATTCAAGCCAAAAGCAAAAATACCACGAGAACAATGACAAAGCATGGCGTGGCATACAGTATAGAGGATTTAACAAAACGGTTGCTTCCTTTCGACTCTACAGGACGCTGAAGGAGACACACCTCTTCACGATGCAATCACGAAGAAACGGGACGACATGTTGACTCTTTTGTTGGACCATGGAGCGGACATCACCCGCACGAACAACACCGGATTCAACGCTCTCCACTACGCAGCTCTCCGCGGAAATCCAAGGTACGTTTTCTCCAACTGTCCATATACCGGCATCATGCCACATGAAACTCTTGAAGCGATTCTTTTATGCTGTCCGATACACGCATTTGTTTGCCTGTTTATATCATATTCTGGTACCTTGAGAAAAATCGTTCTCGACCGTCAACCTTCGTGCTTCGCCGCTTATACACTTCCCAACAATATCACGTTCTCCCTTTTCTAGTGTTTGATATTATTCGAGCTTTCGTTTTATCGGTGAAGAATTTAATTTTTAGGCAAATTACCCGAATGCCCATAATTTCTGTAGAAACGTCGAACAACGATGAAGTCGTAAAAGCAGGTCAAAGAAAAAGCAGTAACATTTTGGCAAGTACATCATTACTCCTTATACATCGTAAAAATATATTATCTTATCTTATGCTCTTTTCGTGCAGTTTTTCGAAAATTCTGTGCGCACTGGTGGCTGAATGGTATAATTTCCACTAAATTTCAACTAATTTATTTATTCACTTATTAGACTCAAACAAATCATCGCAGTGAATGAAGAATTCTATGTAACTCAACGTTTATTACACAGATTTCTTAATTTGAATTAACCAGAAAATTCATAGACGTAGTAGTAGTGTCACATCCGGAAAGGATGAGAGCATAATATTTCGTTTCCCTCTTTGTTGCCTACGCCTAGCACAAAAGTACGGGATGAGGGTAAAAAGGAAGATGTGTGAAAGGAAGAAATTAGGCTCCAAGTGCCCCCATGATTAAGAGATAACTCTTAATCGTGGGGTCGAAGTAACTCATAACAAGTTACTTCGACAGGTACATCTACTCTTTACAGACTTTCATTTATTGCCGGGTACCGTCCAGTTAAGCAATCGGAGACACGAGGAAAATACAGTTTGGCAGATTAAGAGATTGATACAAAAAATGGGACAGTTAGCTTACGTTTGTCCAATAGCGGCCGTTCGAACTGGGACGAAGGGCCTGCGGTCTAGGCCCGGTTCGCTGGTGGTACAATAGTAGTCGATGGGACGCACACACACTGTGTTTACAATCCGACAGTGTTACTTCGGGGTAGATAGTAATACTGACTTATTATAAGGAAAACAAACTTAGGTTATTCGACGCGGAACAAAAGGTATGGGTCGCGATACGAGATTGGAGTCGATTAGAAGTCTTACTCTTTCGAATGTTGCTGCGGGACTCTACGTTAGACTCAGCGATAGACTGCTGGATTAAGATTAGTTTCCGGGTTCAGACTGATGTTGGATTACGACTGGCCTTGCATTTGTCCTTTGGGCCTTCCTGCTCCAGGTTCCATATTTGGATAGAGTGGAAACGAAAGGCGGTTTTCGATTTTTCATGGTTTTTAAGTCAGTCAGGGAGGACGACATGGAAGTTCTTTGTATCTTACGGACCAAAGATGCATGAATTTAATTTCTATAAACCAATCAGAACGAGGGTCAGCACAGTCAGTTGACTGTGCATTTTTCGTGGGAACAGCGTAGCGCTTCTTAGGTCATTCACATATACTTGGTTTCCGTCGCGACCTGATTTTACGACAGGGTCGAGTGGCGTTTTCCGGAGGCCTTGGCCTATTCCCAGTCTCCACACGGGTTGAAACTAGTAGTTATATAATTTTTTTTACGACTTTTCGGAGAAATCATGCCTCAAACCGTGTTCTCGCGGAAGTTAAGTGGACGGGGGGGTCGTAGGAAAAGTCCAGTGACTCCGTCGCAGGACGTGACAGTAGTACGCTCTGTGGCCGGGGCGGGACGCCGGGCTAGAGGCTTCTCTCTTAAACCATCTGTACTCTGAGCGAATACATGACCGAGTTCGCGAAAGCTGCAGCAATTAAACATCTCGTGATACGCACGCAAGAGGAACACCCTCCCGTATGTACCCAAACGGTGGTAATGAAATATATTTTTTATAATTTGTCGCTATTGAGGCTTGTTCACAAACACGGATAAATATGTATTGTATATGAGAAAATATGGTAAGATTACTGGTTGCCAATCAAAATACTAGGAATTTAAATACAATTTTCATTCGCTCAAAATAACAGTATATCAGAATTTAAGTTTGGTATGGAGTCTAGCGTTTTCTAGATTTCTCGAAAAGAGCGACAAAGGTTTTCTAGATTTCTAGAAACTTATTACTTCTAAACGTAGATCTCAAAATAATATTAGGCATATTTATATTTATATATTTCATAACTTCCAACGTATACCCTTGCGGATTTTTACATATCCCCCTTTTTTATCACTCCCTAGCCGCAGTTCGCTAATCTAGCCTAACTTCCGTTGCGTCCACAGCCGTCTAAGCTACACTATACCGCATTTGCCAAGGGAATAGGCAAACTATGGAAGATTTGTACCGCCACAGACGGCCCCAGATTCTTCAGATTCTCTGATGCACAGAGTTTTACTAAAGTATCTAGACCCAAGGTCTCAGAAATATAGACCTCCGCTCACTGGTTCTGGCCAATGGTTTAAGTGGTCATCGCTCCGAGTATTGGCCATGCACAGCACTATGTAGCTTGATGTACCCTCGGACTCGAACCCCGATCGCGCATCCACGACTGTCGTTTAAATTAATATTAAGTAATTATTACTAATTAAGAGAATAAGAACAAACAAGATTCCCCATACATTATCGTGACTAGGGTTATTTGTGTTTGGACTAGAATAAACTGAATTTGGGGTCCCCGAGCATAATTACCGAATGCGGATGAGGTAGGTATCGTTTGTGCCGTCTACGATGTTGCTATGTATGCTGGCCTAATATTTTGTATCCTTGATTATCGCACAAACTCGCGATTAAAAACATTAATGATTATAAAACCGTGCTGTGCGCCCTCATTTTCCCCGTACCAAGGGATGGTCCGATAAATAGTAAAACCGTACTTATTTTCTCAGTTCCGGGGGAGGCATTTTTTGAGCACGTATAAATAATGTATCGTAAAATGTTCGGGAGGTTTCTATAAATGTAATGTGATTAGCCCACGAAATACGTCAAGTTTACGGATTACTTTCTAAACAGCCGTATTGTCGATCGTACCCAAACTGCACAGAACGATCAGCAAAGGGGTTATATACTTCAAGAAAAAAAATTAATCTCGGTAGTGGCATTTTGACCTAGTCCCATAATAACCTTAAGACACATTTACTGCATGCAAATAAAGACATTTTTTGTTCAAATATATCTCTTATATGTTTAGATCAATAATTTATGTTGGTCAATTACATATTTATTGAATTGTCCACATCGAAAAATGCTTCAAACAAACAAACAAAAATATCTGTCAAAATAGAGTCGCATCAGGCGGTAAGTTAGGCAACACAAAAATGGCGCAAATAGATCCGAGTTGAATCAAATATACTTTTTCAAGAGCGGGGCGGGTCGGGGAGCAGGGTCGGGCTCTTGGAAATTATCCGGTGAGCGGTAGAGCCAAATTTGGAAAGCTCGATATGTTTCGAGCGCTGGGAAATCGCTCTATCGTGATGTCCAATGCTTCGTGGAGGTTCCTCTCTCTCTCCCTCTCATTGAACCGGACACATCGAATGGTCCAATATCACGGTCCAATGTACGAGTGCAATTCATCGGTCACTTATGGCTGGGCATACCGGAGGTGAAAAGTGGTCGCCGTCCTTCGCTTCGTAATTTCGAATGTATAGAAACCTGGGTCAACGAGGATCTTATCGAGGTTGGGAGATCAGACAGGCATATCCGGTCGCGGGCCCTCGCATATCATCCCCTATACGACAACGGCATCAATCAATGTCCGCGTCGTCGTATCAGGGCTCCTTTCACTGCATGTTGTTTTGCTCTATCAATAAGAAAGTTACGCGAGGTCCCAAATGATCGCCACTTCCGGTGATCTTCTCCTGCAAGTAAAGAAATGGCTCACAACAGAATGAACGAATAGAAAATTTCACGAGAGTCCTCGTTCTTCCACTCGAAACGGTTCACACTGCTGCCTTCGTTTCCAATTTTCCGACAATTCTCGCCCTTCTCGCTCTCTTCGTTGTGTACCTATATTATTGCGTACGGATGTGTGCGATGGAGCACTGAATTTTCAACTCTAACGTCGAAGTCTCGAATGAGGCGAGCACTGACCTAACCACACGAGAATTTTATCCCAGTCAAATCGAGAGGCAATTTTCTTCATCGATCATCCACATCGAATACCAAGTCTCGTTCCCTTTTTCCATGGAATAGCAGCGTGCGCAGGATTACGCCTGGGAAATGACACTGCGATGATCGAGGCTTTAAGAAAGTGTTGTTGGGCAGATATGGAGAGATCAGAGCGGGTTTCGCTTAGACCATGGGTGGCCAACCTTTTTTCCAACCCAATTTACCTTTTTTTTGCTACTCCAAGCAAACAAGCAAGTTTGCTTTTAGTGTTCTTTTGGTGATATGTACAATCAAAGTTAACATTTATGTTCATTTGACCCAGCTCAGCAGGCCACAACATGCCCCCAGCGGGGCGCATGCCCCCCGCGGGCCGCAGATTGCCCACCCATGACTTAGACCAAAAAATGGTCTAGGTACCAACCGTTGCAATTAGATCTCAACACAACCCGCTGTGCTTACACCTTTGCCCAGCCCGCTGCACTTGAGCCTTCGTGCAACCCACTGTTGCTAGATCTCAGTACAACCTGCTGTACTAAGACCCCAGTACGGTCCGATTTACTTAGACCTGCGTACATCCCGATGTACTCAGAAAATGGTTTAAGTATAAGGTAAGGTACAAAGAATGCGACGAACATTCATATTTTGGAACTATCAACTTGGTGCCATCCAAATTTGTCGGCAGCTTTAGGCCACGAGCATCACTCAAACCTTATTTAGGATTTTTTCCAAGTCCCACAATCTAAATCGGCAAAAAATATGTCAGGCGATGAGAAAAAGAAAGAACTTTTCGTTGCGTTCCAACGATGCCCACTTGAAGACCATCTAACGACCACGACTGTTTTTTTTCTCCTTCTGGCCGGAGACAAAGTAGGTTACTTTTTTCAAGGGAAGAGCACAAACGCTCATTTTCTCCGGAAATTCATCGGAGGATCTTTACATGACCTCTCCTTACCAGCTGTGCGATAATATATGTCCTGTCGAACCTTGCACACCCTGTCCGTGGAGCCTGGACGATTTTGTTTTCTCCTCGGGACCGAGGACCGGGAGAGGAGACCGAAAATTGAAGCTTCAGAGAGTCTTTGGGTCTCTGGGGCCGAAGGAACGGACGTCCGGAGACGTAATTTCCTGCCTTTCAGGCTGCGAGCCGCTTTCGTACCTCGGATATCATCATGGTGTGCCCGTGTTCTCGGACTTTACGTTGGCGCCTTGTCGTCAACATTCCCCGGGGATGCGGGCTTTGCGTTGTCAACGTAACTCCCTCTGTTTTCCAGTGGCACACTCTACATTCACAGAGAACTGGCGCGCTGTTGCACTGTGACTGTGCTAGCTTCGCCTGGACTGAACGGAATACGTGTGGAACGCTTGGAATGAGGACAGAAATAGAATCAAGTCAACCAAATGTCCTTCTTCGCGAAACATTCTCTCTTGACGCTAGGAAATTGCGGCTTTTGCTTGTGAATTATTTTTCGGTACTCGATGAAACGATTACGATTGATTGAGGCTTGGCTCCGTAAAGGATAGTATGTTTGATATCAATTATCAAGCTATTATCGGGTCTGCAAAAGCTCGGGGCCCAAGACACGGGTCGATTTTGAATCTTTTTTTCTGATCAGAGTATTGGGTTCACGTGGTCGGGATTTTACACACAATTAATATATAGTCTTGTCAAACTTGAGCTTTTTTAAATGGAAAATATTGATAAACAATAAAGATATTATTATTTCAACGAAGTGCCGCCGTTGCTGCTTGGCCAGTCGGTGTAGGTGGTTCGGGCAACTAAGGTGATCCGGAATGAAAAATAAATAAAAATATACCTTCTGTATAGTAATAAAACTTTCATATAAACAGGTACTTTTTGAATATTTTGAAAATGATGAAAACGGCATACTAGAACAAAAGTTCGATTTTCGAAAGAAATTTTTTTTAATCATTTGCTATTAACGAATTGATGTAAGTATCGAGAAAATATCTGGTCGAAAAAGTGTTATAATTTTTTCTTTTTTCGAATTTAGAGTGAAAGAAATTTTCAGATTTGTATGAATACTTATTGTTTGAACCCTCCAACGCCCCGATTTTTCAAACCTCCATCCGCCATGTTGTCATCGTGACAAAAGTTTCGGTGCAGGTATAACGCGATGAAGAATGCACGAGCTGGAATTAGTAGCGCCTTCAGCTGAGAGTAGAAAGCTCAAAAAACTATATCACGTAACAGGGCACGGAAACAAAGTTGTCGCAACGTTCGCAAACCCATTTTGCCTCGTCGGTGGTCGACGCACGTTACTTTGCGACGACCACGAGCCCAACATCATAAATGTATGCTTCTCGATGTTGCACAGTACTTGGACGAGCGAGACTGACCAGCGCACACGTCTCGGCGTGTTAATACCTAACTGGATATATGAAGGGAGATAACCGAACTAGGGGGAAACGAGTGAGAGGAGCGGTGGCTCCAGGCTTGCTTTGATCTCCCATCACGTATATACACACACACATATATATATATATATATATAGAGAGAGAGAGAGGGACAGACATAGGAAGCACTCTGATTGTTACGCTGCCCGTCCACTATGTTCTCCGAGAGAAAAGCTCCCCTTGTCAATTCTCTCTTCTCGTCGTATTTCGGTACTCATCCGGTTGCCCGGCACGTCCGCTTAATCTCCGTCTATCTCAAGCTTCGCGCCCCCCACAAATTTTGCCATTTTCTCATTATGGCTCCTTCTCGCTTCCGTCCGAACCTCGTCCAGAGGACCCACGTCACGGCCGTTTGTTCTCGTGTATCTTCCGCTCGGGTACCTTCAGCCTGAGGAACATCTCATTATCGCTCTCAGCGATTCTAGCGCCTTTGTAGCTTCGTATGGATGGAGACAGAATCGGGAACCACGGCTCAGCAGCGAGCTCAGCATCAGAAATCAATCGGTAGACATATGGCTGGACATTTTTTACCTTTGCTCGGGCGCAGGCTAGGGTTGCCTCGTCCGATTTACCTGACCAGGTCTTCCGTGGAATACACTGGGAGATCACAAAATCGTTGTTACGGCTTACACTCTGTCTTTAAAAAGGACAATGTACTGGCCGGGAATGGAGATGACGTACATCTTTACGTGATGTATATTCCCGGCCAGAGCATTGACATTGGCTGAAAAGTGAAGCCTAACTTTAAAAACTGTGAATAGCGGCTTTGCTGCTCGCCTCATAAAAAATACAAATATCAATAATTGATAACGGTAAAACTAATAGATTCGTTGTAATTTGTCGACCATTATAAACATTTATTTTTCTTCAATGATATTCGACAAAAATAAAGCTTATTATAAATAACGGTATTTCAATGCGTATTCGTTTTAACATAATGAATAACCAAGTTATTCAATCAGGCTTTTCAATGAGACAACAAATTATTCAATGAGGATTTTCAAGATCGAAGTCTTCTTCTCTGCAAAGATCAATGTTCTGACCGAAAAGACATTGCCTGAATGTATTACGCCATCGATCCGCCAGGTGGCTCCGAGCGAAGCGCTCTCGCGTAATCGAGGTAATCTAGCACAATGAGATGATGGTAAAAGATGATATGAGGGTAAAAAGGGAGATGTGTGAAAAGGGAGTTTAGGCTTCGTACGTTTCCGCGGTTACGAGATATTGTAACGAGTTCGACAGACATAGCTACTAGTACCTAGGTTCTGCTGTTCTTTAGTCATGTTTGAGGTTCGGATTCTTCGGAACACAGTTTTGGTAATCGAGGAAAGATACAGAAAAATATAACCGGCTTAGCTTACGTTTACAAAGTGGCCGGAGTTCGTAGTCCGACGAAGGGCCTTCGCTCTCGGGACAGGCACGCTCGCTCGTACAATCGATGATAAGACCGCTCGGAAAGTTTTACAACAGTGTGCACAATTGCTTCGGTGCTACTCAGACACTTCGCGTAGTTGAAAACATGAAATTGTCTCGAAAAGTTGAAGTATGTGGTATGTGTATGCGGTATGTGTCGCGATGATGAACGGAGAATTTCAAGTTCAAGCTACTTTGGGTGACTGACTTCGATGGATGGTGATGAAGTGACTTCAACGAGTGGTGATGGAACACTGAATTTTTGGGATATACTCCTTCACAAAGTAGAAATTAGGAGAGGTTTCGGTTATGGGGGAAGGAGTGCATTTTCTTGATGCATTATTCTTAGGGATGGGTTAATTGGTCGTGAGGATGCAGGGTGATCTACGTGATTGGTTGAGACAGCGTGGGAGAAAGGACTTCTAGCTCGTTATTGGGTCACAGTTTTGATAAACGCAATCGCTGTTCTATTTCCGAGAATTGAGTTGAACGCGAGTTTGACTCGGGCGAGTTTTCCTTGAAGAGTTGTTTGGGTCTCTAGATAAGGGATTATCGCTTGGTGGAGTTCCTGCGTTCTTTTTCTGTTCGAGTGTTCTGGGGACCTTCCGGGGCTGCACGTATATTTCTTCACATGTATGTTTGAAGCCAGCTGCGTTCTCGCATGGGAAAGAAGGCGGGACGCTTGCTTATAACGGATCGGTTACATTTCGCTGTGATATGCCTAAGTCTAAAGAAAATATAAGGATCCGTCGAAAAATGAGAGTGCCGCTATCGCGCGTATTGGTCTTATGTTAGTGGTCGTTCACGATTTTCATGGCAAATCGCGTAGGCCTGCGTCCTCGCCGTAGTCCAACAAGATATGAAAAAGAGGAAAAAATATAGTGTACATTTGCTACATTTGCCATATTTGACCAAATTTGTCAAATATGCCAAATTTGCTACATTTGACATATTTGACCAAATTTGCTACATTTGCTATATTTGACCAAAATATAGAAAAAAAGAACTTTCATTGCCTTCCAATATATACATACATGTATGATTGATGCTTCTAATGGTATAGATTTGGGTTTTTTGTAGATGCAAATTTACACATATTGCACGCGCATAAAACGAGTAAATGATAAAAACAAACATATTATGAATTGACTTGAGTACAAATTAATATTATTAAATCTAAAAATATGTACGGGCATTAAATACACAAGGCTAAATTAACTGTAGCTCACGGGTCCGTATTCTCATATTATATTGCTGCTACGTCAGCCCTTGCTCCAGTTTCGCTATTTCCTTTTCCTTGCCCATCGCATTTTTTTATATTCTGAAGACACCAACCGCTTTTGAGCGAGCTAAAAAAAGTAGTAGATAAGAGTTTTTGTTTTTCAGACCCCCCCCCTCCCCATTTGAGGGGTGTCTACCCCTATACGCTACTGCTTCCACTATCGCCCTCTGATTCCCTTCCATTTTTGATATGTTGTTTTTCATCAAAATCTAAGAGACACGTACTTTTTTATCGGCGGAAAAACATTTCTAAGGGGTGAAAATTATCCTTGAAGTTGGATACCCTCAGAGTGACTTTAGCAGTTTCGCATATTTCTAGTTAAGATATTAGGTTAAAACCAATTGGAGGATAATGCTTATGGCGAATAATGAACAAAGCACATTTTTTAATTCCGAGGGGGTAAATTGATAAGAATATACAACGGTTGAATGTCGAAAAAATTGTAGAACTTTAAAGCTTTTCGTTATATTTTAAAAAAACCCCATTTGAAAGGCGGACTACCCTTGTGATACCATTTCGAGTGTTCCCCTCCGATTTCGTTCACTTTGCGGTATGTTATTTTTCATCGAAATCTAGAAGACACGTAATTTTTAACGGCGGAAAAACGGTTCCAAGGGGCCGGGGACACTTTTAGTGTGATTCTTACAGTTTCGCATATTACTGATCGATGTATTTAATTAAACCTATTTAATTGAAAAAGTATTTGCATTGGAACATACAACATAAGGTACGATGGTCCAGCGTTTTGCGTTCTTTCAAATACCTTTTTAACTGGTAATTAACGTCTATAATGTAGGTGGCCCAGTAATCGTCACCTCAAGCAGATCGCTTGACTTTGCAAATTTATATAGCTCAACTAGGAAAGTGAGTAAAAGTTATTTTAAGTCGTTCTTAATCAGTTTTTTTTATTACGAAGAAGAAGTTCGTTGTGAAATTCCCGTGCTTGGTATAGTTTTCGAGAAAATATTTCGTAAAGGTTATAAGATGCTATTGTACGAGTCATCGTCATGCTGCAATGACCGTTGGTCTGGTAATCGCCATGGGAACGTCCCACTAATCGTCACATGTGTTCAAACTGCTTTGAGGCCTAATTTACCTTTGAAAAAAAAATTGTTTTTTTTTTTATTCACTTAAATCATGTATAAACATGTCGAAAATGATATGCAAAAGTTATTTTAGGTGGACATTTTTTAAAAAACATGTAGCAAAACGGTTTTAAAACTTTAAACGCGTTTTTCATAAAGAAATGTTTCCAAAATCGGGCGGACTCGTAGGTTCGGCATTTTTTGACCGATGGACTTCAAATTTCAACTATAACTTCTTAGGTACATTTTATAGTGATGTACACATGATTTTTACAATCGTTTAACAACTGCGATTTTTGGAAACGAACAGAGGCCGTTGTTTCAGTCGAAAATGCGACTTTCTTAAAAATCGGGCTAGATGTACGAAGCTATGCATCGAAACGCTTATTCTTACGCCTTTTGCCTTACGACTACATGGTTAAACGAGTACCAAATTGCGGATATTTTAAATCGCAATGAAAAGAAGCCCGTGTTATCTAAAAAAAAAAATCCTGGCATTTAAAGTATGGTAAATTATATTACTTATCAAAAATACTGCAATAATGGTAATCATAAAAAAAATGCTTCGAACATATTGACCTCTCACACCAAGAACAGCGATTAACCGCAATATTATTGCGTCCTGGGATTTTTCATAATTCTCCCTAGGATAAATCGGCGTGTTTTAATATCGATGAACAACCACATCTCTCAAGCGGAACAAAATCGGATGGTGACACCGAAAATGGTATCATATAGGCGTAGTTCGCCTCTCATATAATGTTGTTGCGAAAAAAAACAGCTATTTCCCGCGTTTTTTAGCTCTACGAAATACAAATAGTTTTGTTGAAATACAAAGAATACTTTAATGGTATAGAAGTGAACTTTCAACCCCTATACATTTCCAACAGTTCATCCCATTTCTTTGAAAAAAATACAATTTCCATTTTTCGCCAAATGCATCATCCTCCAATTGTTTTCAATTAAAGATCTGGATTAGAAATATGCAAAACTACAAAAAATCATACTGAAGGAGTCCGACTTTGAGAGTGAATTTCACACCATTAAACCGTTTTTCGGCGGTTAAAACAATTACGAGTCTTCTAGATTTCGATGAAGAATAACATACCGCAAACTGACCGAAATCGGAGGGGGGTCAATCGAAATGGTATCATCCAGGGGTAGTCCACCCCTCGAACGGTTTTTTTTCCAAAAACGCAAAAATCTTTATCTGCTACTCCTTTTAGGTCTCTTAAGTTAGTATCGTTCAGATATAAAAAAAAGTCTTCAAGTTATACGTATTCTTCGACTTTCAACCACTATATATTTATACCGATTTACCCCCACGGAATTGAAAAAAGTGCATTCTTCATTATTCGCCATAAGCATTATCCTCCAATTGGTTTTAATCCAATATCTTAATTGGAAATATGCGAAACTGCAAAAGTCACTCGGAGGGTGCGCAATTTCAAGAGTAATTTTCACCCCTTAAAAACGTTTTCCGCCGACAGATAAAATACGTGTCTCTTAGATTTCGATGAAAAAAAAAACATATTAAAAATTGAACGAAATCGGAGGGGGACACCGGAAACGGTTTCCTTGTTAGTCAAACTTCAAAGCGGTTACCCTTCCGAGTATTGGTCTCGTAAATACATACATATCATATAGGCATTTAGATATTTTTAATGCGATCTTCTATCAATGATTTGTACATATGTATACAAAAATAAATAAATAGAGCAAGAGAAAGAAAGCATTCGACGCGCGTATACTTTAATTGTTGATTTGAATACGTGACGAGGAACCGGGCCCTCAAGCTCGCGCTGCACTGCATGCGAAATGAAACGGAAATAATTGCGCGGGGTGGTCCCGCTTTGTGCACCAGGGAGTGGCAGCAAAGAAATATATCGTGAACGTTGAGTACGACTACCGTGGCAAGATGCAAAAATCTACGTAATTCCTTGCAGAGGGCTTATGTATTTTTCATTTCGCCGCAGAGTGTCCCGTGAATTCATGAACTGCGCACTTGTCGTCGCGCCCTTTCTCGGTCCGAGCCCTCGGTCCAGCCTCGTACGTTTCCGTTTCCGCCGCGTGAATATGCAGTAACGCCACTTGCATAAGAAAAAAAAATCGACCCTGACGTCACAGTACAGCTGTTGTCAAAGCGGAAATTCCCATTGAAAGTATTCTTTGGCGCATTCTCAGCTATTTCGTTTTTTATTCACATTTGTATTATTTTTACAACTCTCTCTCTCTCTCTCTCTCTCTCTCTCTCTCTCTCTCTCTCTCTCTCTCTCTCTCCTCCCTCCCTCAACATTTTTGCCATGGGTACAGTTCAACTGCGGAAAACCGAAAATACCGGGACAGCCTATCCGGGTTTCGGAGCTAGTCGCGTTCCGTTAAGAAATAAATCACAGGCTACAGGCATATACACACGACACACACGCATACCGGTCTGTGTGCATGATATCCGTGTACAACTGGAGCTACGGACGCCCGTATTTATTTTTCTCCAAGACTCCAAGACTGGGATTCTCGAACCCGCGACCTTCCGATGTCCTGGTTTAGAGGTAAGCACGCTAACCACTAGACCAGCTCACCGGTCTTATATAGATAATTTATTATGTATTGATAAAAATAAACGACAATTTCGAAAGTCTATTCCTCATTTAGACTCCGAAATTTTGAAATGGAATAAGTATGAATGTACATTTTTATATTTATACACATTTTTAAACTCGTCTGCAAATTTGGTTATTCCTATACCTAATTTAACAATGATAAGAAGAGATTATTCATAACGCTGCATAGATGTCGTAAACGTTACGGTGCGGTAACTATCGCTTAAAAAAAACATTCAAATAGATAAAAGCACATTTAAAGAAAATTCTCTTATAACTTTAAACAGTGATGAAATGTGCATAATTGAATTTACGTGCCAGATACGTTAAATACATTCATTAAATTATTAATCATTTGATCGGCACACGAATAATAACTATTATCATCGTGATCATGCTTCGTCGAAACAGACACGTGCTCGGTAGGTGCGAACACAATGAAAAGGGCAGCCATAGAACTACTTGAACTGGGTCAGGTAGGGGTATAAAGTTTTGTGCGTGAGGTAGGCCTCACCAGCAGCAAAGGAGCAGCAGAAAGGCTTATTTGAGTGAAATTCCTAGGCTCATGGTATGACTTCTAGCATTAAGTAGCATCAAGAGAGCCTTATATGGAGTCAAACGCCTTTAAAATAGGTTGGTTTGAACTCGAGTAAGTATGCCGAAAATGACGTGATCTATTCGAACGAAATAGTTTTCATTGCATTCTGATCATACAGAATTCCATGTCATTTCTTTCTTGCTCTCTTATGTCGCTGAAGAAGTGGCTTTACATCACTCCTGGGTTATAAAATGAAACTCAAGCTGCAAACGCCCTTTCTCTCTCTCTCTCTCTCTCGCTCTCTCTTCGTCTTCGTCCTCGTTGTTCTTTCCCTCGGCCACCCGAGAGGTTTTACCGGAATGGAGCGGGCAGGCGGCGTTATCTAAAATGGCGTTGGAAGCGGTAATGCCAATTCGATATTCACCGACGTTGGCGGGAAAGGAAGCCTCCTTCCCCGCTCTAACTCGCTCGCTTCAGAGTTCTCCACAGCCTAAACTATATAACGACGGCATCCAGCTATGTATATATTTGTCCGTGTGTGTGTGTGTGTGTGTGTGTGTGTGTGTGTGTGTGTGTGTGTGTGTGTGTGTGTGTGTGTGTGTGTGTGTGTGTGTGTGTGTGTGTGTGTGTGTGTGTGTGTGTGTGTGTGTGTGTGTGTGTGTGTGTGTGTGTGTGTGTGTGTGTGTGTGTGTGTGTGTGTGTGTGTGTGTGTGTGTGTGTGTGTGTGTGTGTGTGTGTGTGTGTGTGTGTGTGTGTGTGTGTGTGTGTGTGTGTGTGTGTGTGTGTGTGTGTGTGTGTGTGTGTGTGTGTGTGTGTGTGTGTGTGTGTGTGTGTGTGTGTGTGTGTGTGTGTGTGTGTGTGTGTGTGTGTGTGTGTGTGTGTGTGTGTGTGTGTGTGTGTGTGTGTGTGTGTGTGTGTGTGTGTGTGTGTGTGTGTGTGTGTGTGTGTGTGTGTGTGTGTGTGTGTGTGTGTGTGTGTGTGTGTGTGTGTGTGTGTGTGTGTGTGTGTGTGTGTGTGTGTGTGTGTGTGTGTGTGTGTGTGTGTGTGTGTGTGTGTGTGTGTGTGTGTGTGTGTGTGTGTGTGTGTGTGTGTGTGTGTGTGTGTGTGTGTGTGTGTGTGTGTGTGTGTGTGTGTGTGTGTGTGTGTGTGTGTGTGTGTGTGTGTGTGTGTGTGTGTGTGTGTGTGTGTGTGTGTGTGTGTGTGTGTGTGTGTGTGTGTGTGTGTGTGTGTGTGTGTGTGTGTGTGTGTGTGTGTGTGTGTGTGTGTGTGTGTGTGTGTGTGTGTGTGTGTGTGTGTGTGTGTGTGTGTGTGTGTGTGTGTGTGTGTGTGTGTGTGTGTGTGTGTGTGTGTGTGTGTGTGTGTGTGTGTGTGTGTGTGTGTGTGTGTGTGTGTGTGTGTGTGTGTGTGTGTGTGTGTGTGTGTGTGTGTGTGTGTGTGTGTGTGTGTGTGTGTGTGTGTGTGTGTGTGTGTGTGTGTGTGTGTGTGTGTGTGTGTGTGTGTGTGTGTGTGTGTGTGTGTGTGTGTGTGTGTGTGTGTGTGTGTGTGTGTGTGTGTGTGTGTGTGTGTGTGTGTGTGTGTGTGTGTGTGTGTGTGTGTGTGTGTGTGTGTGTGTGTGTGTGTGTGTGTGTGTGTGTGTGTGTGTGTGTGTGTGTGTGTGTGTGTGTGTGTGTGTGTGTGTGTGTGTGTGTGTGTGTGTGTGTGTGTGTGTGTGTGTGTGTGTGTGTGTGTGTGTGTGTGTGTGTGTGTGTGTGTGTGTGTGTGTGTGTGTGTGTGTGTGTGTGTGTGTGTGTGTGTGTGTGTGTGTGTGTGTGTGTGTGTGTGTGTGTGTGTGTGTGTGTGTGTGTGTGTGTGTGTGTGTGTGTGTGTGTGTGTGTGTGTGTGTGTGTGTGTGTGTGTGTGTGTGTGTGTGTGTGTGTGTGTGTGTGTGTGTGTGTGTGTGTGTGTGTGTGTGTGTGTGTGTGTGTGTGTGTGTGTGTGTGTGTGTGTGTGTGTGTGTGTGTGTGTGTGTGTGTGTGTGTGTGTGTGTGTGTGTGTGTGTGTGTGTGTGTGTGTGTGTGTGTGTGTGTGTGTGTGTGTGTGTGTGTGTGTGTGTGTGTGTGTGTGTGTGTGTGTGTGTGTGTGTGTGTGTGTGTGTGTGTGTGTGTGTGTGTGTGTGTGTGTGTGTGTGTGTGTGTGTGTGTGTGTGTGTGTGTGTGTGTGTGTGTGTGTGTGTGTGTGTGTGTGTGTGTGTGTGTGTGTGTGTGTGTGTGTGTGTGTGTGTGTGTGTGTGTGTGTGTGTGTGTGTGTGTGTGTGTGTGTGTGTGTGTGTGTGTGTGTGTGTGTGTGTGTGTGTGTGTGTGTGTGTGTGTGTGTGTGTGTGTGTGTGTGTGTGTGTGTGTGTGTGTGTGTGTGTGTGTGTGTGTGTGTGTGTGTGTGTGTGAATGTGTGTGGGGGATGTGTGGCGGTACGCAGAAGCTCTCGTACTACATAATAACGCGGCGGCTCAATAGGGACATTGTGAACACATTATACGTATATAGTAATGTTGGCCATTAGCCCATCTGAATGATTTGAGGAAGGTCCTTATACTCTTTTTACACGAATCACTGATTTTGCGCATCGCACGGTCCTTCAAATGACCTTTATCTAAATATTACATGCGTCTAGATGTGTTTTGGAGACATTGGGATTTACATTATGTTGAGTGTATGGACAATAGGTGACTATTAGGTCGGTCTTCGAAATCGAATGTCACGAAAATCACGCTTTTGCATACGCAGGGTGTCCCTCTTATCTTTGCCACCCGAAATAACTCGGTAATTATCGACGTCACAAAAAAATGTTCCAGACAAAAGTTGTACGGTGTGAAGTGGGCCATCAAATGTGACAATTTTTTTTTTATTTCGGTGGACGCGTCTATGCACAGTGAAGGTCACCTCCACTTATTTGAATGGAATGGTACAATTTTTTCAACCATCTGGTGGAGCACCTCGAGCCGCATAAAAAAATTAGGGGGTCAAAGCCGTTCAAGCTCATTCAAGGTCACCTATTAAAATGAAATACAAATCTAAATATCTCGGATGTCAATCACTACCAAATATTTGGTACTGATCCGAGATATATAGATCTGTATCATCGATACTGACCCTGGATTATTTTGACCGACTTTGACCCCCTAATGTTTTTTATGCGGCTTGAGGTGCTCCACAAGATAGTTGAAAAAGATGTACCATTCCATTTAAAAAAGTGGAGGTCACCATCATTGTGCGGCAGCGCCTCCACCGAAATTTAAAAAAATTGGTCCCATTTGATGGCCTCCTTCACACCGTACAACATTTGTCTGGAACATTTTTTGGTGACGTTGATATTTATCGAGTTATTTCGGGTGGCAGAGATAAGAGGAACACCCTGTATATGTGTGTGTTTATATGTCTATAGTTATAGATGCTCTCATGTTAAATCGCACAAGAGCAAAATTGCTCGGAACTAACATCGAGCGAGGAACTAACACGATTATCACCGTCGCGACAGTCCAAAAGCCTCCGACGGTCCTCGTCAAACGTTCCATATTCGCGGATTTATCGCGCGTTCGTTATTTGGCATTTATCAATGACCTTGAGCAAGAGATCATGATCGCATGAACACTATCGGATCGTGGAATTTTCATCGGCTAGTCCGGGCGATCGAAAATGGGTAATCGTTAGCGCGGCGGATAATGTTGGCATCGCGGAGTACAATCCCAAAAGTTTATGGGACGTATTACGATGGTGTGGTGCTGTAGATGAATTTTGTGTTCGTGGATGTGTTTTTTCAATTGTTCAAACCTTTCTTAGACTTTCTTGTAATCACCTGAAAAATTACGCAGGTGCTAAGTACTCGTCCTAAAAATTCCTTTGACTCTGTAAGTAAGTGTCCTAAAAATTACCTTGACTCAAACAAGGAGAGGTCGCGAGATGGCGTATCAAAGAGATACACCAAAAATTCAAATTGCCACAGGGTTTCATTTTCTGAGTACTATGTATTGGATATGAGAACGGTACAGATAACAACAAATTTCATATTGTTTATTACAAAAATGTAATTTTCTTCATGCGTATCTTCGAGAATTTTCAACCGATCGGGATGTAAATTTTCATACATGTAGAGTATAGAAAAGTAGCGGATATGTGTTTTTTTTGGTTTTCCGATATCGCATAATTAAGGGGTTGAAACTGCCCTTCGATTTTTTAAGCCAAGAGCATCGTATAATTAGCTAGCCTTTTGCGATTTCAGGTTCGATTCGCGTAAATGTATGCTTGTGATATGACGCGATTGCATATTTTTGTAAATTATGCTCGTTCCAACCCCTCTCGCCTCGCTCTCACAAGGAAGACGCTTAAGGTTCTTACCTTCCGACGTATACAAACATTTGTAGAATTGAAGTGTGTTACAATGAAAGTACAAAGAGTTGAAATATTCGATACGGATTTTTTCGTTTTGGCAGAACGCCACATATAAAGGGTTAAACGCACCCTTAAACACTATTTTCTTTCTAAAACTTGTGAACGGGCCGAGATAAAAATAAAGTTCAACGATAAAAAATCTTGTATCCTTCAACTACTAGACGTTCATGATAATAACGATGACCATCACAACTAATGGCGTATTATTTATTGCAATAATTCGTGAAAATCACTTTTCAATTTTCCGCGGATATGGGCAGAGAAATAGGTAAGGCTTTCGCAATCGCGGACTAACTTCGTGCTTCGGGAAGCAACGGGATTACAATTGTATATTTACAAAGAAATTCTCCCCCTATACGTACCGCTTTTGAAGATCACAATATAATCGGAAAAATGTTCTTGCGCTTACTTATTTAATAAACGTTACAACTGTATATTTTTTATGGATTATACTTACTACAATGATGATAGACATGATGTTTGGAAAAAAGAGATTTCTTACACTACGCACAAGTGATAATAGCTGGTTAGACTATATAGCTTAGATAAATAGTGCACTGACATGCGATACATAGTATGTATCGCATGTCTAATGTGAGTGCACTTCAAAACAAAGCTAATTTGTTAATGGCAAATTTGGACCATGAGTAGACCAAAGTATGTTCAGAGCACAAAATATAATTATATTAGCTTCGAAATCTGAAAAATTGACAACTAATCATTTCAAGCGTTGGTTTGAAGAAGTATATACTCCCAAAGGGGGTCCAAAATCGATAATACTTCTGGATTCTCGGAGCGGTCAATGTTCAGTTGGATTTAAATAAATGGATACGCGAGGAAAATATATTAAAGATCTAACCATACCAGCAGTTAAATATATTGAACCAGTTTCATTAGTTCTATAGACAATTAGTTACAACGGGACTAATGCAGCCCCTTGATGTTTGTGGCTTCCGTGTGTGGAAAAACTTCTTTAAACACTTTTCTGACATAGTAACATCATTCAATTACGACGTCGATCTGCACTTAAGAGACAATATTGTTACTTTACAATCTCTTACACATAACCAGTTTTCTTCTTCACGGCTTAAAAACCTTTCTAAATACGCGTGGTCCAAAAGCGGTTTCGAAAAAAAAACCATCATAATCCGAAAATCTGGTAGAGTTTTTTTTTTCACAAAATGTACTGACATGCGATATATGCGGCGAGGCAGTTATTATTACTTGTGCGTGACGTAGAAAATCTCTTTGTTTAAAAAACTTCTAGCATCACTATGATTATCGCCATAAATATAATCCATAAAAAATATACAGTTGAAACGTTTATTAAATAAGTAAGCGCAAGAACATTTTTCTTCACCCCTTAAAAATCGGGTTCCGCCGATATAATAAAAAATAAATGTCGCGAAGTCTAAATCTTCCTACAAATGTTTGAGCCTAAAAAATCGCACATTATCACCCTAAAAAGAGTCGAAGTAATTCACCTATCGTTTGGTTCTCGTAGTTAAAATTTGTGAAAAAAAATTGAGAAAAAAAATAGTCGGTCTGCAAATTTTCGATGTCAAAAATTTGTTAATTTTTTTTAAATGTTTGTATACGTCGGATTTGTTAATTGGGCTCCTGCCTCCAGCTGTTGAACATTCGGTCTCCCGAAACTGTTATTTCTCTATAGGAACCTCGTTCAGCTGTATTGTGGTGCTCTGTGGCGATAAAAGCAGCTACTTCAAAGCCCCAAATTTTATTTAAGCTGTCCTGAAAATTTCTCGCCACGTCCATTCGTTGCGTTTACGTCCGCCCGCGTAATTTGTAGTACACACATTGGGCACTCCGCGATCTTATGTACCGACAGGAAGAACGCCATCTTCTCGCTCGAACCCATTGGAATTCCTCGAGCTCGCTAGACCGCGAGGAGGGCTTTGTCAGCTCTTGGTCTCTCCGCGTCTAAGGTGAACGTTCAGGAGCAGTAGCATTAATACCATCTTCCCTTCTACCTTACCGTTTTGCCCCCTCATCATCCGGAACATCTATTCTCTCTTCTTATGGAGTGCCTCCCGCCCTCGAGCACATCCCTTTAACTTCAGCTGCCTTCGCAACTCCCTTGCCAAGCGAAGCGTCTCCCTGCTCTTCCGGCCACTCCTCCTCCGTTAATATCGAATTCTTTGAAGCAATTTACGACGGAACGCTGCGAATTCAACGTCGGACCTCGTTTAATCCCATGCCAACTCAAACGGATCCCTCCGCGGTCCGTTCGAGACTCATACACGGGACGTTCTTCGCCCAGTCGCCTTGAACTCGCCCGGAATACATCGCGTTTCGTTCTTAGCTATATGATCTTTTGAAATTTTTGTTTACACGCAACGACCCCGTTTTGAGTTAAGCCTCTTTTCACTTCTATGCCGATGTAAGATTGAAGTTTGCATCGTTAGAATTCAATGACAAATTTTAGTTGCTCAATGTGCTTTTAGAAAATTTTGTCTCTGAAAATCTGTTAAGCTTTTGTAAAGATGCTTAATTAGAAATCAATAATGAAAATATGCAAGAAAGAATTTCGATAGTAATTTATCGTGATTACGTAATTTATACGTAATCCTAATAAATTACGACATTAGGATTGTACGTAATTTATTGCGAAAGAGAGAAAGAGCTATAGAAGTGGGGGAATAACAATATTCAAAGAAACTCATGTTCCTTACAATGTAAGAGTTTAACAGAGTTTAACTTTTCGTGTTTATTAGTTGCCATTTTCTTTACTTTCCTTTTCATATGAAATTGAAGTCTGTATCGTAGCAATGCAAAGATAATTAATTTGTTGGACTTGCTTCGTGTTCTTTTGACAAATTTTGCTTATAAAAATCCTTCAGCAATTATTTGACCTTCTCGCTCCGGGCTTTTTTCAAAATTGTACCTTTCAGCATTTTTTTAAACATAATATAATGCATTTAAACAAACGAAATGTTATTAGTAATGATGCAAGGTGTGCTATTTCCGGAATCGAGGGTCAGAATGTTAATACCGGAGTCCAATCTGTTCTTGTAATTGTTTGTCAGAATCCACTTTATAACGCTATTCGAATTTTACGAACAATTTTGGGTAGTAAAATTATTGTTTCTGGCCTACTAGACGCTATTTAACGTATAACGTCAGATTTTTTTTCTGAATTCACAAGGTGACCGCTAGATTACGTTACTTTAGGCCAAACGCATATGTGCATTTCCTGGAGCGAAAAGAAAATTAATATCTTCATTCGGAGATCTACAATCTAAGTATGCAAGAAAGGATTTTCATTTTAAATGAAAATAAGGATATTAAAATATAAAAGAAAAGTTTTGTTGCACTCTAACTGTGCAATATGTTGCAATGTCTTATATGGTCGTGAATTTTTGATCGTTGAGATGCAACGGAAAAGCGCTGCTTTAAAAAAAATGTTCATCCAACATATTTGCTTGCAAATTTAGTTTGTAGAAGTTAGAAAGAATCTTAAAAAAAGTTTTGATACATTCCCGTAGCCTAAGAGTGTCAAAAAATTGGATGATGAGAGGTTAAACATTTTTTTAAATTAATTTTCATCGTATTCCGGCGATGCAAATATCACCGTCATTACGTTAATTGCACAGGGAATCCGAAAATCCGATGGAGGGGGGAGGGAGGGAGGGAGAGAGAGGGGGGGGGAGACAGGCGACTGATGAGGAAGGAGATGAGATTACATCTACGGATAGAGAATGAGAGAGCGAGATAGAGAGTTAGAGTTTCTGGTTCGCTGGACCACTAAGCTAAAATCCTCCCATTTTGCGTTTCTCCATCTTCCGTCCCTTCCTCCTACATTTTCTCTTTCGTCTGTATACACACTCGTTTCGCTTTAATCCTCGTCTCTCTCTTTCTGCCTCGGTCTTCCCGTCTGCACATACGCACACAAATGCACATACCCACATATAGGGGTACGTTTCCATATATACGGATCCCCACGAAACGTTTTCACGATTCATTTCGTCTTCTCTGTTCTTTGTCGATCGCTGGCTGCACGTATATCTAACGGACCGATCCTCCTCGTCGTTTCCTCGGAAATTGGATAGTTGCTTCCAATTCTCTGTCGAGAACCATGGAGAAAAGACCCACGCACACACACACACACGCGCGCGCGTGTGTGCACACGTATACACACTGCATACGACCAAAGGCGACTATATATAAAATTCACTCCGCAACCGCCTGCATTCCTTTGTTTCTTCTACGTTTGTCCTGTATCTCTCGTCGCTGAGTCGAAACTTTCACGTCCATTCCTGAGCGGGAGTTTCTTCCTGTCCCCTCGTCCTTTTGTTTTTTTTTTAATTCTTATTTTCTCCCCTCGCCCATTTCTTTCCTTCTTGTCTGTGTTTTTTCCCGAACGTGTACACACGAAGGAATAGTCGAGATGAGGAAAAAAGAGGACTGGTAGACAAACACCTAGCCATCAAGTCCTTTTTCCTGACGGCGCGGAAAAGCCCCACGAAATTGTTTTGTATTCGACTTTGGAGGTCGCGGTGAGATCACCTCGAAGAGGAGGAAAATAAATGAAAAAATGTCCGCATTCTCATTTAAAATCGACGGGTTTAATGCGAAGCAGTGGATTCTTCATGGGGTCCGGGATTAACTTACTGACTGAAGGGTCATATTTGTGGCGCTGTGTTTTAGATAGGGCACGGCTAATGCGGCTAAAAAATGGGCTTGATGGTTGCATCATTAAAACGCAATGCAACGTCTTTTCTTAACTTTGTAAGTACACAATATTTCTAGCTCATTTAGGTTGTAGAACTTAGAAAATAACAAGTTGATAGTCTAAAAATGAATTTTCGTTGCATTCCGACGATGGAAAGTTCATCTGAGTACCTAGTTTGATATTTTTAGACATTTTCTAGCAATACTTTGGGACAATGGAGATGAGAGAGAGGGAGAGGGAGAGGGAGAGACAGAAACAGATACAGAGACAGAGACAGGGAGAGAGAGAGGAAGTGAGAGGGCTCCGGGGGGGGGGGGGGGGATTTCGGCTTCGTATTTTACACCGTCCGTAGGTACGTTAGAACGTTCGTCCGCTGAGGATCGTAACTTCCTTTCTACTTTCTTCGCTACCCTCCCCTGCGTGTCTTTCTTCTCTTCCCTCCTGGATAAGTGATTTTATTTAAAATTCCGCGACTGTGCCACTAATTAGTTTGACTTCGCTCTGAGAATTTATTAAGCGAGGTAAAAGTGCACGGAATGAGACGCATCTCTTTGGGCTCTTGCCATGCCTTATTTTTTTCTATTCTTTTCTTTCCGTGTACTTACTTCCTCTCTCTATCACTCTTTTTTTTTCTCTGCCACGGATCGTTCCTTCTTGGCCATGCCCGCATATCGCCTCTCTTCCGCATCTGAGCTGCAAAACGTGTCCGGAGATTTACCAGAAAACACTTTCTTCTACCCTGGACCACAATTCTTCTGCCTACGGACTGCGAGTGCAGCAGCGAGAAACCGCCCATGGATTGTCGGACTGTCGAAGGAATGTCGGACTGTCGTTATTCGAAACGGCCGTTTCGTTGTTTTCCATACATCGTTCTAAATAATTAATTCTTATATTAGGGGTATCATTCCCTTTAATGCGTATGCTCGTCTTCGAAGAAATCCATTTATTAAGGAGCCTTGAAAGTCACAAAGATGAACTGAATGATTAACGACTGAGGTTGGGTCGAAGCTAATCAGGCGGTTCGGTTACTCGTATTCAATTCACTCTCTCACTCTTAAATTTCCGCGGAGCAAAAAAAGAGTGCGGATTGAACCGTTGCCCCGTGATTCTCTATGGTGGGGCACGCGCCTACATACAATGTGCCGCACTTACCCTAGGCATCGGAAATGTTTTTCGTATTTTTGTCGAACGTGGCAAAAAAAGCTGCGCCAAGATACGTTCGTTGTTGACGGAAGTATGGTGGTCATAATTTCTTCGGGGTGGCGGCGTTTTGAAGATTTCAAGGTCCCTTTCACTTTTTCACTGGGTATGATATTTTTAGATACTTGAGCAAGCATAGCCATTTTTCTCTTTGATTAAATACTGATGACCTTTAATTGCAGTATTGTAGCTTTCAACTTGGCAAGCTATTCAATGTTTTGTAGTCTAATTCTTTTTTGGCATATTTGGGCTACGGAAATCACTCAAACGCCATTCAGGATCTACAACCTAAATGTGCGCTAAAACGTTTTGAATTCACAAAATGAACAAATAAAGAAATTAAAACAAGTTTGCGCTGCGTTCCAACGATGCAAACTTTCACGTAATCGAAATTGCTTGTTCTTACGTCGCCAATGGAATCCAGTATATCAAAATCTCGCATGTCATTCGGGAAAACGGAATTAACCTTGTAATCTTCTAAATGATTCCACCCATAAAACTTATTAACATACTAATGCGGATCTTTGAAAAGCCAACAAGTCCTCACAATTTTTTCACAACGTCAACTATTTGCACTCGAGGTCTTTTTCGCTCGGATAGTGAGTGGTGCACGAAAGTCACCTCTCGAGTGCAAAGAGTTTGGGCTTGCATCGTTGGAATGCAACGAAATCGTTTCGAAGTTGCCTTTTTTCTTTACCTTCATGATTTTTCGACTTATTTTTGCAGATTTCCATCGCAGACCTTTAATGAAAAATATTCAAAAACGTTTAGGCGATGTTTGTAGAAAAAATCCGGCAGAAAAATGGGATTGGGAAAAACGAAACTCCATTGTATTCTAACCATGCAAACTTCAACATCAAAATTGCTCGATATCTTCGAAAATGAGAGAGCTATTTTGAGAGGATAAAGTAAGTGTGCCACCCAACATATCTTCGACGATCAAATGCGGGTCGATCTCTGAGTGTGCGATATATAGAAGGGTCCTCGAGGAACGCGCTTCTTTGAGCATTAGCGACTGATTGCGAAATTGCAGCGTGAGGAGTGATTTTTTCATCAGATTCCTTCCTTTCCCCTAGAAAGAGTGCGTTTATTCGGTGGAATCCGGATGGAATCCGCAGATCGAATGTAAAAGGCGTATTTCTTATCCGAAGTCTGACTCAGCACAGTTATCTCGAATGCCGCCCATGGATATTTCACGATTGATTGTGAGCGCGGAGCACTCGCTCAAAAGCTTCTCTGGTCTCTTGGATCCGAGTTCTGGAAGATTCAAATTTACAAAGAAGCGCGAAAGCCGTGGACTGTAGTAGCGTGAAAAGGATACGGAGGAGAGCCAACCGATATAGTCTTGCCCCCCCCCCCCCCCCGCCGCCTTTCTACTCACGCTCGTGCACAATATTCCTCGCGATATTAGACTCCTTGAATATTGCTTTTTCCATAATTTATTACATCGGCCCGAAAGGGGGATCGTATTAAAGAGGCCCTGCGCACTCGATGCTCTAATTTTACTTGAACCTGGAGATATAGCGCTTCTTCAGCGCGGTTGGCTATATACGAAGTTTTTTTCATCGTGCTGTGACAATAAATAAGGGATGCTTTCGATAGAGGAATGTTCAGTTATCAATGTGATGTATACGCCTGTGGGATCTCGAGCTGGTCCAAGTTTATCCCACATAGCGACTCACCTCTAATTTATCGTACAATATAAAAGTTTCGACGATGCACATTTTTTCACGAGCACCGTATCTTTCCCGGTTATTATCGATCCCGGGCATCTCGCTGATTTTGACTTGAAGGCGAGCGCAGAAATGCGAGAGAACGAGATAGCGGAAAGATCGAGGCGACCGGGTTCAGAAGAAGACACAAATGGATGTGTGCTGGAGGAAGAAGAAGAGGGCAGTGGGGAATGCAATTCTTTGGAGTGGAGATAGAGGGCGTTCGAAGAAACCGAATCTCCTACAGGTCGTAGACCTAAATGCAAAATGGAGCATTCTATCAAGAGCGGAGTACTTCAGGAAACTGAAATTTGTCCAACGTGGCAGAAACCTTGGATTACGCCGTCCTTCTTTCGCCCGTTTTGCGTTCTGCTCTTTTTGGCCTCCTCGTTCTGTTCTCTTTGTTTCCCTTGAATTTTCTCCCTCTCGCTCTCTTCCACGTGGGCTCTTCCACGGTACTGCTATAATGTTCCAAGCGTCAGGCGCCCTTCTTGCAACCCCCTCGAAGAAGCAGTAACAATGGCTGCACACCGACAACACAAAAAAAGGAAGAAAGTGTTAAAGTTTTAATCTCCGTGAAGAGGAGAAGAGAGAGAGAGAGAGAGACGGAGAAGAACGCCTGGAAGTCGCGAGAGAAGAGCAAAAGAGTCAGGGGAGGGAACGAGCGACACCTGAGATAACCCAGGGAAAGAGCGCGTGATAGAGGCAGGCGGACGAAGTGTGTTAGAGTCGAGAGCAAAAAAGATAGAGCGGTGGGAGACTCTTGTTTGAGACGAGGGTGGCAAAATGAAGATATATGTATAGAAGTACGAACCTCCGTCTCTCTTGAGTCAACCGCGTCCGCCTCTTGCTCACCCTATCGCAGCCCCCGAAGTGGCAATGTTAAGCACCAAGAGGCATACCATAGGGACGAAAGATAAAAGGGTTGCGGCACACGCCTGGGCTGTTCGTCGCCCAAGGCGTGCAGAAAAGTTTTTGTAATCGCAGTTTTCCACTTTTCTCGAACCCTAGGGGAAGACTGTTGGGGTCGAACACCGCATCAATGGAAGAGAAGCCACAGTCGTCGTGACTGTGTAGCTACGGAGTGCACTTCATTCCAACTCGAGTATAAAATGTATAAAATAAATGAATACAGAGGATAACTGCAGGTCCTACTTCTAACATCTACTTTCTTTTATCTACGTTCTTATTCAGCTTCGTCGCTGTTTGGAGAAAAAAATCAAGACAGGTTCGAAAATGTCTTTAGGCATGTAAATGCTCTATGAGCATATTTACTTCTCGTTCGGCATCCAGTCTGGAAAACGAACAGAATTCCCGCAAATGAACGTCATACTTTTAGATTGCATTGTGATGGAAATCTCGGGCCAACAGGTATCCTAGAATTTCAACGTGAAATACCAATACCATTGTATTGGCATATATTTTGTTTTCAATTCCATAAATCCATCAACAATTGCGCAATAGAGATGTGAGAGAAAAGTCGTGGTATGACTGCTGAGATGAGAATGAAGTTCATTAATTAAATGGAACATAAATAGTTTACTGTGCTCCCAGGGCGAAGCATCTGTTTCGAGTACTGAAACCATGAACCGTACTTTTGAAAATAAAACCAAAAATAAAGATCACGGCGCTATAAGCGTATCATTTCCGTGCGTGCGCCACGAGAAAAATGAATTCGGCCAACAACGTGTTAGTGAAAAGGGCATAAATGAGGCACAGAAAGTCTTCCATTCGATGCCCTTACGTTTGCACCGCCGACTTTTACACATATTCGCTCGGCCAGTTCAAATGATTTGGTAAAAGGTGTAGATTTGGCTACGTCAGCTGAATCAATTTGGTAGAAGGTAGTTTCGCACCACAGTTTTATCTTATAACCTGAAAATGAACATGTTTTCTTCCCTTTTTATGTTCAACTTAATCCGCATGACCAGCCGGCGTAAAGAATAATTCCATATATATATTACAGGAGCAACCCGATATGATAAAGGCAAGATGAAGGAACAGCGATCAGTACTTCTTTGGAAGGACGAAAATACTTCACGTATTATCCACCATGCATATTATTCAGCCTCGCAAAGGTTCTTTCGGAGACTAATTCCGCAGGATCGAAAGGGAAATCATTTTTTTAAATAGTTCCATAGAACGAGCCACTTTTGCTAAACCGATATTCGCGAGGAATAATCCTTGCCCACACTAGTTGCGCGAGCTAAACAGTGGCTCGCAGCAGTGTTGTCAGTAATGCTGATCCAGATTATAAGTTGTAACGACTGTCCAGAAAGTTAGACGCTGTCCAATCAGCCGGCTGATGATAACGTAGGTTGCTAATCCTCCAACATTGGTTGCTCTGACCCATTCAGTGATCTATGGAAAAGTAGCAAAGTTGGCGAGCACTTACATCAATTTGGTAGTCTTGGTACAACCGCTTTTGCCGTATAGTGGAACGCGTCCTAGTCTTGTTGTCGTTCAAGCATTATCGCAGCAACCCGAAAACGCGTTTGCTGGAAGCCGTCTGCCGGATGTCCCTCAAAACATAATATAAGAGGATGTCCTTTCACACTCCCATTGGATTCGCATCAGTCGCCGTTTTCTATCCGAAACTGATCGGGACATCAGCATGAGTGGCGCCATCGCTTCGAAACACGCTACAACTGCCGGCATCCATTTTACGACTTTGGCGCATTTTGGGTTCTAGGAAGGACATGCTTTTGTAACGAATATAAGGTAATAGCGATTGGAATTTGATGAGAAACCGCATATGCATAATCAAATTTTTGTTTACGTTTATCCTCCAAGAATCAGAGAGTCGTCCTAACTTCCGGAATAAACATCGAATTGTAATCAACGATACATTTTCCGTTTCCAGCTCATTTGGCGCAAATCTTTTTCCACGTTAGGGTGCGTTAGTCCAACGACTAAACAACACCATTGTACATACGTCAGAAAAAAGAGAAGAAGGCGGTAGTGGCAGTCGAGGGGCTCGTGCAAATTCCACGCAAACGTTTTTCGAGCGTCGGCAACCGTACGTTCGCAATCGTTGGCAAAGCACGGCAACTTAGGAAAAAGTGAAGGCTGAGGGAGGGTTGTTGCGACGGATTCCGTACAAGGCTTTGTTTGAACAGGGATTTGGAGAATTTATTACCCGAATTCCCTGTAGACGATTAGCAGAATTTCTCTCGTTCCCGATTCATCGTGCTTCTCGTAGGAGATTTGCGTCATTTGTGTAACTCGGCACTTCACAGGGCTTCGCGCGTTTTCAGGTGGGAGTATATATAAATGCACCTGAATACACGTGCATTGCCCGATGGCTATTTTTTTATGTTTAGGGCCAAAGCGGGAACTCACTGGGGGTTCGATGTATATCGATACTGAGAAAAAATTGTAAATAGCGATAATACGTAAGATACGCAAAACAAAAAAAAAACTTCCTACGACAATTTATAAGGAAGATATCGAAATAGTTAACTAAGCCGCGCGAGGGACGGTGACCCCATCAGGCCGGCCCCATCACGCCGGCCGGCCGCACTAACGACGCCGTTCGCTATTCCGCGCGCGGCGATTGAGTCTAATCATCATCTGCAACAAGAGAAACGCTCTAACGGGTTCGTATCACATTCAATGTGATGCCTTAAACTCTCAGGAATGTTCACGAACTTGAATCTCGCGAAAATGTTGATTACAACAATAATAAATCGAAGAAACGCATAAATAACTATATCTCTGCATGTAACAAAGATATTGAGACCTTTTTTTTTACAAAGACGTATAATAATATTGGAGAATATTTCATGTAGTTACTTGAATTTGTTTGTAAGCCAAAGTTTTATATCCTCGAAATACGAGTGTTTTTATTTGAAATCACTTTTTTTAGATAAATCATACATGTACGCGGTGAAAATGATAACTACGTTTTTTTTAACTCTGCGAGCCTTGTGGATGATTTGTTATAAGCAAACGCCGGATTTACGAAAATTGGTTTTTATGTCTAAACTATATGACATTGCTGGATAAAATTGAAAGATATCTCTTGGGAATAGATTCTTGTAGGTGACGTATGAGTTTCAGCAATGCATTCATTTATCACCGGAGTACATACAATAAAGAAAAAATATGTTGTTCCTCGGTTATTTACCGTTAAACTAACAATCCTACGTACTTTTTGGACATAACTTCTTTGTACATGACATTATGCCGAAAACTTTTATAGAGGTTATTTTTCAACAAAACTTCTTCTAAAAAGATAACATTAAAATTTTGGTTTTTTTGAAATAATTGTTGGTGGCCACGAAATATCACTGAATAGTCGGAATCCTTTAGGGGTACATTCCTGGTGGTCGAAAGAACCTACAAAAATATTGGCAACATGCTGGGATCTTTGAATAGAAGTCGTCCAAATTTATGTACATTCCGACTGGACTAGTCGTCGGTGCGTGAGATGTCGCAAACTCGCGGGTCACCCCTCAATCTTGGTAGACTTATTTCTCTTTGTGTTCCTGCTTCTCCGTCCTTCCGTTTCGATGGACAAGAACACCATGTCAATGAGATTGAGAAACTGACTCGCGGACGAACCCATAGGATGCCCAATCGCGGGGATCACGATCCTCCTGTCCATTTCCACGTCCGTTTGCGATCGCAAACACGGATATTCAACTACTCGGCGCCGCTCGACCGGCTTTAGCCACGGTTTTTCGTAATCTTCTGCCCTCACGCATGCTGCCTTATATCGGTGGAAGTTGTCTTTTTTGTATTGCAACGTCGATAGGATCAATAAAGTCCAAGACCGTTCTTTGGTGCCTTCGCCTTTTCTGCCGCTTACTGAGATCGTGCAATGTGACTGCTCCTTTTGATGAAAATACTCGACGAATCTCTCCGTCGTCGAACGGGAGGGTTGAAACTTTACTGCCGCGTACATCAACGGAGCATGGTAAATCGCATTGAAAGTCTCGAAGTACGCCACCTAATTTCGGCGGGACTCGATCACGCGTTTTACGACGATTCGAACATGTCTCGTGAATTCAAAAACTTGGATACGCGCACGTATTCAACAGGCGAACATTGGTCTTCGTTGTTTAGGGGAAAACATTCGCTCGAATGGCTACACGTTTTTCACTCAACTCATCACTAGCTTGACGCAATTGATTTTACGGAATTGGTTATCCAAATTATTTCGGAATTTTTCGTAGTGCATGCACATGTATACAGGGTGAGGCACTAACTGTTGCCACCTTGAATATCTCTGTAATTATCGACGTCACAAAAAAATGTTTGAAACAAAAGTTGTACCGTACGAAAGGGGTCATCAAATGCGACAATTTTTTTTTATCTCAGTGGAGGCGCTGTCGCATAGTAAAGGTCACCTCCACTTTTTTAAATGGGACGGTACATTTTTTTCAACTATCTTGTAGAGCATCGAAAACTGCAGAAAAAACATCTAGGGGTCAAAGTCGTTCAAGGTCATTTAAGATCAAAAAGTGACATGAACTTTATTTTTATGTGAAATTGCCTTTATTCACAGTAGATGTTCAAAGTGATTGACATTGGAATCAATGCAGTATTGCAATCTCCTCATCACGGATTGTGTAGAATTTCTTATCACTTCGGCACTTATCGAATCACAGGTTCGAAGAATTCTCTCACGCATATCATCCAGCGTAGTTGGATGTTCTTTACAAACAAGATCTTTCAAGAATCCCCATAAGAAAAAGTCCAGAGACGTCAAGCGTGGCGAACGAGCCGGTCACGATACAGCTGCTCCGCGTCCAATCCAGCGATTTGGAAATCTCTTTTACAATTCCTTTCTAGCTATCAGCGAAAAATATTCCGGGCACCCATCCTGTTGATACCACATTCTGTTTCTTGTTTCTAAAGGTATTTCTTCCAATAACGGACTTAATGTTTCTTGAAGGAATGTGGTGTACTGGAATGTTCCTACCATTAAGATTCCCTTCGATGAAATAAGGGCCTACGATTGTATCCCCAATAATCCTACACCATACATTAACCGACCACGGTCTTTGGTGTGTAACTTGCCGCAGCCAATGCGGATTTTCAGTTTACCACAAATGCATGTTATGCAAGTTAACATTTCCATGATTCGTAAATGTTGCCACATCAGTAAATAAAATCCGATTAATAAATGAGTCATCTCTCTGAATCTGGCGTTGAGCCCATCGGCAGAATTCAGTGCGATTCATGAAATCTGTACCAGTTAATTCCTGGTGGAGACTGATGTGGTAAAAATGATATTTATGACGATGTAAAACAAGTAGAATACTTCTTCGGCTTATGCCAGATTCCCTCGCAATTTGACGAGAACTCGCATAAGGATCTCGATGAACGGCGGCAAGAACACCAATTTCCGTTTCTTCGTTAGTAACTCGCGTTTGTCGGTTACTTTCCCGACGGGTTAAGGATCCAGTTGTCCTCAGTTTAATGTACAACATTTGAAATGTACGGCGTGTAGGATGAGAACGTTCAGGAAATCTTTCAGCGTATAAGTCTCTAGTTCTCACTGCATTTTTCTGACATTCTCCGTAAATGTGAAGCATATCCGTTTGCTCTTTAAAAGAATACATCATTTACATTCGCTTGATTCATTGATACTAGTCTCACCATTTTTACTATCGTTATCTTGGGTTTGTTTGGGCGAAACATTGTACAATGTTCCGTGTACATTGTAGGTTTGGTGCCGTTGTTTACATACAAGACAATGGCAAGACTTCGGCGATAAGTGCGGAAGTGATAAGAAATTCGTGATGAGGAGATTGCAATACTGCATTGATTCCAATGACAATCACTTTGAACATCTACTGGGAATGAAGGTAATTTCACATAAAAATAAAGTTCATTTCACTTTTTGATCTTAAATGACGTTGAACGACTTTGACCCCTAAATGTTTTTTATGCAGTTTTCGATGCTCTACAAGATAGACGAAAAAAATGTACCGTCCCATTTAAAAAAGTGGAGGTGACCTTTACTGTGCAACAGCGCCTCCACTGAGATTTAAAAAATTGTCGCATTTGATGACCCCTTTCGTACGGTACAACTTTTGTTTCAAACCTTTTTTTGTGACGTCGAAATTGCAGAGATATTCAAGGTGGCAACAGTTAGTGCCTCACCCTGTATATAAACTTGAAAATACACCACGGAATGGCAGATCAGAAGCACGCAGAATTCTGGTCGTGGCACATCGAGACGTGCACCGAACGGCTATTTCAACTCCAACGCTTTCAAGAAGGTTCGATATAAGTTAGGGAAGCTGGATACTTGGGTTATACCTTCATATAACTTGCTCCGCATATCAAACAGTCCTCGAAGAAGCTTGAGGCAGTTTCTTGGTCGCAATAATACCTCGTCGACAATCATTGCGCCTTTGTTCCTCAAAACTTAAGGCTTTTGACGCACGGTACCACCACCTTCAGGTCGTTTAGGACGTTGCATCCTCAAGTCACCAACTTTTTACATTCATCGATCCGGTTTTCGTATCTTTTTCGCACATATCGTAGCACTTTTTCCTGTTCCTGAGAGACTCAACACCCTCAGTGCTGTCCAGAGAAGAGTCGCTGTTCCATTGTACTGTTCCATTGCGTTTGTAGAGTCGCTGTTCCACTGCACTGTTCCATTGCAGTTGAACACGAGCACAGGGCAATTGTGGGAAAGCTGTGCCGATTACAGGTTAGTTCCCCGTCCAGTTGTAATGCAATTGGTGTACTTTCCCCAGCCAATTACGAAGCCCTTTCGACGTCTTTGGCCACGCTCTCCCGTTCTACATCGAGTTCTTCTCTCGTTGTCGCTGGTTCACGAGAAATTCTATTGTTGGAAAAATGGCAGCATTGGAAAGAACGACGGAGGAGGGGGCGAAGCACCGGCTTGTTCCGCAGGTTCTTCCCGCCATCTGCACCGTCACGGCACGTTCCTAGGACGGAAAAGTCGTGCCGAGCTATTTGTGGAATTGAGCAAGGTCCTTTCGACAATGGCGCACATACAGCTTATCGATTATTTCTTTCTTCTCGAGACGGAAAAATTCAAGGTACGAAGGATTTTAGAAAAGGCAGGCCATGATGATTCGTGCAGGTCGTACGATATATATTTTTTGAAAAATCAATCCTTGCGATTACGCTAGGATCACGTACTTCTCGTTATTTTTATTCCTCTTCGCTTTTACCCTCGGAGGAATGTTAGCAAGAGACCAACAAAAATTTGCCTTCCATTTATTCGCTGCCGTTCAACCAGTACGATTCATTGATACCCATCAAGATCCAGTTTTTCTCGTCCTTAGGGGAAATGAGACGTTTGAGTTCTAATTTTCACCCTGCTCGATGATTGCACAAGGGCAACATCCTGCACCTGCCGCGGCAAGAGCGTTACGGTGCGAGAAGACAAAGCGTCCGGAAGAGTCCGTGACGACAAAATGTGCAACAACGCAGGGTGCGAATGACGCAGAAGCAGTCGGGGAGAGCCGCACTCGGATTTGATTCAAGTGGGCTGTTAGAAAACAAGAGAAACAGAGGGTGAAATTTGCAAAGCAAAGAAGCTCGAGCCTTCACCCAATGGGGGAAACATCGAGTGACGCCCAACTTGACTGTATACATAAAAGGTGTGTAGGAACAAGCTTTTTCTTTGATAAAGTCAATGGGGTAGGTATGCGCGGAACCGAATTTCCATTGCTTTGGCTTAACCCCTGAGGTAAAACTCATCAAGTTTCCTTAATTTATTTACGAACGGTTCTCGAGTTTCGCATTCGTTTTGTCAATAGTAATCGCGTCCTTAATATTCAAGTGATTTAACTTTCCTGGATTTAGCTGGTTTAATCGTATATTTCCGACCTCGAAAACGTAACGTGACTCTTGGATGCATTCCAAGATCGCTGAATGGAAGAAGAGAAAAAGTAGACCCGAAGTTCTTCATGAAATTTGCAAGAGCTTATATAGTTGGTACACGAGCGAAACATTCCTCTTTCAGAGCCATGCTTGGCACTTCCACTTGTCCAGTGTCAGAATCTTTTTTTTTTCGTCAGTGTACAAAGCATCTTGTAGAACTCGATTTTTCATGTGCCACGTACGAGCATCAGTTTCTCGCAAAAAGCATTTTCGTGCTCGGCCTTAACTGCTACATCAAACACCTATACACACATGTACATACCTATATTGTGTAAAGAAAGTCATCGTGCGTCATACCCGGTCTCGTCCTGGACTCTCACAACTTTTCCGAACTACTTCGTTGCGCCATAAGCACGTGAAAAGTGATATAAGAAGCATCCCGATGGCAAAAGTCCGGACGAACGATGCCGACAATGTGTGTTAAATGTTGTCGCTGTACGGTCCTAAGCGGAACACCAAGAAGGTCTGAGAGTAAAACTCGAGACAGAGTGAGGACAGAATAAGGGCTCGTCGAGGAAGGGAAAAATGGCATCGGGATTCAACGGAAGCCACTCGGTTTTTGGTAACGCTATATTCTGTTAACCGCTTTGACGACGATATAGTTTCTTGCACAATGCGAAGCATTCCTCGCTTCTTTCGGTGCTCACTTGTGGGAACCAGTTTTTCCTTAACTGTAGTTCCTATTAGAAAGTTCCGTCTGTCGAAGGCTAGGCAAACTACAGATCGCCGAACTCTTTGGAAACAAACTATACGATAATTGACAGACGTTCTAATGGCATTGAGTACCTAGCATCAATGAATTGTTGTTAGGAACATCAGCTGTCACATTTATGGCACATTTTACACATGTGCATAGTATATAGCCCACACGACAGCAGCACCACTGGTCTTTTATAATATTGAAGGCAGATTGGAATGTAGATATCGGATTCTGGTACGAGACTTTCCCTGGCTGCAATGATCCAAGGTCAACTGGAGTTTGCATGGACTGTCGATACGGCATCCAAAAGGTGGAGCGCGGATATGTTAGGGCGCAATAGCTTTCAAGAACACTAGAAAGACTACGGGCGTCCGAACTCTTCAGAGAGATAGTGGACTCTAATTTGAGGATGTTCTCATGTTATATATTACCTAACCTCAATGAAATGCGGCAAGGAACATCATGGACGGCAGCACCACTTGTCTTTCACAATCTTGAGGACAGATTGGAATGCGGATTTCGGACTTCAGTACTAAATTTTTCCCGGCTAGAATCTGCATCAAGGTCAACCGAAACATCGATAGGCTCTCCGTGTAGAAATTTGAGTCAGGAAAAAGTACTGCCCCGTATCTGCGTGCCCTGAATAATATCAGGCCATGGCCAGGCCTTGTAACAGATCTTAGGCCACACCTCGATCCGGCGTTCCCTTTTTCGGGCACTGATCAGGAACGGGGCGGGAAGCACGCGGGAAATCACCAGAAAAGTCATAGGGAATAGATCGGGAAACAATCAGGAACAGATGAGGAAAAGGGCCAGAAGATGGTCGAGAACTGACGAGAACAGTGACGGTGGACTAAAGCGGGCCATATACACTAGTTTAACAAGAACGTGCATGGGATAAAACTGTGCTGGATTCCTCACAGTTTTGTGGCATACACGTTCTTGTTTAAGTGTACAGTCGAACTGTAAAGTAAACCCATAAGGTATACCCTAGCGTGTATCGCCCGCTTTACAGGGCCTTGCATGTGGAATGAACCGGTGATTCTACAGGAAAATGATCAGGTACTGGAAGGGTTCTTGGCGATATACCCAAGAAAAATAGATAGTATTAGGTGGGGCTGACACTTTTGTATCATATGTATCACAAAATCATAAGCGTAACGACACACCGTAAGCATAGCACTTCTGTACGTGGTACAATGGGTCGAATTCTTATCGTTGTGCGAGGATACCTTGGTTACGCGAAATGCTTGGCTTGACGCCACCTGGCGAATTACATTGAGGTAATGTTTTCTCGGCCAGAACATTGATACTTCCTCACAAGGCGACCAAGATTTGAAAAACCACGAACCACCTGCTGTACTCTTTTGCCTCATTAAAGAATTTGAATATTCATTATGGTGGAATGCATACGTATTGTAATACCGCGGTATAACTTGAAGCATTTTTATTCTCGTCGATTATCATTGGTGAAAAGAATGCTTATAATGGTGAACGGAGTTAGGACACATATATTGGTTTCATCTTAATGAATTATAAATATCTTTAAAGGGGTAAAAAATAAAGCAGCTTTATACAGTTCTTAAAGTTAGGCTCCACTGTTCGGGAAATGTCAATGTGCTAGGCGGTATATGTTACATGAAAGTGTACTTGCTCCCATTGTATGACGGCCAGAACATTTTAGTTTCCAAACATAAAATGTAAGCTGCAAAAACAATTTTGTGATCTTCCCGGTGTGCTCCATAAAGGGCCGATCAAGTAAATCTGATGAGGCAAACTTTTCAAGGGCCCGACATAAAGACTACGGAAGTCCGAACTCTTTAGAAAGATAGTGGATTATAAATGAAAAAGGTTCTGATGTTAACGATTAGCAAACCTCAAGGATTTTTTTACATTCTAGCCAATATACAGGAGACACTCTTCCTTCGATTAGTCATAATCCACATTTGCCATCGCAAGTCTATTATAATGTACAACAACGAAACACACGCATCATGAGAGAGGAGAAACATCACTCTCACGAGAACAGCATCTTCAATATTTCTGACGCGCACGTAAATCCTTATACCAATAGCGATAACACAGTATTCGGTGCGAAGCCATGTCCCTAAGACAGCACTTGAGCGACCGGGCATACGGAGCCTAGTCGCATAACAATTTTCTATGTCTTAAAACGTAAACAAAGCCAAACAAACTCGCCGGATGAGAACCACCTAGCCCGGTCGTAAATCATCTTTATTTCAATACTCTTAGAAATGTCCTAACTGTTAGTTGTGATCTAATTCCTCGAATTCGAGTCGCAATCACGAAATTTAGAGCAGTTTCCCACGGCTCGTGCTGACCAGCGACGAATCGAGAGATAAGCTCTTCCTTAACCAGCTCCCAAGGAGAAATCCACAAGAAGTCTCCCTGCCTCTCACCAAAAATCCAAAAAGACCGCGTTAATATGATTCAGCTGAAAAACTGGAGTGCGCGTGAAATAGAGACAGTCTGCGACCCAGACTCCGTAAGTCAGAGAGTCAGTCAGCAAGAGACAAAGTCAACCAAATAAGATACCTGGCCCAGTAATCGTCACCTTGACCAGATCGCTCAACTTGCAAAGTGAGTAGAAGTTATTCTCAGTTATCTTCAATTAGCTCTTTTTTTATTACGAAGAAGAACGTCGTTGTGCAATTTTCGTGCCTGGTACAGATTTCAAGCCAATATTTCGTAAAGGTTATAAGACGCTCTTGCATGCGTCATCGTCATGCTGCCATGACGGTTGGTGTAGTAATCGTCATGTGGACGTCGCACTAATCGCCACATGCGTCCAAACTGCTTTAACTAATTGCATAACTGCAGAATAAGTTTTTGGGTCACTCAGTTACAAACTTTTTGCTTTTTATTGAAGTATTTGACAAACAGTTTAAGACAAATTTCTCTCGCATACAACTTTATTAATTCTAAAATAAAACGAAATAGGCCTATCGCGTCAGAATTATAATCTTGATTTATTTTCAATAATTATAAACAACTATTTTATTATTAAAGAATTTTAATATTTGTTGGTCGAGTGATGTTGATCTCTGTTCGAGACGTACCCAGTTATCGATATGGTCACCGTCAGTAATTGAAAACGTTTATTCATATGTATATATTTGTTTCCTATCGCCTATTCGTGCACAGCGATTACTGGTACGTGGATTCTTCAGACAATGCTACTTGCGGACCTAATATTTCTTTTCCGATTTTCTATAAACTCATATTCGATTCATAAGATTTTCTTGCCAACCTTGTCCCAGTCTGCGACAGCCGTGGCGATTATTCGGCGGACCGTTGACATTGCCGAACCGGTAATCGTCATATATAAAGGCTCGTTGAAATTAGCACAGATCTATGATTTTCTATGCTGAACGTAAAACTAAGATTCTTGTTTACAGCTTGAAGATAAACTTACCTCACGCTAGTCCCCGAGCATTCCCAAATCACCAGAGATGCAACACGGTTCCCTTTAACCTCCAAATGAAGGTTTCGGCCGAAATGACAGACGTCGAAGCTGAATTTATTTGAGTTAATTATTTTTTAATTCGTATACTTACGAGTGTGATAATGTAATACCATAGTAAATGCATTGTATAGCAACTGACATAGTGAGTACCTCCTGGGAGCTAACATATCACAGATGTGCACCGATGACTGATTCTTTTCTTGAAAAAATTATTTAATGTGTAAACATGACGATCACTCGGACCCTGACGACCACTGCGCTGACCACTTTAGTCGAACTCCAAACAAATCCTTTTTGTAAACAAGCCTCTTCGCGTTCATCAAACCACTTCATCGTGGTCGTAAAATTCGGTAGTTAGCCTCCTTAACTGAAGAGTCCTAAATCAATTAGGCAGGCACGGTCGGTCAGTTAGTTAGTTATAATCCAGCAGTACAACCATCGACGCGATACACATCTTCATCAACAATCTTAACGGCGGTTACAACAACTTACAACTTCATCGCCGAATCAACGCAACCGTAAGCGACCACCACACGATCTTTAATTTGCAATTTTGTATTACGTCTTAAATAGTTACATCCAAAATGGGAATCCATCGTAAGTTTTCAAACGAGCTTTCAATTATCTTAAATTATGTTAAGAATTAATTATAACGTTTCTTGTTCCAATTCAAAGGTTACTTCAATGGTACTAATTGTACCAACTCTGACTCAATTCTATTCAATCAACCCATAATCATATTCTTACCAACACTCACCTTTAGCCTCCTTTAACAGTCAGGGACATCAGCTGTCAGATTTATGACATGATACTGTACGCGTTTACAGAAGGTCCCATGAACAGTAACGCCGTTTGTCTCTTTCAATCTTGACGACAGATTAGACTACAGATTTCGGACTCAGGTACTGTACTGTCCCAAGGCTCATCGTGCAGCTGAATAGAGCACCCACACATCAGGGAAGAAAGTTTCATCTCTTGATTCTGCCGTTTCCACATCACGAGCTGATGAAGATAAACTGAAATGCGCTGAGCGAGCGCTAGGCAAAGGGATGGGGAATGCCGAGCACATGGACTGAGATGCAAACAATTTGCGGCCCTTCCGCAAAGTATGCGATCCGAGGATGTAGCGATCTACATGAGTGAACTGTAACACGACCGCTCTTTATAGAGGCATTTGTGCTCACAATCGTGTATATGCATATGTACGTGTATACGTCCCCGTATGTGCAAACATCCACTTTAGCCCCGGGGAAATGGAGCTGTCGATTCTTTATTGCACCGACTCTAAATCCTCGTCAGCGTATGACGCGCTTTCCCTCAACCCCAGCCTATTCGAAACTTGTATCAATGTCCGTATACTACCGCTCGGGTTTGTATAGCACGAGGGAGTTCTGTAATGGGTTTGCGCTACGGATCCGATTTCACTGTATACAATTTTGCAACATTTGGACCCAATTTCACGGATATATTGTACATTTTATGCTTGCCACAGTTGCGCGAACGATTAGACGAACATGACTCACGAAATATTACCTCAAGCCCGAGAGTTTGAAGGTTTTTCTTTTTAGGGTTCTAAAAAGACTGGCACAGCCTTGCAGTTTCTGCGGTTTTCGACCGGTGGGTGTGAAACTTCGTGAGTAAATGCTTTAGATGGGGATCTCAATTAATATTCAGGAAAATTTTAAAAACAATTTTTTAGGTTATTTCCCTTGTATGTAAAATGAGGGCGATTTCTTTCAACCATCCCATCAAGTGAGGTCTCATTGCACAGTGGGACGGAAACCCAAACCGACGGCCAAAAAGTCTAAAAATAAAGTATCGATTTCAGGGATCTGCAGTGGTGGGTTAGATATAGTAATAGTCCAAGGGTCGAGTTCCAGACTCGAGAGGGGACGATCCTTTATACCTGCTATTGTGTCCTAGTTCAAAAGTGCCCTTCGTTCGAACTAGACGCGTCGCACCCTGTGCCTAATTTTCAGTGCGCTCTTGCAAACGTCGCCAGTTACAGAAAAAAAAACCGATTGACGATTTTCAAAATGGATTCGAAAGGGGAAAGCAAGTAGAATTTCATCATGTAATGCAAAATTTGTAATAACGATGTATGTGATATCAATTAACGAATGATTTTTCCGAAAATTAACGTAGAATTGCTACTGAAAATTGTAAACACGCAAAGAAAAGTTGAATTGTAAAGCGTTGTAAAGCGGCCGGACTTATTCGAGGTTGTATATTATTCTATTGTTTAATGGAAACGGCAAAAAAAAATTGCGCATCATTGCGCCACCGCTATTGGTACAAGGTTTTGTGATAAAAAATGCATTTTTCTCGATTTCGAATAATTAAAACACAAAATATGGAGAAGTGATTCAGATAAAAGTTGTATGGTTTCAAATTATCTCTCCAGGGGTGTACTCACGTTGTGGGCCCAGCGCCCCACGTGGGCCCAGTGAGGCCCAAATAGATTTTTTTTTATTATTTCCCTCAGTTTTTATAGTGGATTTAAATTTCACGCTTCAAAATTGAAATATTTTGTATCAAGTCACTTTCTGCTAGGCCTCTTTTAAAAAAAATAACTTCTGAAAAAAAATGTATATTTTGAAGTGTCTACCCGAAATCGATGATAAAAAATGAGGATTTTTTTTAAATTTCCTTATGGCTTTCATAGCATTTCACAATATTATAGTCATCTATAATATTGTGGAATGAGTAATAGTGAGTAAGGCTGAATATGTAATTACTTATTCATATGTATTATACTTTAACATTTTAGAATCTGCCGACGATGATCCTGCAGCACTTGGATTAACGAGAAAAGATATTTTCGCACTCATGAAAAATAATTTGAATCGTGGTGCAGCTTCAGCGTATCTGGAAATTGAAAAGTTGATGTCAGAGAAACTACAACGACCTTTTACTCTGTCGGATGACGCAAAACTTGCAATACGCGCATTATTGTCCCAATTTAATGAAAAGTGGAAGCAAGCTTCGAGGCACGAAGACAGATTTTTCGACAAATTTTCCACATGGCTCAGTGTGTTTGTTCCCCTGGAAAAAATCCAAGTAGCTTCAATACAGTCCAGCAGCATGGGTCGGCCTTCTTTAGGATTTGCTGAAGCTAGTGTGTGCTCAAAACGGAGGAAAACTAAAGATTTGCGTGCAACTAGAAGTATCGAAGAACTGTCTTATGCGGCTCAAATGAGCCTTCGAGCAGCTGGTAGATTTGATGGCGCAAACATTGTTCAAGATGTGACGCTGGGAAGCCCATCAAGAGCTCAAAAGTATACAGAATCTTTGGAATCAATTTCAGAAATTCCTTATACTCCTGATAAAGCCCTATCGCTTGTAGTTGAACTTAATATGTCAAAATCTGACTATCAGAAACTTCGGAATTCAACCAGACAACAGTGCTGTAAGTTATTTCCGTCGTATAATGTAATACATCAAGTGAAGCTTTAATGTTATCCACCGAAATCAGACACTAGCGTTACAGAATGTAGTGCTGAAGTGAAAGTGCAGTCTTTGCTGGATCACACAATTCAGAGAACCTTGTTGATTCAAGACCAAGTTATTAAAAGCTTATGTAAAGAAAGTGGTCGCAACTTGAATTTAATTTTTAAGTGGGATTGCGATGGCACTTCTGGCCAAAAAGCATATAAACAAAGCGTCTCAACAAATGCAGGGAGCTCCGACAATGCGTCGTCAGTTCAATTCACTGACTGTGAATCAGATTTTTCTAGTAACGATGAATCAAGTTATATGTAATCGAATGTATCACGATGACTGACCAGTTATTCGCATTGTGGCATTTTTTCCGTCAGTTACTTGTTTTTATAAGCGAATACATATTCATTAAGCAATATAATCCTAATTTCTACACTTTGTATACGTTACTCCAATCTCAATACTTTGTATCAACCAATTTTGAGGAAAACCTTTGCAATGTGACATACATATAACGCCTTTTCTACAAAAGTCGTACATATTGAATCCGCCATTTTGTATTCCCCAATTTTGACTTCAGATTCGTAATCAGCAACCCCAAAAACCTCCGAGTACAGACTTTCACCTTGATTCAATTCGTTTTTCATTTAATTTTTTGCCGTACTGGACCCGCCATTTTGTTTTTCGAAATTTTCACGTCAGATTCGTAATCAACGACCCCAAAAACCCCCGAGTACAAACTTTCACACGAATTGAAAACTTGTCAGACTTTTGGCCGTTGATTTGGGTTTCAGTCCCACTGTGCATTGGACCAGTCTTTCAAAATTAAAAGGAGGTTACATTTACCATTTTTTATTTTGACGCCCCGTTTGCGAAATATCAAGCTTCAAAATGATTAGCGATGTCCACTACCGCCCCTTCCATTAGTATACTATACCTCACCAAACCCTAAAAATTTCACAAGATATGAACAGCCAAATTTTGGCTAAGTTGAGTTGATAGAAACTCTATCATTATTATGTACATTCTTTGCAGGTCGGTCATTAATGCGAGGACTAAAGTATGTCGTTGATAGGGTCAAGACTCTTCGACATGCGGTGTGTGTTAGGTCGATATGTGTGGAAACTGAGTGAGTAGGGGGCCGCGGCCCGACATTGGAAGATATCATTAATGCTTGGCTCGCCAAACTCTAAGAAGTCAGGAAGAAATGGGTGTTACACTCAGCTATGTCTGCTTTTCCTTTCATATATATATACACATATATGAAGCTTTTTCATATATATATATACACATAGATGAAGCTTTTGCAACTTGAATAAGAAGTTGCTGTCGGTACTTTCGGAGCGTATGCTCCGATACAGAAGTTCCCGAGGGGATTCCTTCTCTCAGTGCTCATCTCTACTTCACTCCAACCAGCTTCCTCCCGTACAAGTATACGAAAGTGTATAGCAAGTCTGAGTCTCTGTGTTAGCCAGAAAGAGACAGGTGTGAGAGAGAGAGGGGGGGAAAGAGAAAGAGGCAGCTACTGGGCCGGAGATGGGGAAGGAAGGTCTCTTCTTCTATTGCACATTTCGTTTCTCGTTCTAACTGAATTCTACTGAATCGAAATCAGGCAAAGGACAAGTAGCAACTCCTGCCGCGTGCTAGTGGCGGCTGTACAGTATAACCAGGTTTTTCTGCAGTGCCCAAACTTGGTCTAAACTTACTTGCTCTGCTTTCCACTTTAGTTCCGGTTCCGTAACTATGTCTATCGCCCGCTTTTGTCAAAAACTCCGCGCTTCTCTTCTTTCTGTACACTTCCGAGGCTCTTCGAGCCTTTGAGACATTGTCTGCCCTGGTGAATCCATAGTGTTTTCCATATAAGATTACGAATACATTTTGTCGCGCGAATGAGAAAGTCTCGTTTCCGAATGGCCACCCATCAAGTTTAGTCCGTTATAGATCGGGGATTTACTTTCACTGAGTAGCTTTCCATGAGCCTTTCGATATCACTTTCACAATCCTACTGGTATCTCTTTGGAACGCAATGGTTCATAACCAAACTGGTTAAACTCGAAGCTTTTCTCGTCTAAGCATTGAACGAAGCCGATGGGACACGATTATCTTCGTGCAACGCCATGATGTTGAAGTTTGCATCGTTGGAAGGCAACGAAAGTTAATTTTTTATTGACCGTCCACATTTCCCCTGCTCGTTTAGGTACTTAACTCATCTCAACGGTTTTTTGTAGCCTTAGTTATAGATCTACGACTTTAAAATACAATAAATGGATTATAATTACTAGTACATTGTGTACCAAGGAGACAAAGTGGGACTTGACACCGAGCGCGATGTTCATTTACAGTACGAGTCGTAGACGAGCGCTCGTAGAGATGGGCGATGGGTAAAAACCCAACGGGTTAAAACCCAGGTAAAAACCCATTTGGGAAAATACCGAGTATTATCAGGGTAAATACCCGAATGGCGGGTGTTTTCATTATTTATTATAATTATCACGAATCCCATCGTAAAGGATGTCAAAAAACATATTTTCATGTTAACTATGAGAACATACCAAGCTGTAGAGTACGAGAGTGTACAACTGAGTGAGTAAATTAAATGAAAATAAATACTTAACATTGCCAAAAGGTTACAATGACAATTTTCTATGTTACCTTCCGGCATAGCTTCCTTAGATAGATAGACGGAATGGGAAAATAAAACAAATATACAGAGATTCAACTATAATTATTTATTTTACAATGCAATCAAATTATAATTGCTGATGTAATTATTTACAATGATTATTTATTGACAAATTTTAATCAATATAGTCTAAATCACTGTCATTGTAATAATCTTTTGCCGCTATTCCATTGACATCATAGAATTCTAAATGCTCTGTGTTTACCCACGATTGTGACGGTTGTTTTTCGACTGCACTTGTTATCGGGCAGCTTACTGTAGGAGTAGCGATTGGCTCGTCTTCTTCATTATATTTATTATTTTTATTTGTATGTTTCTTTTATAACTGTGTATGTGCCCATGCGTGCTAAATGAGCGTTCAGTGGCTACTGAGGTACAGGGAGCATTTAGCAACCGTACTGCAACTTTGCTGAGCAATTTGGAGCTGCAAAGTCCTCTCCACCAAACGACTGGATCCATTTCGGCGACATTTTTCCAGATGAATGATCTACCCCACAGCTCTTGTTGCACCCTATAGCTGGCTAAATCTGGAGTAACGTCAATGTTTAGTTTTTGGCCCACGTCGTAGACAAATTCCATTGCATCCACCTCACGCTCTTCGTCGAATTCGATACCTTGCGTTCTTGGATCCAACAAATATGCAGCGCAATGGATTGGTTTGATGCAATTACTCATTCGCGTGCTTACAGCATTTAAAATATGCTGTTTATGATGCTCGCAGGGATGGTAGACGTACGAGAATGCACGTACGGATACGAGAATATGACCGGCCGTACGAGGTACGAGGCAAAGTACCTTCTCGTACCGAAAAGAACGCGAATTTTGCCTTCCGGCCAGGGGGCTGGCACATATTGGTATTTTTTCTACGTAAAATGACCATTTTTTTGTGTCCTACTCTGTCGCTCGCAGCGCTAGTTGTACCGTTGCAAAGACGATGCGCGCGCAGTAGCGCGTTTCTGTAACTCGTCATAACTCGGTAGCGACAGTTTTCGTTATCGATAAACAGTAACAGACAATCGTATGCACGATCACAGAAAAGTTCAAGGTCATGATATCGTAGATCGTTGGATTCGTCTGAATATCAGCTACAACGTCTTAAGAGAAAAAAAACATGTTTCTATTTGAATAACCATTGATGACCTTGAGAACGCAAAAACTATGACCTTGACAAAAATGAAATTTTTCGCCACTCAATCTGCCCTTTGAAATCAATTAAATTATCTCCTGACATTTTTTTCGTTCCTCTAAAGGCAACGGAGATATTTGGGGTGGTCACGTTAAATGGTCCACCCTGTATACATTTATATTTAATATACACTAGGCAAAAGAATTAAAGGATATTGAAAAAGTCCGCCAATTTTAGGGTCATTTTTAAATAGCTGTAACTCCTCGAAAAATGGTCGTACAACAAAATAAAAAAAAAAACAAATTGAAGGTGTGAATCTCTAGTTTTGAAATCTTGAGCTCAAACATTTTTCGCATCAGCCAATTTTAGTAGCTATCAAAAAACCAAAGTAAAAAAAAATTCAAAATTTTTGCTCATCTTTCAGTTTGCACGGACTTTAATAATTTTTTTTTAATGATCGGATTAAAAGGATCGTCTAGCCCTTTCTAGTTCTTTCCCTTTAATTGAGCGGTGGGAGAGCTCTTTACGATTTTTTCTCGCTGTGTTATCGATGTTCAAAGCAAAAATGACACTTTTGACTTTGATGACTGATTACTCGGAGACTAATGGTCGCACAGAAAAAAATCCAGAGGGTTTTGGAAACTTTGAAGTATTCTCTATAAGATGCTTTTATCATTTTTTTATCAAGATTTTTTTATGCGGGAAAATGGATTTAAAAAAACGTGAAAAATGGCATATTCACGTTTTTGTGCGGATGTATTGCAAACTCCCTGCGATTGTAAAAAATCCGCTTTTATATGTTGCGCAAGATGTCGCAAAAATTATTGCTTTGTTCGTTTCTACGATAATTAACACTGCGGTTTTTGTTATTTTGTTATTTAATTATTATGATATATATAATAATATTTATTATGACATATAATTAGTATGATAATTATTATACGGATTAATATTGAATTTTTCCTAATCGACTTTGTTGTTCTCATTAAAAACCCGATGTCCCTCCTCATATACTTTACAATGAAAAATAAAAAACCCACCGTTATGAATTGTTTTATTGGAAAAAAAAAGAATATAATTTAAAAAAAATGAAGATAATTATAAAAAAATAATCTAAATAAATTTAAAAAAATAATGTAGGGATGAGAAACGTTTTCAATAATTGTTAGGATAAAAAAAAAGATCCGAAGGAGGAATCGAACCCGAGACCTCCGGCGCAAAAGACCGAGCCCTAACCGTCTAGACTAGACGACGGCTCGACAAATGCATGACATTTTGAACTCATAAGGCGCCTAAGAAACTTTGAATCGATTTTTCTCGGAATTTTCCGAGTAGTGCGTCCTACTACTTCAACCACGTGAGGTGCTAGGGGTCTTCTTTCACCAACAAAAAAATTCAGCCAAATCCCCGACCCCACGGTGTGCCGTCTCCTTGTGAAAGGCTTTTTAAATATAATTTGCATTATCCCCGATGAGACTGACAAACTGGTGGCCTCCATACACATTGATGACTTTAAGGATCTCTTCAGCAAGATGTTGGCTTGTGTGTCGGTTAGTGAGAGTATTGAGAACTTTAACAAAAATTGGCTGAGGTTTTGAAATTATGAAGTTAGTGATACCCTCATTGCGTTCATTACTCCGGCCATCACACTGCAGATGCAAATCATTTGCAGATTTTACTTCTTCTGTAATTTCTTTTACCATCTCATTATAAATAGCTTCCAAGTGTGTTGTTGAGATTACTTTTCTGAAGGGTAATTGGTAAAGTGGTTGTATCTCATTGAAAAATTATGCCCACAGTAGATGCTCGACCATGGACAAAGGAGCACCCGTAACAAATATTGCCTTCACAATAGCTGATCTAGATAATGTTTCTTTTCTGGCGAGATTTCAGCTGAAGATGTGCTAGGAGTTATATCAACCGAACGATTATCTTGTAATGTTTCTTGATGCGATACATCTTGTGGTTGCGGGTTTAATAAAGATGTAGTACTCTCAGTGGTTTTCTTCAATTGGTTCTTAATAACTATCGGACATCGAAAACATTTTAACAGATGGCCGGTCATCTTGTCGATGTCAGCAACTTGATAAACTTTTTCACAGTACTTGCATTTGACCGATTTACTATTTGCTGTATGCAAATAGTTTTCCCATACTTCACGTTTCTGCTTCCTGGGCATGATGACCTAGAATTAAAAAAAAAAAAACTTTCAAAATCGATCAAGACACTATGACACTAATAATAGGTACCAATGACTGGGACTTTGTATGCAGATTTATTTGTCAGATCAATATTATTCATATAAGGTACATAATAAATATGTAGACATCATATAGATATCCAAAAGATAAACTCTGTCAACCTCCATTGCTCATGACTTTTGTAAGTTATTTTTGAAAACTAATATAACATGTTAAATAAGCTTCGATTTTTAGCAATTTGTATAAGGTTGCAGTTACCTGGGGATGAATAGTGTTTTAATAAGAATATTGTTAAAATATGTCACCACGACAGCAAGATTAAGTTACAGGTATGTTATAGTCCGATTAACTTATGAGATCAAAATAAATCACCACTTTAAATAAAAAATGCCAATTATAAATAGGGGAGACAAATATTCTAATGTGGATATTGCCAATGACATTACGTACATGTGTGCTCTTGTGTTTGTTAATATTTCATTTTTCAACCCAATTTTAGATCTAACAAAATAAAAAGACCTATCAAGATTTTAGTTTTAAGGCTTTCACGGCTCTTCATGTAATGAGAAGAGTATGTGGCTTCCGGATGGAGGCCGTGTTGAGGATCAGCGTTGTGCCGACGTTTCGCAAACGTTACAGTCTGCGTCATCAGGGCTGAGAGCTCCGATACTGAAGCTCTCGTGTCTCAGGTATTCCTTATATAGTTGCAGTCATCGTTCCAGATCGCTGCACCAGCCAATCAGATGTTTTAATTGATCAGCTGGTCAATTAAAAAACCGGGAGGACGGTGTGCCAAATAGGATTGACGTGATGTCCTCCATCTCTGTTTAGATTGTCCGGATGTCTTCGGATTTCCAAGCCTTCTCGGTGTTTCCTGGAACAATAGCTGTTTGATGGGGCCAGACTTTGGGCTTTGTCAAACTGGATGGCATGACCAGTCTCCATCCAATGTTCGGCCAGCGCTGATTGTGTAATATGGCCATATTTGATACACCATTGGTGTTCTTTGATCCGTGTACTAATCATCCTCCCGGTTTCTCCTATGTACACTTTACCGCATGAGCAGGGTATCTTGTATACTCCTGGTGGACTTAATGGTGGTGGTGACTGCAACTATATAAGGAATACCTGAGACACGAGAGCTTCAGTATCGGAGCTCTCAGCCCCGATGATGCAGACTGTAACGATTGCGAAACGTCGGCAGAACGCTGATCCTCAACACGGCCTCCATCCGGAAGCCACATACTCTTCTCATTACCTATCAAGATTGTTTACTATCTTGATCTTCTAAGAAGAAGCGGAGTATACGTTATAAAATTACCTGCATAAGGCTCAAACTTGCCGGCAATATAATGTTTATTGGTAGTAGGCAGTAGATATCGGAGTCCGTAAGGGACTTAAGGGTAGTAAGGGACGTAAGGGTAGCCGTAGTTGTTAATCCAAAGCAAATCACGTTGTTAATCACAAGGCAAACAGAAGTTCAAAAACTAAAATTCAGGTCATCAATAAAGTACAAAACAAATTCACACGAGTGCCTACGATACGAAGACAAAACGACGATTAACGATAACAATGTGCGGCACCACTACCGCTACTCTGTTGTCAAGGAATGACCATAGTTATAAACGATACTGAAGTTTGCATCGTTGGACTACAACGAATTTAATTTCATTTGGCACATTTCACCGACAAAAGTTCTTCAATTATTTTTAAAGTTATTTATTCAGCGATCTACATTATGAATCCATCAAAAAGATCACCTATAACAATAAAAATATGGAAAATAAAATGTAAAACGAAACTTTCGTTGCGTTCCAACGATGCAAACTTCAACACCATAGTTATAAAGAATACCTTTAAAAAGACCACGGTATGGTTTCGCAGGAATAAAATCTGTCCTCTATATTCATAAAAACTTACCAAAGCTTACTATAGGCGTGATATGCCTTAATAAGCTTCCTATAAGTTTTTATGAATAATGGGGTTTGTTTTTGATTGTATGATTGATAAATGTTAAGGGGCTATACCAGTGTGAACGCTGAAAATTTAGGTGATTTACAGGAACTTTTTGGAAGAAAAGTACTTAATTAAATGTTTCGGAAAATTAAGAATATATTTGACTACATTTGACCTATCTTACATAAATTTTTCATATAAAAATATTGAGATCCAAGCGACTTATGAGCTGGCTTCGGAGGCGCAAAAAAAAGTTCCTCCACTGCTGACATGATTCCGGCCGATTAAGTAGCTAAAACCGAAAAAGGAAAATATGTCGTTAAACTGGAAGGTATTTCCTGTACAATGACGTAGGATTTTCGAAAAATATCAAAATCTAACAAAATGGCGTAGTTATGAAAAAAAGTCTGTTTTCTTGCCTATAAAATGGACGTTTTTTTTCAATACCAAATCGTCAATTTTCATCCAATTAAGAATATGCTATGTCATTGTAGAGTAAATATATTCAAGCGTACTCAGTTCAAATTTCAAGTCAATCGGATAATTGCTCTTTGAGTTACAAAGTCAGCAAGTTTGGGAAATTTCATTTCGAGAAAAACGCGTTTAAACATTTAACTATTGATTTTATACCTACAAGCAGTTGTTCTTTAGAAGGCTGTCATTCGGGGAGTATTAGAGATACGGCCTTGACATTTTTACAGGATATTCTTGAAAGTATAAACTGTCGAAAAAGGCAAAAGATCGATTTATTGAAAGTGTCACACCGGTATAGCCCCTTAAGAAAAAAAGAACATACTCACATTCGGCTACAATACTGCAAATCTACATTTATAAGCCATTAGACAGTTTTTATTGCAAAATATATTCAAAACAATTGCATAGATGAAAACACCCGAATATTTACCGGGAATTAACGCGCAATTGGGCATATACCTGGGTAGAATCCCATCCCCAAGCGCGCGAGACGAAGACGAGTACTGAAAACATCGCAGGAGGCGTAAAAGCCTCTGTCTCCACGGTACACATGATTATTTATATAACAAAACCATGTTTTCAGAGCCTTCATATTGTTAAATACATATGGCGGCAAGCACGTGCAGAAAGTGTATTGCATATGGAAGCCGTATCACACATGGAAACTGCATTGAGTACGTCGCCCGTGGTGGAGGGGTCGTAGACCCCCCGTTTACACCAAATGTAATTTTGAAATGTATCAGCATATTCCCTTTGCGACATAGTGAAACACTGGTTTCCCGACACCTAATTCAATTCAGATTTTGACGATTCAAAAGTGATTTTTAATTAAATATGGCGGTTGTAAATCCGTTTCAAGGTTCCTAGGACTTCAATAACTACTAAAACATACCTATTAAAGTTTTATTTTTCACGTAGTGGGTGTCGTCGATAACGAACGTGCAAAAAAACGTGCACGTAAAGAAAAATGTATGCTTCAAAGGGTTAATATACTACCTTATTAATAATTTATAACAAGGCGTTCACCGTTCACACGCATGAAAAAGTGGGGCAAACATAATTGCTCTATATCAGAGTACTTTTCAAATGCATCTTTATATTTGAATGTACTATTTTTAACAATAATTTCGGGATGAATAAATATATGTTCTTTATCCCGTACAAGTTTGTCGCGGTGTCAGGTAAAAGTGACAGCTGAAAGACTGACAGCTGTTCCTCAGCGGCGTTCATCTCCCGTCCCCGTGACAAATGCAAACGCTCAATTTTTTAAAGCCTAGGCTCTAAAAGACCTCTTGTAGATCCTGTTATGGTCCTGGTTGTGGTATATAAAAAAATGAAAGGATACAAGTAAGAAGGAACCTTTGTTACATTCCAACGATGCAAACTTCAATACCATTTAATTTCAACGGCCCAGAAGGATGTTGAAATCTGCATAGTTAGAGCGCAACGCGAATTAGTTTTAAAAAATCATTGTTTTCATCCAGCTTTTTGGCTGCTTAAGCTACGAGAATCAAAAAAAGGTTTTCAAAAGCTTTTTTTCTGAATTCTACAACCTAAATTTTCAATAAAATATTTCTGGTAATAACAAAATTTTAAAAAAAATGCCGTTGCGTTCCAACTGTACAATATTAATGACCATCTAAAATGAATGCAATAGGACAAGGACTTCCTTCGACCCATGAAATGCATTTTTATCTTAAGTAGACTATGCAATTCAGAATGCTAGAGCTTTCCTGTAAATCATACATTTCCAAAATCACCGAGAACAGTTTACATTTGATACCTGTATAAATCCATAAAAATACCTAGCCCAAGCGCGGTTGTCACCGCACCGATATGAGTCGAGGAATTGAGGAATTTTTAGCACGAAGGAAAATGTATTTGTACCATTACGCGTGTTTTGAGCTATAACTTAAACATGTCGTCGTTGCTTGGGATCCACGGTCGGACAATGCTAAAAGGGGAATGGTTGTAAGCGTCATGAAACTTACAATATATAGTCGGTATAGCTGCGGTTGGGGGGCATTAAGCGTTTAGGGTAAAGGAGTAGAATGGGACGCTGTGACACTGAAACGCTTCGAGGCCCTCGGGCGTGTGAGTCTCCAACGTTGCGAGGAGTAGTAAGCTCACTGGGCAACGAGAGTGGCAAGGGATTCCGGTTTGATGGGGGTTGGGCTGAGAGAGCTTGGATTGTTCATGGCGATTAATTCATTGCCGTTTACCGCATCCCACCGCAAACCGCGCCTCCTCTGCCAATACACCATCGACAATTTTCCGCAAAAACTTATTTGCGCCTCGACTGCTTTGCGTTATAGTCCCCCCGATAAATTTGGCTGACCCTTTTCTTCGACCAAGCGCGAGAAGAGGATGTCAATTCTTGAAGGATGTTCCTATTTTACGGGATGTAGATTGGAGGCCGAACCACGGACTTTTGAACTTTTGCCCCATGGAAGCTAGAAAAAAGAAGTTCGCACCTTTGTTTATTCGTTCTCATCTATTCATTATGGGAACGAATAAAGATCAAAACGATTCAGGCCATTGAAGCGGCATTTTAATAATGTGAATTGATTCTGAAGCGTGCGTCGCTGTAATGCGGTCAAAACTAATTGGTTCGTGTTGACCATTTTTTTTGCCGATTTTGCCTACTGACAAGGAACATCACGTAAGTGTCCGCCGTCGATTTTGTTGAAACTCATATATGTGATAAAGCATTGAAATCTATTAGACACGTATTGTATTTATCTGTGGAAAAACGGTTTTAAGGGGGGGAAACCACGCCTCAAAGAAAGGCGTGTCGCGGGGTGGTTTTGTAGTTTCACCCACATGCAATCCACCGATTTGAATGAAACAAAAACCAATTTTTTTCTAATGTAAAACGATGAAAAATCCCCTATAGGATAAGTGAATAAAAAATGAAATTAAGAGATCACGCCTTTCTTTGAGGGGTCGTTCCCCCCCTTAAAAAGTTTCCGCAGATTTCCGCAGATTAAAAAAAAAATCGTGTCTAATAGTTTTCAATGATTTATCACATATATGAGTTTCTACAAAAAACGGCCGCGGACACTGGAGTGATGTTCCTTGTAAGAACGCTTAAATGTTCTTTAGTATTGTCGCTAAAGATTCGCAACTTGACTGTGGAAAGGAGATGGATAATAATGAATATAAAGAAGGGAAAAATATCATAAAGAATTTACGTTGCAGTTCAACGATATAAACTTCACCGCCATAAAAATTTAAGTGACAGTTCGTGCAAGTGTTAAATGTGTAAATAATTTAATTCTGATAATATACAAACGACAGTAAATATATAGTGGAGTTAAATGTCGTGCAAATATGAGTCTATGAACACGAAGCTATTATGGCAATTACTAAAAATAATTTGGGGTAATTATTCTGCAAGATTGAAACGCTGTTTTAACCTGAAAAGCCTGGAAAAGATCTAAATTGAAACCGAAAAACAAAAAAAAACCAAGCATATCCTGAAACGGATATCTAAAAACCCTGAAAGAACCCTAAAACAATGCTGAAATAGAAGTAAGAAAAGATCTAGAGTACAAACTGGAACAAATATTATGTTCTAAGAAAAATACTACTTTAGCGTCAACAAAATATGGGCAATTAAAAGAATGTATTTCTTACCGCGTGTCAATGATGCAAAGTTCAGCACCATGAACTATATCAATGTGACGCTTTTCGTCAAACTTTGACTTTTTAATTTTTTTCTGTTCGAGGAACGTCGTGCCCCGTGGGGCAAAAGGCGAATATTCATTTCGCCTGACGGTGCTGTTGAGTCACCGTGTGTTATCTTCGGCATTTCCTGGGCCTGCGGCTTTCATTGGAGAAGTGGAAATGCGCCGAGTCTCTTGGTGTAATCGCTTCGTGAATTAAAATACGCAAATCCGGACTAACCCCGAGTAATTCGATAATCTTGATGCCAGTAAGGCAGCTCAATTCAGCAGGGTAATGTGAAAAATCCTTTTTTTTGCCAAACATTACGAAGTACGACGTGACATATATCCATGCTCAAAGAGCAAACGATGCGGTGTTGGTTTTCCTCTGAATAAATATACCCGGTTATCTCGCAGTCCCAGCGACCAAAGAAAGCGAATGGAAAGCTGAGATAGAAATTCCCTCGGGGAAGCAGCGACGAACAGGTGGTAAGCTATCAAAATTTTTAGCTTAGCGACAGACATACATGTGCGCACTATCGTTTTCGCTTAAAACTTGAAATAAATGGCGGGCCCGAAGGAAGCCGGAGGGAGAAGGGAGTGCGGCGAGACTCTCCACCCACGTAGCTCTATATTTACAATCGTTGGTTGCGTTTATGGTGAGTTCGAGCTTGGCTTTCTGTGGAAGGACGGTAACCAAAGAGCGGGCGGGAGCGTGAGAAGCGAGAGGGGCGCAGAGTTGACTTCTGAATTCCGCTTGTGTGAAGGGGATAAAGGGTTCACTGCCTATATCGCATGTTGGCTGGTTGAGTTTCACGCGTCGAAGAAGCGCACCTCTCTTGCTCTCCTGGTAGCTCGGGAATCAACAGGAATTAACCTTCCAGCCAATTTCGTGTCAGCTCGCCGTAAATTCGGCTGGCGTGACCGATTGCGCGGCAATGCCATTAATTACTTCCCCGGCTACGAAGAGACGTGAGGGTGGTGGTGGCTCACCCACATTCGCTCACTCTGAATACCAAGCCACGTATCCGATAAAATCACCTGAGTTCTCGTCTCTGTATTTCCATTCTGCTAGACTGCGCTGTATGTACACTTCATAAGCCGTATCGTGTTCTGAACGATCCTCCAAATTTTACTACTTCTGGTCCGCAACCGGGCTCCCCTGTACGTCGATGGGTCCGCAATGCCTCAACGTCGAGACTCTTGCTTCGCAATCGGTACTTCGCCGATAAATTTCACCACACCACTTTCCGTTGGACCGACATTATTTGGATTTTTTTTCGTCATTTTTGACCCAGCAAGAACAAAATCAAAATAGTATAGCTGGTGTGTCGGGTATTTATGGTCTTGGAACTTCGCTTCCGTGAGTAAGAAAAAAAGGACACGATATTGGAGCCGAGGGAGAAGGAAGTGTTCAAGGGCGTCTCCTGTCACGAGTTCGAATGACCACTTTGAAATTCACGAACGCTGTTAGAGGCGAACGTGTTTACGAGGTCGTGTTGAATGAATACGCGGAGTTAAAACGCAGCTGGATACCGAGTTTAACAGCGAAAACGAACAGTCTATTTATTGATCTTGGTTTACGTGTGCCATTTGCCATGAAGGCAATGTGATGGACCCGGTAAAATTGTCCAAAAAGGGGACAGTAATTTCGTTCTTATTGTATACTTCAATCCGTCTGATTGTACACTCCTCATTTCCGTTTTTTTGCAATCCTCCGGTTCCCAATTGTGATCATCGTGATCCTAAACGTTGAAACGTGTACTGATCAAAGACCTGTAAAGCCAAGTCAAAGACTCTACTGTATTTGAATATGACGGGGCTCTCCTTATTCGTATCAACCATTCGGTGCGGAGTAGCCGGCGGGACGCCGCTACATCTTGTTCCTCAGTCGGACAAGTCTCCGAGGGAGTTAGATCGTCATTGCAACATTGAGGTCGGATTCTGCGGTTGGTGCGCATTCAATGTCGCTCGATTAACCCTTGCGGCAACTAGAGGCCATCACCGCACCATCTCGTATGCTTCCAAAGGACGTTTGAGAGCTGTAGGGAAGAAGGACATTGAGATTTCGCGAAGCTAGGGGGATAGAAAGAGGGAGTGAGCAAGCGATCCTACGTGGCAAGGTCTTCAGACCATGAGGGAACAGCCCACTGCTACCATAGCACTATAGGACTCAACTTGCAACGGTCGCATGGGGATTTTAGGTTTAACGTTGGTCAGGTTGCATCAACAAGCCTCGAGGCGTTATCTCCTGTATCACAGGGGTTTCCTCCCAAGTAAGGGACCCAGCTCGAGACCTCCGCATACACACATTCGGTCAGGATCTGTACTCTCTTCCCTCCGTTTACGCCTCGGTAAGTTTCCCCCTATTAGATATATTCGTAACTTACAACTGTCCGGAATGATACTTCCGGATTTTGAAACGGTCACGCTATAGACCATCTCTATCATGAATACAGAGAGCGGGAAACTGTCGTACCATGTATTTTTATAATTCCACCTATCAGCAACTACCTCGATTCAGCGTCGTCTTCTTCTTAGGGGTAGTCCCCAAAAGCGATTCAGTTACGAAGTACTCCAACGAATGCTATAGTTGCAGAATTTACGTTCATTATGTATAGCATATTTTGACTCAAAGGATTCGGAGCCATGGCATCGGAGTACGGCTTCCTTAGCGAGTTTGTACTGTGCACAAAACGACTGATTAAACACCACTACGTTCTGTTTGGGGTAATTAAAGACCCAGACCCGGTATACCCGGAAGTAAGTTGCGGAAAGAGAACGCCAAAAGAGATAGTGAAATCTCCCATTGCCTGGCTGTTGGCCCGAATAAACTTCCGTTTGTACATCTATATGTATATGTGCAAGGGCGAGGGTGTATAAGAAGTTTGGTTTGGGGAGGTTAGGTAGAAAGGCTTGCTGGGGCCGTTGCTTGTGGTATCATCTACCCGAGAGGAGCTCGTTCTCACTTTTCGTCTATATATTCGCTCGTTCACTTCTACTAGCTGCAATAGCGGCCCCGCCGAAGTTGGATTAGTTAAGTTTCCCGTTTAGCCGGCTCTGCGAATGGTCTTGGCTTAGCCGATTTCCAGTGGCGGTAGCTGGGTTCAGTTTCAGTTTGGATTTCGGTTTTCTCGGCACGCGCGCACCGCTGGCAATATCTCTGTTTGTTTTCCACGTCTTTTTTTGCTGCCGGAAAACACTAACGAAGTCGTAGGTGGCTAAATATCGACGATCAACGAAGGTTCCTTCAATCCTGCCAAGTAATTCGATGGCTCCTAGTGCAAAATAAACCCATTTAGCATCTAAAATTCATTTTGTAATAGCATCAATTTGCTTTCGTCCAAATGGTTTTGACAGCTTTAGGCTACAAGAATCACGTTAAGGTTTGCCACGATTTTTCTGAGTACTACAAGCTTGAGTTGCAAATAATTATTTCCGGTGATGACGAAAAAAAGAGTTCTCCAATAATGCATACTTCACGATCATTTGGCTAACGTGTTCTCAGCCTATAGAAAAAAATCAATCAATGGGACGATCAATTGATTACATCACATGTCCAACTGGTGATTGTACAGGTGGATCATTCAACAGCTATGCACGTCCGAAGTATCCGCTATATCCGCTTTTCAATTTTCCACATTATTGTTCAACCCGCGTTCATTCTATTTTCCTTCGTTGCAATGGATTTAAAGGGACGTAGATTCTACCGCCTAAGTTCGGTAAACGAGAAAAACTACTATTAGATATTGCCGGGATCGGACTTCCTCGTTCCAAATGGGTGGAAATAAAACGAGCGCGGTGTTAGAGTTCAGAAATACCTCTGTGTATGTGTGTACTTTCGAGACTCTTTCTTTTCCCGAGCCACAAATGAAACAATAAACTTGAGCGCTATTCTTGGCACAAGATTCGAATCGCTTTTATGCATTTAATTACAAACGGATTTTTATACATACACCTCATGAAGGAAGATCCTTCGCAATGCTCTCGCGACTCCCTATGCGGGCCACGAGCAGCCTCGAGTACGTAGTACTAAAAAGGATTGATAAAAGATAAATCTCCAACCAAAATTCAATACGCTGCTTGAGGGCCGCGAAAAGAAAATTGAAAAAACATGTGCTTAAATACAGACCTGTCTGAGGTATTCATCAGTTGGTGTTTCGTCGCGTTTTCTTTTCCGCGTTTTTTTTACAGAATAGTTTTTATATCCCATTTTTAAAAACGTGAAGGGTATTTTTTGCTGGATGATGGAGAAAAAAAACTAGCGTCTGAACAGCATTTAACATCGCTGGAATGATAAACAAGTTCTGGTCCTCCAGTAGCTAAAATTGATAAGAGAGCTCACTTTCTTAGATATAATTTGAGTTATACTCGAAGAAGACTCTGCTTTCGTGGCACGTGCTCCTTCATCATTCTTCCATTACCGCAGTCTCCTCTGCATTTTCGCATCTCGTACTTTTTTTCCCGCCTTCTCGCTTTGCGGCCACTACACTGTAAAAAATAAGCGTGTTGTCGGTGTGTTGAAGCAACACACAACACGCCTACAGCGTGTGTAGGACCTGATTAACGCGTTGAAACAACGTGTTTTACTTATTTTACCGTGTTGAAACAATACGCTCTATACCATTCTTGGTAACAACACGTTTTAAATATGTTGCTGTAGAACACGCTTAATGTAACACACATGAAGCGTGTCGAATCAAGCCATTTTCTTTCAAACAACACACTTAGTGTAGGTACACGCGACTCGAACGACACAAAGCGTCGTGAAACAACTCACTTGCACGAGTGTACCACAAACAACACGCGTCCAGTGAGTTGATATGACAATATGGCGGCTTTATAACCTCGCTACGTTATGCACGAACTTGCGAAAGAATTTTTCTATTGCGAATTGTGTTATTTTAAAAGCGAAACACATAAGTTTTTGCTCGTCGTGCACACCTACATGAATGAAGAAAATGATGTGCTCTGTGAAACCATGGTAATTGCAACACTCAGTTTATTGACGTATATATAAAATAATTTTTTGCTAAAGTGTCACTGCGAAGAATTTTTTTTATTTTGTGCGGGTCAATATTTTGTTCGTTGTTAAGAAAAGTTTCTGTCCAGAGTGAAGAAAGATGCTTCTAGGGGGCAAATTTAATTCTATGCGTACCAAGTTTTCTGTTCAGTGGAAATTTTCTGTGCGGCGTGGAGGAAATTCGTTGTTCCTCCACTCAACTGAAATTGCTTGTACGGGGCAAAGGAATTTTTTTTCTGTGCGGACAAATTTTTCTGTTGCGGGCAAAGAAAATTGTCTGTTCGGAATGAGAGTAATTTCTTGTTCGGGGCAAAGGAAATTATCAGTTCGGAGTGAGAGAAATTTGTTGTTCGAGGCACAGAAAATTCTTTATTCTGTGCGGACCAATTTTTCTGTCCAGTGCGAAGAAAATTGTTTGCCCGGAGTGAAGGAAATTGCTTGTACAGGGCAAAGCAAATTCTTTATTCTGTGCGGACCAAGTTTTCTGTCCAGTGCGAAGAAAGTTTTCTGTTCGGAGTGAAGAAAAGTGCTTATACGGGGCAAAGGATTTTTTTTTCTGTTCAGACAAATTTTTCTGTCGAGGGCACAGAAAATTGCCTGTACGGAGTGAGAGAAATTTCTTGTTCCGGGCAAAGCAAATTTATTCTGTGCGGACCAAGTTTTCTGTTCAGTGCTAAGAAAATTTTCTGTTCGGAGTGAAGAATAGTGCTTGTACGGGGCAAAGGAATTTTTTTTCTGTGCGGACAAATTTTTTTGTGGAAGGCAAAGAAAATTGTATGTTCAAAGTGAGAGAAATTTCTTGTTCGGGGCAAAGAAAATTCTTTATTCTTTGCGGACGAATTTTTCTGTCCAGTGCAAAGAAAATTGCCTGTTCAGAGTGAAGGAAATTTCTGTTCACATTTCACATTTTATGTGTGTTAGGTGTAGACACACACACATAAAATGTGAAATGTCTTCATTACTCTTCTCGTTCAATGTAACCATGTATTCCGTTTCTTGATGAAAAACCGCGAGTATATCCGATAGCACAATGGTTAGCGTACGTATTAGGTATAGAAGTAACTAGGTTAGGTAGGTTCGAAACCGGGTATGGACAATAAAATTTATTCGCAGGAATTGATTTCAGGACGACTGGAACTCATCAAGTATGGTAGTAAACCATCGGAATAAACCACCAGTAACGGAGAAACCTTTTTTATTTATTTTTATACGTATGCCTATGTGACGTCTTGTACGTTATGCCCAAGCGTCCACAAGTACACATCAAAAAGTGTGTTGATTTAGCCATCAACACATTTTAAACATGTTGAAATTGGCAACAAGCGTTCACACGCCTAAAGTGTATCGAAACAACACGCTTTGAACTTGCTAAAACACGCTTGAAGCGTATTGACAGAACACGCGTAAAATGTGTCGTTCGACATCAACACATGAGTTGCCGTGTTGAAAACGGCGACACGATTACACACGTGAAACGTGTTGAAACAACGCATTTGTTTTTACAGTGTACACCTTTTTATAATCCTTTTCTCGTTTCCTCTTAACCAATATCCTGTTAGGATGCCTTGTTTTTTTTTACCAATCACGCGATTGTGTCCGGATATGACAGTTTATTTGAATTTTCTGTACTATGCACACTTTTACGAAATGGATAATACGAGTTTTTTGTTTAATTTTATGGTTGGATTGTTAGGAGCTGTGTAATATTTAGCACTACTATTTTAAAGGCTTGTGGTTGAAATTGATTCTGTGCATACAGAGAAACCATTTTTTTCGCATCAACTAAATGCAGGGCAGAAGTATTTTTGTTTGAAGCAACTATGTGTTTATTTCTTTGTACGGTAATTTTTACAGCCTTCAAAAAAAGTTATACGTGCAGCATCTTTGTCTTTCCAAATATACTTTATATCGAGCGTTAACTTCGAAGAAATAACTTACTTAAGATACATATTTTTGTAAAGTATATATCTATATATCCTTGCAATATTTATTCATGTATGAATAAAGTATTCATTTATAAATAATTTATTGATACATGAATAATTATTGTTTGCATGAAATATTTATTCTTGTATGAACAAACATATGTATATACAAATGAATGCTGTTAGAATGGTACATACATTTTTTTTATTGCCAGCAGTACCTTTTTAGGACGAGAAAAATAATTCCTCAAGTTAAATACGTAATTTAATTGCAATGAATAAAAAGTCGAAGGTTCTTTTCTATATTTATATTCCCCGATTTGTATTATTATCCAAAATCATGTTTTGAAGATGATATTGTGCATGTCTAACAATAAGTAAGAATCAAAACAAATGTTTCAACGATTTCAGAAGCTTAAGTCTGCCAAATGGAATTAGGGCAATAAAAAAAAGTAACTTTCATCGCATTCCAATGATGCAATTTTCAACCTTATATATATTTAGACTAAAATGAATGGATGTTCTCCGGAAATGTAAGCGATTGAAACATTTAGTTGAAGTAAATATATCCTTCAATAGAGAAAACAAAGATCGATGGGCTGGAACAGTAAAATAAATGAAAACATAAAGCACAAACTTAAAACACCTTGCGCACTGCATATACTAGACTATGGTTTAGGCAACCTACTCTCATTCTACAGCAACAATAACTTAAACAAGTTAGAAATAGCCTATAAAAAATACTAAAAATAGCCGGCAGTCTACCAAGAAGCTTCCCGACCAAAGCTATATATGACATGCTGGATTAGGTGAACTTTGGAGAAAGAGCCAAAACTAACTTCGCAGGATGTCTTAAAAAACTAGCAACGTTGGACAATAACCTAACCGAAATTGATAACGAGGTCCCATGGTCAGAAAACTCAGTGTTAGAGTAAAGACGTTAGCACACACCTAGTCATAATACCATCAGAAAACGAAGTTTCATCCCATACCCCCACCAATTAGAGTCGCGAAAAATCGAACTATAAAAAGCACCTGCTAGTCAGAAACGACGAACAATGCAAGCCAACTATAGTCGTAAGATAAATATATGGTAATTAATCACTTAGAATCCTATCACACATTCTCCATCAATGAAAGCCACAGCCGCACACTGTATATACACATAACCGAAGAATAAGCAACAATAAATTCATTAATTCATTCAACAAAAGACTACCAAGGCCAATATACAAATAAAATTTCATTTGATTCAAATAAACCATTTCTCCCAGTATGAATGGGAAAAATCTTTCGGATTGGCCTTCCAACATAGAGTATTTAACCCTACAGCTTTACGGACATGCTCCTCTCTTTCTATCACAAAGTAACTGCCATAAAAAAATCGTATGTGGTAAAGTACATTTGCAATACATAGGTACATTTTCTCTCTCCGTCTCTCGGTGCTTTTCGCATTCGCGCCAAAGTATATTACGTGGTTTCGTGTGTACGCGAAAGAGAACTGTTTGGCCTTATGCCCATTTGGCAGCAGAGCCGTATCTGGCCCGATGTTCTCGTGCACATCACGCGCCATATAGACCGGTGCAATGTGATTGCACAGTGTTCTCGAATCACTCGTAAGAAAAGCCAACATCCTGGACGTACACCAAAAGGATCGAATAGCTTGAGGACAGAATCGAGAGAAAAGAAGAAAAAAAAATAAGTCATCAATCTTAGTGGCACGAAGCAAATAGCCGCGATATGATAGTCGTGTCACATTTGCTCATGCATCACGATGCTCTTCCTCGCATTCGTTTGCATTAACGAAAATAACTGTGTGCCTGGTTCAGGGTGGATTTTGCGAAGTTGTCGAGACTTAATTTCTCGGTCCCTCGAGTAATTTGTTCCGGATAGCGAGGGCATTAAGTAGATGTAGACCCATCCAGGCCCCCAATGACGGTTCTCCGTCGGCAGTGTGCGCCCTTCAACCCCCAACCCTTTCCACTTCCTCGCGAACCCATCTCTCCTCGTCTTTTCTCATTCTTTTTCATCCTCGGTGTTCTCTCCCTTAGCTCTCAAACAGGCGGCGAACGTCCTCGAAGAGAACGGCCAGAAGTAATTTTACGGAAAACGAGCAGCCCAGCCCGCCGTGACCTCTTTCCACGCGCGCACTTATTCTCCTCAGTCTCTAATGCCATGGCAATTCCATTCTTTTCCACTCCCGTAGGACGCCGTCTCTCATGTACTTTCTCCCTTTCTGCCTGCATCTCTATTCTATTCGTACTTTTTCATCCCTTTGCGACTACCGACCGTAGATACATCAGCACCTCTCGCGCCCCTATTTTGCGGTCCCATATTTTACACTCAAGGAATTATTGTGGTGCATTTTAGTGGACACTGGTGATTTTTTCATCGACCCTGGTAACTCATTACCGTGGAAGCGCGATTGTCAGACATACTCCTATATATTGCCGTGTCTGTGTGTGTGTGTGTGTGTGTGTGTGTGTGGCGCGAGGGCGTGGCGTATCGAAAATGTACGTACGAAATAAAATTCTTATCGGTGCTTCGCAATCACATACATTAGTTTGCTACTTTACGGTCGAAGATTATCGGTATGCGGTAAGAGACGTGGGTTCGCCCTGCCTCGTATACCTGGGACTCAACAACTTGGGATATATGAACGTACTATGTATAGGGTGATTACGGGAGGTAGAAGTTCTATGATTCAGAGGACTTCGAAAGCCCCCCTTAATTTCTTCCAGGGACCTGGCCAAGTGACTCTTTCGATATTGGCTGGTCACCTTGCAGAAGTATCGCTTCTGGCTGTAATAGCACAGGAGGTTGAACCTTCTATGTTTTACAACCACCGCATATACCCGTCAGAACTAATTCAGTTTTTTGGTGTAGCTAATAGTGAACGACACGCTAGACGTCTTTCCTATCTGCGATACCAACCGATCCGTGCTTTGCCGTTTCAACAATTTCCCTTTCGTTTTTTTTACTCTCAGCACTTTTCCTCATTCTTTGGGTTTCTCCCGTTCTTCCGGTAGTTACTGTTCGTGTTATCGCCAGGGGGTAATGTTGACGTGTAATGACCGAACATTCATAGGTTGCTGTGACTGACTGGCGCAAGGTGGGGAACCGTGATGCAGAACTAGATTGAGGGAACGAGGGCGAACCAAACCGCGAAAATAGCCTCGTCTGTGTTAACGAGACGAATAATTATCAGGGAATTGTGTGTCTAGGTGATGTAACGACCTGTCTTAAGAGGGACGAGAGGGGGAGAGAGAGAGAGAGAGAGAGAGAGAGAGAGAGAGAGAGAGAGAGAGAGAGAGAGAGAGAGAGAGAGAGAGAGAGAGAGAGAGAGAGAGAGAGAGAGAGAGAGAGACTGACTGACTGACTGACTGACTGACTGACTGACTGACTGACTGACTGACTGACTGACTGACTGACTGACTGACTGACTGACTGACTGACTGACTGACTGACTGACTGACTGACTGACTGACTGACTGACTGACTGACTGACTGACTGACTGACTGACTGACTGACTGACTGACTGACTGACTGACTGACTGACTGACTGACTGACTGACTGACTGACTGACTGACTGACTGACTGACTGACTGACTGACTGACTGACTGACTGACTGACTGACTGACTGACTGACTGACTGACTGACTGACTGACTGACTGACTGACTGACTGACTGACTGACTGACTGACTGACTGACTGACTGACTGACTGACTGACTGACTGACTGACTGACTGACTGACTGACTGACTGACTGACTGACTGACTGACTGACTGACTGACTGACTGACTGACTGACTGACTGACTGACTGACTGACTGACTGACTGACTGACTGACTGACTGACTGACTGACTGACTGACTGACTGACTGACTGACTGACTGACTGACTGACTGACTGACTGACTGACTGACTGACTGACTGACTGACTGACTGACTGACTGACTGACTGACTGACTGACTGACTGACTGACTGACTGACTGACTGACTGACTGACTGACTGACTGACTGACTGACTGACTGACTGACTGACTGACTGACTGACTGACTGACTGACTGACTGACTGACTGACTGACTGACTGACTGACTGACTGACTGACTGACTGACTGACTGACTGACTGACTGACTGACTGACTGACTGACTGACTGACTGACTGACTGACTGACTGACTGACTGACTGACTGACTGACTGACTGACTGACTGACTGACTGACTGACTGACTGACTGACTGACTGACTGACTGACTGACTGACTGACTGACTGACTGACTGACTGACTGACTGACTGACTGACTGACTGACTGACTGACTGACTGACTGACTGACTGACTGACTGACTGACTGACTGACTGACTGACTGACTGACTGACTGACTGACTGACTGACTGACTGACTGACTGACTGACTGACTGACTGACTGACTGACTGACTGACTGACTGACTGACTGACTGACTGACTGACTGACTGACTGACTGACTGACTGACTGACTGACTGACTGACTGACTGACTGACTGACTGACTGACTGACTGACTGACTGACTGACTGACTGACTGACTGACTGACTGACTGACTGACTGACTGACTCACTCACTCACTCACTCACTCACTCACTCACTCACTCACTCACTCACTCACTCACTCACTCACTCACTCACTCACTCACTCACTCACTCACTCACTCACTCACTCACTCACTCACTCACTCACTCACTCACTCACTCACTCACTCACTCACTCACTCACTCACTCACTCACTCACTCACTCACTCACTCACTCACTCACTCACTCACTCACTCACTCACTCACTCACTCACTCACTCACTCACTCACTCACTCACTCACTCACTCACTCACTCACTCACTCACTCACTCACTCACTCACTCACTCACTCACTCACTCACTCACTCACTCACTCACTCACTCACTCACTCACTCACTCACTCACTCACTCACTCACTCACTCACTCACTCACTCACTCACTCACTCACTCACTCACTCACTCACTCACTCACTCACTCACTCACTCACTCACTCACTCACTCACTCACTCACTCACTCACTCACTCACTCACTCACTCACTCACTCACTCACTCACTCACTCACTCACTCACTCACTCACTCACTCACTCACTCACTCACTCACTCACTCACTCACTCACTCACTCACTCACTCACTCACTCACTCACTCACTCACTCACTCACTCACTCACTCACTCACTCACTCACTCACTCACTCACTCACTCACTCACTCACTCACTCACTCACTCACTCACTCACTCACTCACTCACTCACTCACTCACTCACTCACTCACTCACTCACTCACTTACTTACTTACTTACTTACTTACTTACTTACTTACTTACTTACTTACTTACTTACTGACTTACTGACTTACTCACTGACTGACTGATTGATTGATTGATTGATTGATTGATCAGATTTATTATGCCCTACCGCGCTATGGGGCAAAGATTTACAGAAGTGTCAAAAAGAAGAAAGAGACAATAATGGTAGTAACGGAAAGCTCGATGTCGATGTTAAAAGTTTCAGCGAGGAATTTCAAACAGTGAAAAATCACCGACGTCGAGCATCAGGCGTTGAAATACATGAGCTCAGTTACGAGCGATTTAGTACGCAATATAATAATAAACTAAACTACAGGCTAATCTTAAATGAAACATGATTAAACTTACAAGCTAAAACTTAGATACTAGGAGTTTAAGGCTACTGACAAACCTAGTGGCTGATTATACATGTTGCAATGGCGGATACAGCGTGTATGATATCCGTAAAAGTAATTATAACAGCTGACAGTGGATACAGCGCAATCTGAGTGCGGTAAGGTCTTTAACACTACCAGACAGTAATCAGAGCTGGAAATCTTATGTACGATCTGTTGTAAATAGAAAATTAAAAAGTCTCGTTTTGAAGATAGACACGGAAGGTGCTGACGTAATATCGAGAGGTAATGAATGGTAATAATACACGGCGGTGAGGTAAAACGAGTTGCGATAGGTGATAGTGCGATGATGAGGAATAAAAAAGGCTCTCGGTGTTGTCGCTTGGCGCGTACAAAGATCTGCTGGTTGGTGTTGAATGAAGAGAGAGGTCAGTTACGACGGTGCATTTCCCCGAAGTATTTTATAAACCCTGATGCCGAGAAAGAATTGTCGCCTGAATTTGACCGTTAGCCAACCCAGTTGACGCTTGTACGGTGTGATATGCTCATCACGACGCAAGTTGTAAACAAATCGAATGCAGCTGTTGACTAATTTCTCAAGAATTTGATTCTGTTCATCAGTGATATCAATATAAACAAGGCAGCAGTAATCGAGTATGGGAAATATTAGTGAGGCAATCAACTTGGCCCCTAGCTGGTGCGATAACATATTTTTATGGAATTTTAATTTATATAATGAATAGTTTACCTTATTAGCTATAGTTACAATATGAGAGCGCCATGAAAGATTCGACTTGAAAGTTATTCCGAGATTACGTACTTCGTCGACAAATGGTATGACAGTGTCATTAACAGTTATGGGTTGTAATGAAGTGAGATCGATTTGTTTAATGAAGAATTTACTGCCTGTTATTAAAATCTTTGTTTTCTTTAAATTCAGGTTAAGCATTTTATCACAAGCATATTGAGCAACAACATTTACGTCATGAGCTATTCTTACCAAAGCACTACCAAGCTCGGAGGGTGGGCAGCTCAGATGAATTTGAGCTGCTAAATTTGCGAAAATTTTAACTTAGCACTTATCTCGTTAATAAAAAAGCGTAAATAATAATGGACCCAGCACAGAACCCTGAGGCACACCGGTTGTAGTCGGTAACCAACTCGAAACAATATTACTATCGTTTACAACCGTTTGCGTACGACCTGTTAAGTACGAGCGAAGCCAACACAAAACTGAGTGTGAGAAGCCCATTTTTTCTAATTTAGCAAGAAGTAAAGAATGGTTCACTGTGTCGTATGCTTTACTGAAATCGAACAAGACTAATATGATTATACACCGATCGTCAACTGCTTTCCTTATATGGTGACACAAACGAAGTAAAGCCATCTGTGTACTGTATCTACTTCTGTAGCCAGACTGCCAAGAATCAAGAATATTGTTCGATTCTAAGTACGTGACGATTTGTTGAAGCACTATGCGTTCGAGAAGTTTTGACATTTTACAGAGATTCGGGATTTCACAGAGGTCGGGAATCGGATGGCGATCGAGGTGGGATGATTTTTAGAAGTGGCCGTATAAAGACTCGTTTCCATGCTGACGGAAAAAAACCTGATCGTAAGGAACAGTGAAATAGAGAGGCTATGTGTTGTGTCATCGCTGGTGCTGCATTAAAAATAGCAGAGGATGAGATTCCATCAGGATCAGGGGCATGCGTCAATTTTAAAGGCGTTGCTAAGAGCTGTGTAATATCTTCAGGTGCTATTATGCGAAATTCAAAAGTTGTTGTAGCGGGAGAGACAGTCTGTAACACACTGTTGATATGACGATTGTCAATATCCGTGAGTGAATTCGTGCTCATGCTCACAATGCAGAATAAATTTAAATCATGTTGCGTAAAAAAATTCAGTGGAGTTGCTGTGGTGGATTTAACTAACCCCAGATTCGCTAGCTGTTTCCAAAGTCGAGCTGGATCACTTGCATTGCTTAGCTTTTATAAATAATAGTTGCTTTCCGCTTCCCGTAATTCTATACGCAGATTATCTCTAAGCGTCTGAAGCCATAGTAATTTCCGTGTACCTGTCGTGAAAGATTTTAACGGCGCATGAATATCTAAAGCACTCAAGATTGTCTGGTTAATAGTATGGCAGTATTGATTAATTTCATCCTGGGTCGCAGTCTCGTTCAAAATGCAAGAGTTTGCTTCCTATAGAGACGTAATTGTATTTTGAAATGCCGCACGATTAAAGGCTTTGTAATTACGACGCTTGATGGTTCTAACTTGTTGGGCTTCAATTTCAAATCCCTAATCTAGTTCGATCACATCATGTCCCGCAATGAACGGAAAATCCGATTTGGTAAAAGACTGAACTTTATCTGCACTATCGATAATATAAACATCAAGTAACGTATCAGGTGTAGCAGTACGGTGAGTAGCTTCAGTGTTGACGATATGTAGTGAATACTAGAGATATGTAGAGAGGGAGAGAGAGAGAGTGAGAGAGGGAGAGAGAGAGAGAGAGAGAGATCCCATAGTCATTTTCATGTACAGTAACTACAGACCTTCCCCCATGAACCTCTCCTTCACATTGAAGCTTGTTTCACGAGTCAAGCATGGTACATTGGAACCCTCACGTGAAATGAGGGCAGCAATACGGATCGATCCAAATGAGGCAGTAATCCTCGAACTTGGATCGCCAGGCTCGTGGACTTTTTTGCCATCAGTAGTTATTGTTTTCGGTTCTACGTCTGCTGCGTGGAGGTTCGTTCATTTTTCGCATTAAGTTGGGAATAGCCGTGGATGTGGCGGGAGAAACTACAGCCTAAAAGCTATGCGACACTAAACGCCTGCTGCCTCTCCTCGACGATTCAGCGTTACAGTCTCTCTCTCTTTCTCTCTCTCTCTCTCTCTCTCTCTCTCTCTCTCTCTCTCTCTCTCTCACTCACTCACTCACTCACTCCCCCTCCCTCCCTCACTCCCTCTCATATTAGCATAGCTTCGCCGGTGAACGTAATAATTACTTAGCAGGCTTTACACTTGTAACGTACAACGGGTCACAGAAGCTTAGTTTTGCTTCAGATTTATGGTCGTCGTACTGTGGGTGCTGGGTTCTACACGGAAGCGTCATATATATCCATATATCATATTATACGTATGCATGTGCGTTTCCCTAAACTGCGCGTGCACAGGTACATGCCTGAACTCTGGATGAAGAAAGCCTCTTGCGCATCCTGTATGCATATATTTGTACGCGTGCAAAAGGCCCCCAGTTAGGTAATTCTCATTCTAAGTTTTGATGAAAATTCCCATTGCGAAATGTCCCAATAGCATAGCTAATTGTCCAGTACGCAAATAGATTAATTTGAAAGATGCACTTCCGCTCAGAACTTTGTACTCGCTCACATTTATTCAAAAATATCTGAACTGAAGCTGTGCTTCTACTTTATCTCTCTGTAGTATTTTTACGCCTATGTGAAATTGCTTAGCTACAATGCTTGGCTTTTTTTCGGGTTCTGTAAAGCTTATTGATGATGCCGAAACTAGCGTCAATGCAACGGAAATTAATTTTTTCGGATCATTAACCCTCAATTCGTGAACCGGGGTCGTTTTCGTCCGGGCGAAAATTTGTTTTCGAAATTTCTCGAACGTCGGCGATGTCAGTGCCCCTGGACGGACCGAAAAAAACGTTTAGGCAGGTAGGTTCGTGAGCGCACAAGGTCAGGTCTGGCAGTCAGTTACTCTCGAACTGGCGTGCGAGACAAATCGGAGCAGGACGAAAACGACCCCTGTTCACGAATGACGTACGTAAAATTGGCGGTTTTCGATTTTTTTTTGTTTTTTTGTTCATATTTTGATGTTTTGAACTGTAAACAATCAATGTAACGTAAATATTAGAGTTTAAAAAAAAATTATGGCGGTCAGAAGGGCCGAAGAGATTTATTACGTATGGTCTAGTAACATAAATAAAATAAGAAAGAAAATAAATATCTTGGACATCGAGTATTTTTCCCTCGTTTTAACCTCCCAAAAATGCCTATGTTCCCGGTGCAAAATAGGGTATCTGGTTTATTCCTACGATACTGTGGTATTTTTTTCTTTAAAGAACAACATTTTTCATTTCAATAACCGTTTATTAAACTTTTTTCCCACAATTTTTACGCCGCCGCATTAAAAAAAACGTTTTTCGCGTGCATTGCTTCACATTTGTTGAAAAAAAAAATCATTAAAAAATTAAAAAAAAAAATTCTCTGCTTTCGCTTTAAAAGGATAGTATAAAGATAAACCATGATTTTTTTCAGATTTTTTTGACAAAAATTGTAAGTGTAACAGCGCCCAGCCCAAAACGACCCCGGTTCACGGAATTAGGGTGCCGAAAAAACCTTCACGGATTGAGGGTTAACTTCGCAATATTCAAATTTTTTGACAGTTTTAAACTACGAGAATCAATTAAACGTTTCTTAGGATTCCCAAGTGCTGCAATCTAAATCTGCTAAGAGTTATTTGGGAATAACAAAACCAATAAATAAATAAACACGAATTTTCATTGCGTTCCAACGACGAAAATTTTAAGACCAGGAAGCTCGGACCACCGACGGAGTAATCAAATATTTACTTAAAGGTCTTTACGCTACAAGTGTGATCAATAAGTGTGAGTATACTACGTGCGGAAAATGTTACTCTCCAGCAATAATGCATCTGCTCCATTCTCTCTAGATAATTTCCATTTCAACGATTTATACGAAAGTGCAGAACGAATCATCTGTCTGTTGACTCACGGTTATTTTTACCTTCCCCGTGTTCCTTATCAGTCATCCTTTTTCCTCTTCTCGTTTGAGTTTCTATGACCCTCATGCGACTCGTGACTTCTGACTTTGAGAAGCCTTTATTGGGCCAGAGTTCGCGATCCGCATTCGAGATCTGAATTTTCATCAGCTGTCGGCGAACTTTTAGGGAATATCCTAATGATTCGCGCTTCACTGAATTGATGACAGCATCGGTGTGTGTACGTGTGTGTGTGTGTGTGTGGGTGTGTATGTGTGTAGCCAGAGCGGTGTAATATGTAGGATCCTTTAGCAGGTGCAAGAGGGTACGCGAAACTTTTTGCAGTACACCAGAGGGCGGTTATATGTAATCGGGCTTCGTCCAAATGACCCTACGTTACGTCTAAGCACCCTCGGGGGATGGTAGTTCGCGATGGCGCGAATATGCATGTTTCTACGTATAGGATACGATATGCCGTTACGTTCCGTACACACTGTACCTTTGTGGTATGGAAATATACGTGAGTGAAGGAAGACACGAGAGCGATTTTGATAATGCGCTTAACTAAGCGACTAAACGAATGCAAATCTATGCAGATTGCCTGATGACAAAAATCCCGCGTCCCAGAGCAGTCTGCCAGCTCGTTTGGCGTTTTCCTCTGTGGCCTTTTGGTTTTCTGCGACTCTGCTGCATATGATGACAGCACATTTGTTGGCAGTAGAGTGACACGATCGGTTGCAGCGAGAAGAGTTCAGGTACACAAGTGTACTGCTTCGATTGGCCGATCTTTATGGCCTCTGGAGCTGATTCCAACTGCGGTTAGGATAGGTTGGCAAATCGCATGTGGAGAGAAAGTCCTGGTAGAACACCCCAGGGATGAATTAGGCCATTGATATGCTTTTGGCTCCTTCCTCGACGACTCGTATCCACTAGTCTCTCGCTACTTTGATGCCTTTATGCACTGTACAAGCTGGCGAAGTCCCTAAATCCTTGGCAAAGAGTTGGACGAGCTCGTTGGACTCGAGAATGCGTGAGTAGGCGGTGAGCAATACCGTGGTATCCAGCGAAAATTATCACGTTCCGACGACCGAACCTCGAATTATCGCGGCAAGTATTCGCGGAACGTACAGACTGCGGGTAATTGAATCGAGAGCGCATGCGGTAGCCATCTGATAGATCATTCAAGGTATTCTGACCTGACGCAATGAATACTACGCGAGGCTAGACATTTTCTCTCACATACGAGGCTCTAATATGCAGGGCATAGATTTTAGATGTGTATTCCAGATGGGGATGATGTAGGCGGTGTTATTAGTGGCCGTAGGGTCGTTAGATGGCGACGTCAGCGAACTAGGAACCGGCATAAATCAGCCCCCGGGTCACCGACAGGAGGGATGTGTAATTACGCCAGGGGGTGATTATACGTTGCGAGTAGAGCAAAAGTAGCGTTCCGAGAGGTGCTGTTGAAGAAGGTGAAGACGAGCTGAAAGGGATCTTCGGAAGCGTCGTCGTCGTCGTCCTCATCGTCACCGCCGCCGCCGCCGCCGCCGCCCGTGGGGCTACGACAATCCCGACGAAGCTCCGGTGTGGTTAGTACGCGCGTAGAAACTGTTCGGGTAAAAGAGAGGGACGAACCGAGAAGTACGGCGCTGATGCTGCTGCTCGAATGCGCACACAAGTCGCGTCGGCAAAAAGGGCGTCCAATCTACATACATTTACATTGCCCGGGTTTTGTTACTGGCGACTACAACGCTTCTCGTTCCTACCGTACATCCACCATGCGCTTCCCCTTTCCAGTTTTTTCTTTTTTCTTTTGTACCGCGGACCATCGTTTTCTCTTCGCAACCTTTGGACCAGCCACCACCCTCTCTGACAACAGACCGACGATCATTTCCACGCGGTCTCTTTTTCTTTTGCCGTTCGTTCTTTCCAACTTCCTTCCTTTGCTCTCTTTGGCCACTCCCGGGTTCGCACTTAATATCTATGCGTTGGGTACACTGCGAATAACTACGTGCCTGTCCGAAATCGGAGTATAAGGGGGAAAACCCGGCGTAAACGGGAATACGAGATGATGGAGAGCCTGGGCCAGCATTTTCAAAAAGCCTCGATATCCAATGCGCTGTACCTTCTTCTTTTGCTTCGGTAACCTCCACGCTGAGAACCGAGGTAGCAAGAAGGCTGTATCGATTTAGCCGAATGAAACGACTAACGAGCGTTGTACGTGACGTGAAAATAAGTCAAGACCAGCCGGTTCGAGCCGTGTCCATGATTCGTTGAGGACTTTCAGAGAGACGAAAATCTCTAAAGTAAAGTGATCATAATCTGTCTTCGCAGCCCCTTCAGGAAGTCGTTGATTTTTTTTATCGAAGCAGACGATCCTCAAGATTGAGGGTAGATGGTAATACGTTCGGTAATAAGTTCCCTTTTATTGTATTTTCCAACTTGATGGCGTTACGTATCGCGCCGCAGGTCGAACTCCTGATGAAGGTAGCTTTTTATTTCTTGGAAAGGTATAGATCCGAAAGGGAATAGATAAATTGCCTGCGAATACAAATGCATGACGTAATCGTGGACGAAATACGTGGGATTCTAATGTTATTAAGGTTCAATTCATCATTGATACGGGCTAAAAGTATATTAATGGGTCTGGAGGGCGAACTACCTCACGACCCATGACCGGAATGGCGAAAAAAGAAAACCGTTGTCGGCGAGTCCCGCCATTTTCATGCTATCGCGATAATAATGAAGTAAGTGGTTTGGCACAGCGTCCGTCCACTCCGCCCTTTCTCCCCTGCATCATTAATCATGGATTACCCCCGCACCAAGATGGAGATCTCACCTTGTTCGAGTCCCACGTCTCTTCTCATCTTTTCGGCCGGGAGCGAGCGAGATGAACAAAGAGAAGTAAAAGAATAAGATAGATAATGAGCTTTCCTGACAACTTTGTCCAAGAAACTTGAGCTCAACGATCTCCGGCACTTTTTACATCCCTCCAAGAAGCGAATATGACTCAATTTATCGTGACACGCTGTGTTAAAGTCGCCTCATCGAGTTTTAGACGTGCCTCCTGTCGCTGAGGGTGAACGAGAAACTTTTAAGGCTGCCTCGAACGCGAATCCTGGCGGATTCCCCAGAAAAGTTGACCTTTCCGTTGCTCTCGTTTTACGGGATCTTAGATGAGGCACTGAACAAGGCTGACTTGAAAGCTAGAATTCCTCATATCCTCCGAGTCTTCGATAACTCGATGACAGCTAGATCTGTGAGAATCGCGGGGAGTTCCCTGGATAATTTTGCTACTTACTCATGCGTTCTCGTGCAGAACGTGAGGACTTTGGCGGGTCCAACGCTAATCTTCCCTAACTTTCCGAGATCCCTAGCTTGACCACCGCATACGAACACTCAAAGAGTCCAGTCATCCAGTTTTGAGTGCCCTCGGAGGCACAGAGCCTCCGACAGTACATTGGTACAGTACGGTACAGTACATTGGCTCATATAATCAGCAGTGACAGTTTACAGAAGGTTCACAATATGGAGCTTGGACTCCTCAGCTGCAGTCTTCATGATCGATCTACGAACTTCTTGCACCATTTCGAATTTGGATCTTATAATATTCAGATTCAGCGATGATAAGAAAATCTCGAAATATGTATCATTATACCAGATACAGGTAATCTATTTATATTCAGCCCCAACACTGTTCGGAAATCAATCATCTGTACGTGTTGAGGCGAGTTAACAACACCCTACTAGGTTCCTGATTGGTCTTCTTGCCGAATTCTCTTTCCACTCACCCAAACGAGATACCCCCCCCCCCCCCCCCCCCATCGGGGAAGGATCCGGCAAGCCACGCTTAAGTCCTTAAAGGCCTTGAATTTTATTGGTGCTGTCTTGACAATTTTCCACGCAAGTCTCTCTCTCAGTTCTTGCATGCAAATTGTAGCGGTTGTTGTCGATGCGGATTTGATAAGCCGATTCGTCGTCGGAGGTGGAGTTGGGAGAGGGAGAAGGAGAGGGAGAGAGAGGAGACTCTTCGGAATGAGAGTGGTGAATCGCGTACGTGTTTGCGTAATGGCGTTACCGCATCACCAGCAGCCAGAATTCTCTGGCTCGCACTCCGTACTCCGTACTTCGCCGTTCGCCTTGACGTGGCTGCGTCGCCCATTTCAGTCGAGGTTCTTGTACCCCGCGGAATCTAACATACCGCATTTTCCACTCTCCATATATACAGAGACTCCCGTAAGCGAGTGAGGCTCCGGGAATCCAACGCTTCGCTTCCAAACCCACGGCTGTACGTTACTTCACCACGCCTTCTTCGTTCCTTTCTCGGGATGCTTCTTCAGCGATGCTCTATAGACGGGCTACGGATGTAAGAGCCGCGCAGAGGCTTCTCCGCCACTTCTATTTTAGACTTCGTACAATCTACCACCACCGAGCCACGGGGATGCAATCCATTTCGAGGGAAGTCCATCAATCAAGCACAAAGACAGTTTAAAAGCAGTATGCCTCCTGTACATTTGGTGTATGTCATTCATGACTCCCCCAGAATTGCCACTTTATCCATGGCCGCACGAAAAGGCAGTCATTGTTCGATGAAATGAACTCCCCCCCTCCCTCGTTCTTCGATGAACCTGACGGAAAAATGGACGCGGATCTTCCATCTGGCAGGGAAAAAACTTTATCTGCAATCATCTGCATGAATTACAATTTTCAGGACTGCTGGAAACTGCTGAAACAAAATTCAAGTGGGTTCCATAATATTTTTAATGGAGGGTGGGACAGCCGGCAGAGGGACTTTTTTCTTACTGAAGATTTACTCAAATCGAATAAATCGTTTACCAGATGTAGGCACAGGGTTTTTTGGAGTCCTCGTGAACACAAGTATTAAATTGGAAACAAATGGAGCGCTTTGTGGGAGGTGAAAATTGGAGAAACGTTTATTTAATGAATAAAGCGTAAATCAAACTTATGTTAAGCCTAAGAATTGTTTTTCTTACAGTGAACCAAAATTTAGTAGCTTTGAACAAAAATCGCCACATGGCGTTCAATTTAGTTGACGTGCTAATCAACTTTTCTCGGCGTATACCCAGGCACGAACATCGATAATTATCAATAGTTGACACGTACATTTCGATAATCTTGCAGTTGCCATCGTTGGAACGCAACGAAAATTCTTTTTTTTGTTTTCCAAAATATTTTATTTGCTAATTTGGGTTGTAGGATTACTAAAAGTCCTTTTAAAAAACAGAAAAACTCGGATTAACCAAGGTAATGTTTCGAAAAAATGAGTTAGTGTTGCATCTAAAGAATGTGAACATAATCAAGTTCGACTAGTGTTTGAGTTTGGCAGATTGTCACCAGAATCTTGTCAAATTAAAAATAATTTTTATTCTTTCTTCTGAAATGAATCATTGTACAGGCTCAGGTCTTATTTTGTCTTCGTCTGATTCTTCTTATTTCACTTTTTTATGTTCATGACTTACTTCGGATTTTTAAACCGAAAGGTTAAGGGGGTATACCAGTGTGAACGCTGAAAATTTGGGTGATTTTCGGGAATTTTTTGGAAGAAAAGTACCCAATCAAATGTTTCGGAAAATTAACAATATATTTGGCTATATTTGACCTATATTATATAATTCGGAGGCGCCAAAAAAAAAGTTCCTCCACTGCTGACATGATTCCGGCCGATTAAGTAGCTGAAACCGAAAAAGGAAAAAATGTCGTTAAACTAGATACAGGATACATTGTACAGGTATTTCCTGTACAATGACGTAGGATTTTCGAAAAATATCAAAATCTAACAAAATGGCGTAGTTATGAAAAAAGTCTGTTTTCGTGCTATAAATTGGTAATTTTTTTCAATGCCAAATCGTCAATTTTCATCCAATCAAAAATATCCCACGTCATTGTAGAGTAAATATATTTAAGAGTACTCAGTTCAAATTTCAAGTCCATCGGATAATTGCTCTTTGAGTTACAAAGTCAGCAAAATTTGAAAAATCTCATTGCGAGAAAAACGCGTTTAAAGATTTAACTATTGATTTTTGCAAGATAAAATGATAATTACCATAAAAACTGTTAATTACAGGATACTCTTGAAAGTATCGAAAAAGGCAAAAAAATAGATTTTTTGCAAGTGTCACACTGGTATAGCCTCTTAAGAAAATAGAGGGTGGGCGGGTGTCTGTTATGCCAGACGAGAGGGCATACAGCATCATAAGGGTGTCTTCAGTGATGGAACCCTAAAAAATGAAGACTTGCCTCATCCATGTAGCTTATAAGAATAGATACAAGTTACTTGTACGCTATTTTCTCATTCTCCCCTATCGTAACCATCTATCGACAAAGGGGAGAACGAGGGTGGCGAAATTCGTCTCGGTAAAAGTTATCCGTCCACTCCGTTGCACATCTTTCATTTTTATCCTTTGCATCTTCTCTTTCTCTCCATCTCTCTAGCTCTTTGGTTTTATGTTCGCCACTTCCTTTTCGCCGGTTCAACCGACCTACATCGAATATTACGTTTCGCCTTCGCGTGTATATTCCACAAAAAAGTTAAAATATCTTTTCGAGGCGAAAGTTACGAGGTGCCCTCCTCCAAAGTTCTTCTTCCCTCTCTCTCTCTCTTTCTCTCCCTCCCTCCCCCCTCTCTCCCACACACACACACACACACACACACACACACACACACACACACACACACACACACACACACACACACACACACACACACACACTCTCTCTCTCTCTCTCTCTCTCTCTCTCTCTCTCTCTCTCTCTCTCTCTCTCTCTCACACACACACACACACACACACACACTTTTTCGCGGGTATGAAAGAATTGATACGTCCCCGTATGCGGTTGAACAAAGGAATACCCATTGCCCCCTCCCCCACCGGAAGGACCACTTTTTCTTCAACCACATATACCCCGTCTCGTTCCTCCTCTTTTTGAGTTATAGCGCGGCAAAACTTTGCTCCCCGAATCCTGAAAGCTGTAAGTCATATCGCTTGGAAAACAAGAGGAGCAAGTGTTTGCCACTCTCGAGTTGTACGAGCTATGTTATATAAACGCACGATTAATGGGAAAACACTTTTGACGTTAAGTGAAAAATCGTGGGTAGCACGTGTGTTCAAGCCTTTTAATCAATACTGAGAGCTGCATTCGTGGTCACATGGTGAACGAACCGGATATTGATGCGGGCCCATGTGTTTATCCGAATATTTACAGCGAAAAAAGACTTTGGTCCCTGAACAGTTCAATCGCCACTTTCGAAGGTACACCACACGATGATGAAGTTTTTAATTGTTGGAATTCAACGAAAATTCATTTTTACACTTACTCGTGCCGATTAAATTTTTTACGTCATTTTAGACTACGAGACTCGAAAGTTTTTGAGGATTTTTTCCAACTTTTACAACCTAAATTTGCAAACAAAGGTTTTGAGTAACATAAAATTTGTTCTGCTTTACAGGAATTCATGTCAAACTAATAACGGATCAATTTGAAACTTTGACATCATAGTGCAGTGTCCTTGAATTATACAAGAAAAATTGTTTAAATTTAAATTGCCGGAACACCTCCGAAAACTCCGTGCTCGCTGGCGGGCGTAACTGCGTTCGTCAGAATAATTTGCAAAAGAGATACGAAAGGAATCTGAATTTACATACAAACCGCTATCGCATCAACCGCGGAGGAAGAGTGTTCGTGAAAAATTGCAGAATGGCGGACAATGAAAAAAAAGAATCGAAAAAATGACATTGTGTCTTTTTATGACAAGTAAAAATTGAAAATGTTGCGTAATTGACACGCTCGTGCTCGATTTAACAGCCACAGAAATGTAGAATGATATCCGAAAATTTCAGATCGATTGATCGAATAGTTTTTTTGGAATTGAGCCCGTCAGGTCGAAAAAGAGGTTTTTAACAAAACGCGCTTAAAGTTTTTTGGTTCAGACTTTTGTATATCAAAAGTACGACCGACGGTGGTCGATAGGCAGTGGGGGTTCGTTTGCGGCGGTACTTTGAGTTAAGCAGCATTGTGCATGGCTGATACGCGGAGCGGTAACCGCGTAGTCGTGTACCGGCTGGCGCATCAACCAGTCAGCGGGAGTCCCGTACTTCTTACTTAAACCTTCCCGCGTAGAAATTTTGATGAGGCCCAAATCAGGGCCCGTTCAGGTTGCCTAACTGCCCTGGTAGGGCACTAATAAGGCAGCCTGAAAGGGCCCTACTGGGAAATGTAACGCTGTATCACATATGGGCCTGACCTGGTTGCCTGATAAGGCCCCTATGAGGTTGCCTGATCAGAAATAAATATTTTATTTAAATAGAACCTTTCTAAATTCAATATGTTTTTCCGTGTCTTACGGCCTACAATCATCTTATTTGTTTCAGCTATTGTTTTTTAATATTAAATATATTCAAATTGAATAAATAAAGACTCGATTCTAATAAATCTTTATTTGCTTACAATATACATTGTAAATCCAAGTATCCTATATGCATAAAATATTTTAAAAATCCAAAATGTAATGAACCACTTAATTTAGGGTTCTACTACAATGACTTTGTATTATAATTCGTCATACCCTGGCCCGCTGAAATGTTTTTGTTCGAAGAAAATATTTCGTCTATATGGGAATCAAACCTAGTACCTTCCTACCTATAGCTATGCACGCTGCCCCTATGCTACCTAGTGCTTGTAACATCTTAGTCGCAGATATGGCATAAGAGACCAAATTAATTCCTATAATTATTTCTTGTATCACATTAAGTATATCAATTAGTTGATATCATTGTGATAATTAAAGAGTTCTATCGAAAAACATGCTATTGATTTTTCGAACTTAACCATATATATATATATATATATATATATATATATATATATATATATATATATATATATATATATATATATATGAAATTCCTCTCTCTCTCCGCCTTACAAATCTGCCAAAATCTTCTAACACGCATCTGAGTTGCATAACGTTTTTTGTCGTAACAGTCCATAACACCTTTTTTTATAGAATTCAGGAATACATCGAAGCTCGGAAGCTACGATGCTGTCAAATCGAAGTTTCCATGTGGAAAATAAGAGGTTATGTGCATCTATCGATTGCTGAAGCTGTTATAGGGCAAGCCTATTTATGGCCTATTCAGGGAAAGCATTAATAGGACCTCATTAGGGAAAGGTCCTATCATGAAAAGCCTTAGTAGGGCCTATCAAGGCAAGCCTTAGTAGGGTCATTTTAGTATTGCCTGATCTAGGGCCTAAATACTTCCGGCCCGGTCGGTGCCGGATCAGGATGTCCGTAATAGGTGTTACCCGCATCGCACCCCGATCGGGGCCTGATCCTGATTAGGCTAACCCTAAGACATTTCTACGCGGGTTGATACAGATACTTATGTAAAAGGTCTGTACATAAGAGAATCAGAAGAACATGGTGCCATCCATACCGGTACGGGCTTCCTACAGTATCCCCGTACTCTTGGCAAATGCGGTATAGTCTAGCTTAAGGCGGCTTCAGACACAATGGAACTTAGGTCAGATTAGCGACGTGCGTGTAGGAAGTGAGAAGAAAGGATTTAAAGGGTTACCCGTGGCAGGTGGCTGACCGAAAAAGGGATTTTTTTGGGATTTTTTTTAGTATACTGCAAAAGCAATGACCATGAGGTTTGGAGAGTTTATTTCACATGTCTTACGTATACAAGGAAAAACATTTAAACGAAAAAAAAAATAGAAAATGGCTGATCGGTCATAGCTAAACTACAATCGTTTTTTGATACTCTGCGGGAGGAAGGAGGAAATTATGGATTAGGGCCCAAAACCAATTTTTTTGGACATTTACATTGGTTTTGCTAGAGAAGTACACACGATTATGAAAATATGTTTTTTTCGCGAAATTACATTATTAAAACATTTTTTTGCTAAAAAATCGGCTTTAATTGGCTTATAAAAACGAAAGTCGATGATGAATCGTAGAATCTGCGTGTACTTCTTCAGTGTATCTATTTGAGAAGCTATGGTTCAAATTTGGGGTCGATTGGATGAAAACTGCGCGAATTATAGTACGAGAGCTCACGACCAAAACCCCGGTCATCGCTTCCCGGATAAAATCATATAAAATCGATAGATTAGATGAACCTGAACCCTACTAGGGGGGTAGCAACCCTCAGAATTCCAACAGGGCTGCGGGGGGTGATTTCCGATATGCAAAAAAAACTCGGCTCGATCATCACTTCCCGTCTGACATAAAAAATGTACATAGTTTTTATTATTTTATTCCTAAAAATGCTATTTTCAGACATTTTGCGCGCAGCGTTTGACCAGAGCGCACTTTCAAAAATGGAAGAAAAAAACAGCAACCTCTGTCATCACTTCACGGTTCATTTTTTCTACATCTTAAGTATTGCTACCAATATTACCAAAATACAGTATTCAGGCATTTTCAATACCGTCTATAATGTTGAAAACGATAAAAACTTTTTGGGGCCGCCCGGCAAATGCCCCACCGCTTGTTACGCTCTTATCTCAAGAACAGCCGTTTACTAGTTACCCGTGCAGAAATGTGACCGGGCATTCCCGACTTGACGTATGGTCCAGGCCTGGCTTGCCTTGTCCAATTTACCTAACCGGGCCTTTTCGTGGAACAGACCAGGAATATCACAAAACCTTTTCCTGGGGGGAATATTGACATTTCCTGAATATTAAATCCCAACCTGTTATTAAATAATACTTTTTGCGTCATCAAAGATACTAATAATTGAATGTAATAATATGATTACATTTATTGTAATTGTATACTCCGTTTTATCACATTATTTTCTTCAACAATAATCGACGCCTGACAATGCTATCATGAAGAATACATTATGATAGTCAACGAAAATTATATGCCGATATAATGGAGGTTATAATTACAATAAATGTAATCACATTATGACGGCGAATTATTAATACCTATAGTACGACGCCGACGTTAATTTTATTTCATTTATCTTGTCCTCTTTCTATCAATAAGAGTAATTTTGAGGATAGTTTTTTCGACATTGCCTGGTCATTTACCGCGTGTTCTCCTGCCCGTTCCTGATCCGTTCCCAAGAAAGTGCAAACCTATTCCAGGGTGGAAGGCCCGATCAGAGCCTGATATTATCTCGGGAAGGCAGATCAGGGGCACTACTTTTTTCCGACTCAAATTTCTACACGGGTACGTGCCTGTCTCTCATTTGAAGACGAACACAAACTGCGCGAAAATGTAACACCAAAGGATTTCCGCATCTCAGGACCTCACCAAGTTCCGCCTTCCGATTTCGCAAAGGAGCTGAAAAATATAAAATTTACAGAGGCTCTTGTAAAAATTTCGATTAACAACTTGATGGAGCAGGAAATGGCTCATATCATCGGGGATAAAACGATCAATATCAATCATGATATGTGTTATCAATATTCGATCCAAAATGGTACTGTCCAACTAGTTATAAACGAACAGTTGACTTGTCAAGAGCATGAGGAGGCAGATACGAAAATTGGATATGATATTTGCCAAATCACTGAACGAAGCCAAGTGTCAGTTCGATGTTCTGACACCGATATTTTAATAATTATGCTGGGAAGTATGGCATTTATGAAAGCTCATATCAATATCTGGATGGATGTCGTGTCGGCAATTCACGGCGTTACATCGACGTTTCTCAGTTGTATAAAACATTAGGACCATCTTCGCCAGATCTTTGCTCGGGTTCCACCTGATGACGGGCTGTGACTGCAATCCGGCATTGTATCGCGAGGGAAAAAATACCTCTGGCGCTGCTCAAAAATTGTATACAGTATCAAAAAGCTTTCGCTAAATTAGGTGAGTGTTCGCCTAATGAGAGCACTGTATTTAATACGTTGGAGGAATTCACCTGTCGACTTTATAATTCAAAAAAATCGATAACGTTGATATGGCTCGGATGGAGATTTTTACAACATACAAATTCAAAGGTGGGCATGAGTCCACGCTCACTTTGAATTTATGCAACTACGATACGTGTAATAGCGCGGGAAAGTTGAGTTTTGGCATCACTAAAAAGTGTGCGAAAGGAAAAAATGTACAATAAATATCTTCTGTTCCGGCGAGTGCCTTAAAGTTTTGAATTTTTAACGTGGGTTTTAAACGGAGAAAAAACCCAAAAAGACCATTATTCAACGCCTTGCGTTTATTCCAATCGAGAAGAATGTCGCTTCCATTTGATATTTTAAAATTGAAAATATCTTAATTAGTTTCAGAGATATAAGCGTTTAAGAAACAAGTTTTACCTGGTAAAAAATTAAAAAATGACAAAAAATTAAATTAAGAAAAATGAATCGCCAAAATTACCAGGTAGCACTAGACAGAATTAATGAAAATTCGACGAAGAATCTTGCTTTTATTCAGTTTTTCGACATTCAAATATCTCGATATTTCCTGAAATGCGAGTGTCTTAAAAGAAGGTTGCTGGAAAAAAATTGTGAATACATACATATCAAAAATACTAAAATTATTAAATGAATTATTTGTATTTCTCATGAACTCCAACCTATCGGCGAAGGGTAGAGAGCATAAAGCTGGAGTCTATTTCGTCCGTTTTGGTACGTTTCCGTGGCGCTATCTATGAAACGAAATTTTGTTCCGGCAACACGCCTCGAGTGCCCGATGTGAGACGAGTACTCGAAAAACTCGGGTACTCGATAAAGTTCGAGTATACCCGTCGGATCACGGGTACCCGAAAAAATTCGGGTACCTGATCGGATCATAGTCTAATTACCGACCCGAACCGACCCGACCAATTCTGCTACCCGCACACCCCTCCTGAAAACCGTGTTTTCGGTATCTTAGGGCTATCATTTAACTACATTCCGGATATCAGACGGGAAGCGATGACCGACGTCGCTAATTTTTTTTTACATTTTTGAACATGCGCTTAGGCCAGCCGCTGCTTCTTGGGTTCAGGGTCACCGAATCTATCGATTCTATATGGTTTTGGCTGGGAAGCGATGACCGAAAAATCTTGGTCGTGGGCTCTCGTACTATTATGCGTTCTCCCGGTTTCAAGAACGTGCTTTCGAGGAAAACGCGTTTAAAGTTTCCAAACTGATTTAGGAACTATAGTCCACATGACGGAATTGAAGGTCTTATTTAAACTCTGCGTTTACCCAGGGAAGTATTTTGATAGTAGGGCTTCAGATGTTATGACTTTGTATAGTTTTTGTACAACGACTGGACTAAACGACTCCAAATTGCTACTTTCACCGTCTCGTACGAACATTTCGTGTGTCGTGCTTTTCAGAGCGCTCAGAGGCGCTTCGGTAGATGAATTCTAAAATGTTATTTTTATTTTTCGACTTTGATTCCTTTTGTATATCATTCGTGCGATTGTTATACTGCAATGAATCGATGCCTACGTCGATGTAGGATTCAATATCGAGCAAGAATGGCGACTGCAAATTCAGATTAGACCAGGTCTCACTAATATTCTAGTATGAAATGTAATGAAAGATGGGGTAGGGGGTTGAGTAGATGCTCGAGAAAATATAAGGAAGGGATGCACGTCGAGAAAGGGCCATTCGTCCATGATCCGTAATGGAAGCAACCCAATAATGAAAATCGGTACCACGATTAACCCTCCCTTGACACACTTGGCCATGGTTTTGACACACTGGATCAATTTGACCCGGATAGAACTTCATCCACCTGCCCGTAACAACAATTTGGTCGGTTTTTATTGAAAAAAAAATCCGGGATACACTTCAAACATTTCTCAATATGTCTGCATACTTCAAATTCGACATAAAAAGGTTTTTGAAGTTTCACTTCTAGGGAAGTGAGCATTTTGTTTCAATTTCGTCCGGGTGAAAATTACCCAGTGTGTCAAGGAAGGGTTGAAAAATAAATTCATCAAGAAGTTTCGTCAAAGACAAAAGAAATCGGACAAGAAGAGCGATATCATAGGTAAATCGTCCGGTAACGTCAACCAAAAAAGGAACTCCGAGTACGTGGCGCATAATCGTACTCTACCACGACAACGTACTGCATTTTCCAATTCGACGACGACTAGGCTCCAGTCGATTCGAGAATAGCGGGAAACGCTAATATGTGCCTGACGTCCTAGATTACGACGTCGTTCCGAGTTCATCCTCGTCAGGTCTACACTGCAAAAACAAGGCGTGTTTGACGCGTGTTCAAAGTGTGTAGAAATAACACAACATAAATTCTAAACACGCGTTGCCATGTTGATTCTACACACTTATGCATTCGGTATCACGTAATGCGTTATAATTACACACGTAATGCCTTAAAATTACACACGTAATGCGTTAAAATTACACACGTGAGTGTGTAATTTTTACGCATTAAATTATTACACACCTTCGTAGCGTCCCCATCAATAACACGCTTATGCGAACACACATAAAGCGTGTAGAAACAACATACAAGACGCATATTTACACACATTGGACTAAACAACACGCGTTGATAGCAACACACGAGCAAAAATAACACGGAACAAAGCAACACAGTTTACGTGTGTTAATTGCGAGTTATGGATCCTATTATAAAAATTACCATGGTTACGGCATCACGTCAAACTCATTTGTTGGTTTGACGTTGATTGATTGACAGGTTAACAAAACTACATTTGGTCTTCGATTAACCGATTAACCCGTTCAATTAACCCGATCAGGTTATCGCTTTTTTCGGCCCCTTGTTAGGTTATGGTGGGTCACTGAAGGACCGAGACATGTTAGAACACGTAATTTGCAATGAAAAATTCTGATAAAATTCCTGAACACTCTTGAATACTTCTACTTTAAGGGTACACCATGAATATTGCAAAACAATTTAAACAAATATTTTATTTTTCGTCATAAACACACCCACCTCCCAAAAATGCGGACATTAACTAAAAATGGCTCGGGTCTCCAGCGACTAACGATAACCGAATCGGGTTAAGATCTTAGTATACACACACACCCTCTATAATCAATATACTCAATATATATTTCTGACTGTTGATTATGAATTTATTTACTTACTTATATGGAGGATATACATTTTATTTACATGGAGGATATACACCTTATTTACATGGAGGATACATATATGTAAATAGTATTGTAAAAATGCGATTGACAACTTTTATTTTATCCGGAAAATTCATCTCGTCCGTGGTTAACTAAACTTATGTACGTTGCGTCTTTCAGCTTGAAACAAAAAACAGGGTGAGGAAAAATCAAATAGCTGTAGACCCTTTTTACACGTTTTAACGTGTGTAAGAAAATAACACACGTCAATGTGTTGTTTGAACACATCTATCCGTGTTATTTTCACACGGTTATTTTTTACACACGTTAAAACGTGTAAAAAGTGTCTAGAGCCATTACACACCTAAAATGTGTAAAAACAACACACTTGTTTTTGCAGTGTAGAAGTTACCCACGGACGTATCGCCACCAGGAGCGCCATTCTGTAACTCGTTGTAACTCTGTAGCGGCAGTTTTCGTTATCGTTAACTAGCGACAGCCAACCGCATGCATAATCAAAGAAAAAAGGGGGTCTTTTATTGGCAGTTGCCAGCTAACGACAAAGAAAACTGTCGCTACTAAGTTATAACGAGGTACAAAATCGCGCTACAGGAATTTAAACCGAAATCGAGGCAACTCCAAAACGTGGACAATATCGTAAAAAAGGGACGTTGTGCTTGAGTACCTAGTGTGTGGAGAGACTTATGATCACATCGGTATCGATAGTAAACTCTAATTCGTAATGGTTCACATTATAAAAATCGATTATTTGAATATCGTTAAAGTGAGAAATAGGCGTTATTTATAAGTATGAATAGTATTGTTTTTTGAAAGAAAATTTATGAGGCCGAAGCGTGGCATAATACGCACCATGTCAATTTGGCTTCAAATATATCTTATGAATATAGAGGTCAGAGGGGCGATATTGAGCCTGAGCGAGGCATAAAACGCATCATTCTCACATTCGATAAATTCAAAATAACAAAAAAGATGAAAATATGAGATCTATACGTGGTCCCTGAATAAATTACCAACATTGTTATAATACAATACATAATTAAAGACAATAAAAAAATGGTCAGAATGTTTTATTCTGCTCAGATGTAACGCCTTGATTGTAAAGGGTATACCGATAAATTCGCAAGGATTTTCACATACGAGTAGTACCCTTTCCGAAAACTGGAACGTTGGAGCTGAGTATAAAGTATGATTATGTATAAAGTACTAACTCTCAGGTCGATAACTTGAAAATATTGAAAATTTCTAACTAACATTTTGAAGACATATTCTCGACAGTGTATACTTTCAAATAAGGCAATAAAAAAGTCGACTTTCTTAACCGGAGGAAGGAAAATGTCTCCTCAATTTAGCTACCCAAACTCGATGGCTCCATATTAGGACCGGGCTGCGGTTGTCGCTATTAGAGCTGTCATATTTGAGCTTTAAAAGGTTCGAAATTCTATTGGGCTTGATACTTTGACTACTACGTGATAATTTTGTCCAATAGTGAATGAACGAAATTGTTTCTTTCTTCATAGTCGAGAAAGGTTCAGGGGAAGCTCTTTGCACGTTGATGGGAAATATATATATTTTCTTTTAATTGCACTTTATACTTCACGAGATAATTCTTCGACAGCGCGTGGATTTGAGTCCGTAGCTTTTTACGGCTCCATGACGAGGATGCCGAGAACGATGTAGAGCCGGAGATTACACTCGCCAAGCACGTACGAGCCTTTTACCTATTTGCCAAGTGCCATTGTTCATACCCGTGAGGGCCGCTTGCCCGTGCTTTCCCCCGATATGGGCTACGCGACTCCCTTTCAACCTCCATCTACAAAAGCGATTTCCTACAGCAAAGCGAGATTCTCTAACATGGCCCCGTCGGTGTGTGCGTCGGGTCACCGCAGCCTCGGGCTGTTGTTAAGAAACTTCAGCGAAATCAATATTAAATTTCGCATAGATTGTCAAATCTTTCATTACTCTTAAAATCCATGGTCTTGAAATTCGGTTTGTCGGAACGCAACGGATATTCGATTTAGTTGTTTCTTTCTTATCATCCGACATATCATTTTACAAATATCGGTTGTAAGACTTCTAAAAAATCGTAAAAAAAACGTATGAGTAATTCGCGTAGCCTGAACCTGTCAAAATGATTACAAAAATGAATTTTTGTTGCATTGCAACAATGAAAATATCATAAAAATTCTCCATTTTAATGTGATGCCAATTTCTATTCACGGTCACTTTTGGTTGTTCTGCAATTTGGGTTGTTACGATTGTTATTTGAAAATATTAAATTTGATAGATCGAAGAACACAGTCGCGGAGAACTTTGCGTTAAATTGCCAATATAGTTTTTACGAGTGATGAAATAAAGTGCTGATCAGACTGCGGATTGCAAAGCATTGATTGTCACGTGTTTTTTTAGTTGGTCTTGCATATATTGCAGGTATACGGAGTCGTTTCTCCGACCCGCTCAAGTGCACAGATAAAATTATTCATAAAATGCTCCCTTCAAAATTACAGAGCGGACCTTAGATAATTTTTTGGACTGTTGACAATTTCCACGTCGTACCATGCCGAAAACAATTGTTTGTTTGAATGGAATAAAATTTCTTATCCCGGCATATTAGACGTTCATTTTATAATCGATGAAATATTCTGTTTACTGCGACTATATGTTTCACTGGCCTTCAGTTTACTCTAGTCGAATTAACGCTCAGTGAAAACTTAATTTAAAATGTTAAGTTATTTCTCATCTAGGCTTTAAAAATATAAATTTCTTCATGTATTGCAATTTTTTTGTTGGAGTAGAAAAAAATATAGTTGCTACAGATAAAAATACGTCAAACGTATCAAAATATGTATTGACTTTATAACACTGAAGAAAATTATTTTAGGTATTAAGGGGGGTAAAGAATTATATCACAAAAATAACTTAATTGTGAATTCGCCGGAAACGAAAAAAAATTGACATTAACGAGAGCAGAATTACGAGGAGTTTTTATCTTCTTTTTTGTGGCCCTATTTCTCTCTCTCTCTCGCTCTCTCTCTCTCTCTCTCTCTCTCTCTCTCTCTCTCTCTCTCTCTCTCTCTCTCTCTCTCTCTCTCTCTCTCTCTCTCTCTCTCTCTCTCTCTCTCTCTCTCTCTCTCTCGCTCTCTCTCTCGCTCTCTCTCTCTCTCTCGCTCTCTCTCTCTCTCTCTCTCTCTCTCTCTCTCTCTCTCTCTCTCTCTCTCTCTCTCTCTCTCTCTCTCTCTCTCTCTCTCTCTCTCTCTCTCTCTCTCTCTCTCTCTCTCTCTCTCTCTCTCTCTCTCTCTCTCTCTCTCTCTCTCTCTCTCTCTCTCTCTCTCTCTCTCTCTCTCTCTCTCTCTCTCTCACTCTTTGCGAGCTTCGCCCACTTTCGAAAACGTCTCAAAGGATAATTTCGTGTTCCGAGAGTGTTCCCGTCGCAAGGAGAGGGCCGACTGTGACGATGGACCGGCGAAATAAAAAAAAGCGAGAGGAAATCGCTCGTCGCCAGGAACAAAGGGAGCTGCGGGGGAGGAAAACAAAGAGGAGGGTCCTTCAGCTAAATCGAGTGTCGTAGATGAGGAAATCGTGTCAAAGAAAGACTTTGCGATTATAAAGCGAGTGCGAGCGCCAAGTGAATGATTTATTCGATTGAATTAACGAGATTCGTTCCTCTTTCTATATTACTTCCAGCCTGGGTGCATCTACTTTAGCGTAGCAATTCAATTTTCTTCCATAGCTCATTTCGTCACTTCACTTCTCTTGTATTTTGCCCTCTTTAGTATTTTCCTAATTCGCATTTTATTGTGAATCGTTGCAGCGACTCCGATATAAGTACACGCTCGGGCGATCTGGAAGCAAAGGACGTATCGATCAATTACATGAGCTACAGGGTGGGGCATATTCGATGTTTTTTAAATTCACAAATAATAAAGAAACTTATTTAAAATTCGTTCCGAAAATGAATAAAGAATCCCACTGGATTCAGTATTCATTCCGAAAAGAAATAATGAATCCAACTCAATTCAGTATTCGTTCCGAAAACGAATAATGAATCTTACTGGATTCAGTATCATTTCAAAATGAATAATGAATCCAACTGGAGTCATTATCATTTCAAACTGAATAATGAATCCTACTGGATTCAGTATTCATTTCAACACAAGTAATGAATCCAACTCGATTCAGTCTTCATTCCGTATTCGAATATCATCAAATTGAATAATCTGGAAAAATGGACGATGTAAATGGGACAAATATAATGTCCCATTTCTACGCCTATTTCTTCAGTAACTAGAAACTAAGAGCGTGATTTCCCTCAGTCAAATATAATCTAATCGGACGATAATATTTTATTAGAATAAACATGTTTTCTGTCATTTTTTTCAGATTATTCAATTTGATGATATGCGAATACGGAATGAATACTGAATCGAATTGGATTCACTACTTATGTTGAAATAAATACTGCATTCAGTTGGATTCATTATTCATTTTGGAATGAATACTGAATCCAACCGGATTCATTATTAATTTTCGGAACGAACACTGAATCCAACTGGATTCATTATTTATTCTCAGAACGAATACTGAATCGAGTCGGATTCATTATCGAAAAAAAATGAATATCCATCTGACATGTATTCGGTATTATTTTCCTACTCGAATACTAAAAGCATGCCCATCTCTGATGATCTGTAGCCATACTCGTTCACACGATCCTATTCGTATCCTCAATTGATAATCTTAAAATCTGGAATTCTCCATTTTTTATAATAATCCAGTCACTGATTTGAATTTTAATTGGAAAACATCGAAAATTCGGGTTCTTAAATAATTAACTTCTTTACACATTTTTTCACAGTTTTCCGCAACGAAAATGAGTCCAATTTTTTTTGGTATTTTTTTTCAATTCTACAACCTAAATTCGTGCAAAGATATATTGGGTCACACGAATTTAATTTTAAAGTTCGGACATTTTAGGTATTATCACCGAATCACCGCATCACACATATAATAAATCAGACATGCAGCAGTTTCCTTTTGTGACAAAATGAATATACCATTTCGTTACGATGTTGAGTTTTAATTTTTTCATGGCCGAATTTTCATTACCATCCGAAAAAACGTTGTGCACATTTAGTCGAAACATGTCTAATAAAGATCCTGAAAAAAGTTTAAGCGATGTTGGAAGCCTAAATGTACGAAGCCGGTACTTTCGTTGCGTCCCAACGATGCAAACTTCAACATCATATTTCATTGCTGTGAAAAGATCGTCTTTAAGTTTTCATTGTAGAAACGTAATGAAATTCTTATTACTTATAACCCACAGCATTTGAATTGTAAAACTTAGAAAAAAAGTTTTCGAAAAAAGCTTTCTATTGTAATAAATACAATTGGGATGAAATAAAAATTGTAAAACTTCGATTTAAAATTCTCACAAACCTTTATGTCATTCTGATATCCTATAACCTCAAAAAGTTTGACGATCAAAAGTTAACAATTTTATCAGCCTCGAATATGCGGTTTTGTAGAGTGAGATGTGATCAATTGAAACATATAATTGAAATGAATAGATCACTCTATTCAATATCAAACAAAAGTCAAGTACGTCGAGATTCGAAAATTTATTTGATTGAGACAAACCTTATCTCTTTAAGCACCGACCATGTGTCCACTTGGCTAGTTTGTATATATAATTTCATTTCTTATAGTCATATTCATAATAGTCTGTCGTTACTTGTTTGCCCAAAATTCGGAATAAAAAGTAACCACGAACGTTTGTCAAATAAACTCTGTGCGCCATTTTTTTCAGCGACCTATTCGCGTCACATAATTTTTTTTGCTCTCCCTATACAACACTTCATCGTTTGTTCATGAAAGTGCAGCGGACTTTTCATTTCTCTCATTTTTCCGCGTTAAAAACTACCCTTTTCCCGAACCGCATATTTCTTTTATTTTTATCGCGTACCTTCGTGTACTCGACGACCTGACATAAACGTTGATGCTTTGTCGATAATATCTGGGATTTATGAAATCTTGGCAAGTGTTTGAATGACGCGATCGGATCGTGCTCGTAAAAAACAGTAAAAATTCGACGTATATCGTCGAGGTGATTTTTTTCACGTTCCACGACGAACGAATAGGGTGACGTAATTTGTGCTTTTTCTCGTTCGCGCGTACACGTTCCGGGAGCGTAAAGAATAAAATAACGCTGCGTCAGACTCTTCTCTCGTTGAACACGCGCGTCAACTTTTCATCAACGATCGAGTACGGATGTGTGGGGCTACGAAAAAAGCAGATTTATCAGCATTGTAGGCAATCCCGTTGATATATATATATATATATATATATATATATATATATATATATATATATATACTTGTCGCCGGAACATAAATTGATGAATCGGAATAAACGGAAGATGGGTGAGGATCGATGCTTCTCTGCAGATGGCGATACGAGAGAAATGAGAAAAGTTTGAAAAAAAAAATGGGAACAAAAAGGGCGATGATCCTGCTATTTTATGGCTACGTGCAAAACGTCATGAACGTCGAGAGCTTCATCTTTAACGGTTACGAGACGCGATAAAGGAAAACTGCCACAATTTAAAGTTGACTCGTTCCCATTGCGCGTTTCCACTCTCGCCTTACGATGGACAGGACAAACTTTTTCGTAATTTCTGCGACACTCTTAAGGGCGCAGGCGTGCCCAAACGTCGTTTAACGTTTACGTCCGAATGTGTCATCTGTTCGTACAATCAAGGACGATAATTCATGAATTGTTAGTAACGAAAAATCGGGCACTTTGGGGTTGCGTAAGGAGCTCTTTGCGTAATTCTTGATAATTTTGGTATTTTAAAATTTATTTCCAATTTAAATGAGATAATTTTATAAATCTATTTTTGATAATTTTAATATTTTTTATTGATAGGTAATGTTTTATTTTTTTTATTTATTGAGTAATAATAATATTGTCGGGCATGATGAACAGTCTGAAAAAAAAATAATAACGAAATCGAGTTTCGGTTGACTTAAACGTATCCAATTTGGTAATTTGGTGGTCACGTAAGTGACTCTAATTACATAATATCCTAATGAGGCTAGATAATGACAGTATTGAGGGAACTCAGTCGAATAGTGCGATCGCCCTCTGAGGGTTCACACGAGCAGTCCTAACTAGAGCTGTGTTATAGTTCGAAAAAAATAGGTGCGACCAAAGCGCCAATTTAATTTCCGCACAGGTTTTCTAATTCGGATATGTACCTTTTTGGGTCTAATTATTTTCGTATGGCATTTGCGGGGCTTTACACAGTAGGTGTAATTTTCAATCGATTGTATTCCGTGATTGAATTAACGACCGTTAGGGAACGAGCACTCATAACTTTGCATCACCCTCGTTCTCTCTCCATTCCTCTTTCTGTCTCTTTCTCTCTTTCACTCCTCCAAAATACACGAATTTCACGAACATTTCCGACAGCTTTCAACGTCCGTTTATATTCATGTACATTTTCGCGAACCGATTTCCATGCCCATTCATCGAACGTTTATAAATTTCCACAGGGCCGGGAGTAACAGGGCGTTTGCTATTCTTTCTGTACACGAAATTCGAATACGCTCGCTGTTCAATATCGCATGGTTCATGGCGCATTTTCCCCCATGCTCGCTCAAACGAGGTAACGAATGTAGTGATCTTTTGTGCGTCCCGAATTTATCCGCGAAAATATACGAGAATCCGGAAAACGTATATGTATATGCATCCCGTTACACGTACATTTATACATACGTGGCTCGTACGTGATTAATGTTGTATTCGTCGGAAAACCGTGCTAAAATTCGTCGTAAAATTTTTCGGTTAAAATACCTCGAGTGACCCGAAACCGGGTATATTCAAACGAAACCGGTATTCGAAAAAAATTAGAAACGAAGCATTGCTTTACAACCCTCTTTTTTTAAAGGCCGTCGACGTTATAAAAAAAATCAATTTTAAAAGAGCAGCTAAAATTGCGTTTTCCCTAGCACCGTAAATCAGTCTGAACTGTAAACATTTAATTGGACAAACGGTCAGCCGTAGCCAAAACGATGGTGTTAAAATATGCCTCGTTGCAATACAACGAAAATTCATTTCAATTTGTCTTCTTCCTTGATGTTGTCACATGCGGAAGGGATGAGAGCCTAAACTTTCGTTTCCCTCTTTCTTGCCTACGCCTAGCGCAATAGCACGGGACGAGGGTAAAAGGGAAATGTGTGAAGAGGGGGAGGTTGGGCTTCAAGTGCCTTCGTATGGTTGAGAGTTACATGAGTGACTTCGACAGGTGCAACCATCGTTTACAGTATTTTTCTTTATTGCCGAGAACCGTTCAGTCGGGCGGTCGGAGACATGAGAAAATTACAGTTTGGCAGGTTGCAGGAAGTGATACAAAAAACAGTGCAGTACTTTACCTTGTCGAATGACGGACCCGACTAGAAATTTTGCTACCGGGCAGACTAGGGCTGTTTCCGGCATGCCGTATTCCGTACCACGGCACTCTACAGGCCGCCGTATCAGGGCTTTAACAGGCGTGAAACGCTGTTTGCATCCGGCCCTGATGCGGATGCCGGTTACGGACCTGATCAGTATACCTTTGCAGGCTCTGATCCGGCTGCCGTATCTATGCCTGAAATGACAAATAAAAACGATCCAAAAATTATGAATAAAAATATTCTGTTAGTATTTATTGTTTTCATATACATTATTTATGTCCCTGCCTATGTGATAATTGAATTAAAACGTATTCTGTCTCGTTAGAGTTCTTACCTACCCTCGGGATTGAATCTATGCCTTCTTATTCTAAAGCCATCCTAACACTTGTGTAAACTTTCTTATTTTCTTTCCTATCTTTATCAGTCTAATTCTATTCTGAAGAATGTCAATAATTTTATTTATGATGTTGAAGGTTGCATCATTGCAATGCAACAGTAATTATGTTATTACCGCCGATTTTTTTGCCCATTTAGGGCCTTTGCACACGGTGTATTTTCTACGCGCAGACCACGCGAAACAAACGCAATACACACTTGATCTATATGCGTTTTTTAGTCCAAAAAGCGTGTGGATCATATGTGCATCGCGTTTGTATCGCGTCGTCTGCGCGTAGAATATACGCCGCGTGCAAAGGCCCTCAGGTTGTGAAAACAACTCACACACATATAATTTCGACAAAAATAGTAAATTCACTTTTATTCTTATTTATCAATTATATACATTTTATAGTATATATTAATCGGTCATTTTAAGTTGTGCCATTAAGAATAGTTTGAATGATGTATTATTAAATAATATCGCTTCAGTTCGTTTGTATATCAATAATTACACTGCAAAAACAAGGCGTGTTTGACGTGTGTTCAAAGTGTGTAGAAATAACACAACATAAATTCTAAACACGCGTTGCCATGTTGATTCTACACACTTATGCATTCGGTATCACGTAATGCGTTATAATTACACACGTAATGCGTTAAAATTACACACGTGAGTGTGTCATTTTTACGCATTAAATTATTACACACATTCGTAGCGTCCCCATCAATAACACGCTTATGCGAACACACATAAAGCGTGTAGAAACAACATACAAGACGCATATTTACACACATTGGACTAAACAACACGCGTTGATAGCAACACACGAGCAAAAATAACACGGGAAAAAGCAACACCGTTTACGTGTGTTAATTGCGAGTTATGGATCCTATTTTAAAAATTACCATGGTTACGGCATCACGTCAAACTCATTTGTTGGTTTGACGTTGATTGATTGACAGGTTAATAAAACTACATTTGGTCTTCGATTAACCGATTAACCCGTTCAATTAACCCGATCAGGTTATCGCTTTTTTCGGCCCCTTGTCAGGTTATGGTGGGTCACTGAAGGACCGAGACATGTTAGAACACGTAATTTGCAATGAAAAATTCTGATAAAATTCCCGAACACTCTTGAATACTTCTACTTTAAGGGTACACCATGAATATTGCAAAAAAATTTAAACAAATATTTTATTTTTCGTCATAAACACACCCACCTCCCAAAAATGCGGACATTAACTAAAAATAGCTCGGTTCTCCAGCGACTAACGATAACTGAATCGGGTTAAGATCTTAGTATACACACACACCCTCTATAATCAATATACTCAACATATATTTCTGACTGTTGATTATGAATTTATTTACTTACTTATATGGAGGATATACATTTTATTTACATGGAGGATATACACTTTATTTACATGGAGGATACATATATGTAATTAGTATTGTAAAAATGCGATTGACAACTTTTATTTTATCCGAAAAATTCATTTCGTCCGTGGTTAACTAAACTCACGTACGTTGCGTCTTTCAGTTTGAAACAAAAAACAGGGTGAGGAAAAATCAAATAGCTGTAGACCCTTTTTACACGTTTTAACATGTGTAAGAAAATAACATACGTCAATGTGCTGTTTGAACACATCTATCCGTGTTATTTTAACACGGTTATTTTTTACACGGTTATTTTTTACACACGTTAAAACGTGTAAAAAGTGTCTAGAGCCATTACACACCTAAAATGTGTAAAAACAACACACTTGTTTTTGCAGTGAATTCATTTCGACTTATCGCCTTTCTTGATGTTTATTATCTTTCAACAATGTTTTCAAATCCTTACGTTTTTTTTTGTTCGACTTGTTTGGATTTTTGGTGGTGTCTCAGTTTGTATACTTGGAAATGAAACGAAAATTTATTTCATATCTTCTTTCTCGATATTTATCATTTTTCATTTTTTGCGCAGTTTTACGTTGTTTTTTTTTGGTTTTTGACGGTGTTAGGGTTTACATCGTTTGAAATGCAATCGAAATTCATTTCAACTTGTCTTTTTTTGTATGTTTATTATTTTTCAAATTTTTCTGCGGCTCTACGTTTTTATCGGGTTTATTTGGATTTTCGAGGGCGTCCTTTGAAGTGTGCATCCTTTGGAATGTAACGAATATTCATTTCAGTTTTTCTTCTTTCTTGATGTTTACTATTGGAAAAAAATCGCTGCTTTATGTTGTAGACCTCTAATGAGAATATTAAACAATGTTTTTGACTGACTATACGAAGCCTGAACCCGGCAAAAAATATTGAGCCATTGAAGAAAATAAAATTGCATTCCAACGGCGCAAACATCAACGCCATTCAAACCGCATCCCACTCCAATAAAATGGTGGCGAGGTTTTTATTGTAGGAATGAAATAAAACATCTTCACATTTGTATCTCCTCGTTTTGATATTATAAAACGAAATATTTATTACGTATTTATATTGTAGATTTCTGAGTAAGGATATTAAAAAATGATTGAGGCATTTACGTAGGCAAAATCTGAATACAAACGTTCAATTCCGGGTCAAACGATTCATTCAAAACTGTTTGCTTATCTATGTTTATAGAGTACGAACATTGACAAATGCTTGAAATTTGTCGTCCTGCGTTTGCTCCCGGGCGCGATTGATCTAATTACTTTATGATTTATGGAGTAATTATAGTTGAGGAGGCGCAGCGCGAGCGAATTCGGGATCCTAGCGACAAGCGATATGAGAATATAAGCTCTCGGTTTAAGCTCAGATAAACAGATAATACATTTTCACCCTTAAATTTTCCCTCTCTTTCTCTATTACTCTCGCTCTCTCAGGACTTCCGTGGTGCGAAATATCGGAATTTCTCTCGGCAGCGAACTATCCCTTGTTTCGTAGATGGCTCACGCACTCGGTTGGGCAAACAGAGCTCCCGGTGCTTGACTCTCACAGCACCGGGTAAAGCTTCGTTCACAATCTCTCGCGTTAATCCTCCCATTTTATTACGGTTGTTCATCTCTACCATCCCTTAAGGCCACCGAGCTCCCATTCTCTTCCAACTGCTTGTGCGCGCCCGTGAGTCTTGTCCGGATTAAATCTCCTGGGGCTTCGAGTTCTCTACTGCCGAGAGCTCGGTTTAATAATGTATACTTTGAAACATATATATTTTTAAATTATAGATATATATTTTAAGAAAAAGTGTATATTTAATATATATGTTTAAACCCATACATATATATTTAATCTGTATACTTAAACATATTCATATTTAAACATATTTAAATATAATTCTGTTATAAATTATTCACGACTTATTCTTTCGATATGCTTACTTTGCAACGTTGGAATGCAACTTTTTTTTACGATTCTCATGAGAGATCGTTATCCTGATTTTGCAAAAAAAGTTTTTGGATAATAACAAAAACGAAGAAATAATATAAATGTAATTTAAGCATTTTTTAGGCATTCCAACGATGCCAAATCCTTCATCCTTGATCATTTAGTCCTCGAGCCATTCATAGAGATGGATGTTCTATCTTTGGAAATTGTCACACAGCATTTTATCAGGAGCAATTTGATTAAGACCCATTGTATTGATGAAGTTGATATTGTTGAAGGGCCATTATATTGATAAACACATTTCATCCGTTGGGTTGTTTAATTAATGCTTTTGGTTAGGGTAAATAGTGTAATATTTATTTTCACACGTGCTGATGTGTATGTATACATATGCATATATATAAATATTTATGTATATACTGGGTGTCCCATTTTAATATTACACCTGATTTATCTTGAAAAATACTGCTTCGATCAAGTATTGAGTATGATAAAACTTCTAGGGTTCAACGGGGGACGTTAACAAGAATCTTTTTTGGTCAAATGTTCAAAATGGCGACAGTAAGATGGCCGATATGTGTTTACATGAGATTATGAATTTTTTTCACCACAAAATTTGTCAGCCCAAAACCAACAACTTTTGTAGGATAATTTTTTTGATAACGTTTATAATTTTTAGGTTAGAATACCATTCTTTACTACTTTAGCGCTATGCAGAATGCACCACGACCCGTGTAGAAATTCGAGTCGCGAAAAAGTACTGCACCTGATCTGCCTTCCCTAGATAATATCAGGCTCTGGTCGGCCCTTCCACCCTGGAATAGGTTCGCAATGTTGCGGGTCTAAGGCTAGGTCCCGATCCGCCGTTCCCTTTCTGAGGATCTGATCAGGAACGGGCCGCAGAAAAAACGGCAAATGACCAGGGAAGTTGTAGGCAATGGATCGGGAAATGACCAGGAACAAACGAAGAAATTAGAAAAAGACGTTTCAGTGATTTTGGAAGTCGTGAGGTGGTAAAATTGGGAGTGTATTCAATTTAGTATTTCGAAAACATATTGTTTGTTGGTTATCTACTTGCCAAGGTAGTTTATGAGTGTATACATACGCTCCCTCGCATTTCCTGGTAGACAACGTGGCAGAAGAACATACATAGATCACTATCCGAGCGAAAAAGGCCTAGAGCGCAAAGGGTTATTTCGCAAGTATCGCCAAATCATAAGCGTAAGTGCACGCTCTAAGCATAGCACTTCTGTACGTGGTACAACTCACAGGACGAACTTTTATCCTCGTACGATGGTACCCATCTTACGCGAAGCGCTTTGCTTGTAGCCATCTGGCGGATTGTTGATGAAATACATACAGGTAATGTCTACCCGGCCAGAACATTGATATTTCCCAACATGGCGACAGGGCGTTCAAAAACCACAAGTTACCTGCCTTCCTTTTTTGCCTCATAAACAATTTGATTATTCTTTATGCTCAAATAATTCGTTATCGTAATCCCGGTATTTATGATAAGCATTGTTATCCTCGTCGTTTATCATTGAGAAAATGAATGCTTTTAATGATGAATCGAATTACAACAGATGTATTAGTTTCGTCCCAATCAATTATAAATATCTTTTATGAGGTGAAAAGCAAAGTAGCTTTTCTTTATGTTCTTAAAGACAGGCTCCACTTTTCAGAACACGCCAATGTTCTGGCTGGGTAGACATTACGTGAAGATGTACTTGCTCGCAATGTGTCCCGGCCAGAAGATTATAATTTCCAAACATCCCATATAGGGTCGCCTGTCGTAACAAAAATGCCAGCATTCAGCCATTAAACGGTTTGCTAATAATCGACCAATAATTCGTCGACCAGCATTGGGGTACTGTAGGCGGATGAACGGCTTGCCAGATCTATGCCAGCCATTCGTGGGCCAATACTATCGCACCGATAATATGGCGATCAGCATTGGGGTATCGTAGGCGGATGAACGGCTTGCCAGATCTATGCCAGCCATTGGTGGGCCAATACCATCGTACCGATAATATGGCGATCAGCATTCGGGTATCGTAGGCGGATGAACGGCTTCCCAGATCTATTCCAGCCATTGATGGTTTGTTTTTTCGGCGTTTTGCAAATGCAGGTCGTTAAACTGTAACACGTAAACAAGGAATAAGGAATACATACGGGCGAGCACTATTTGCCAGGAAGCAGCGAGGCCGGAGGAGTGGGGGGTATCTATCGGATATATAGATATACTCGTATGGCGTGAAATAATAAACTTTACAATGCGATATATCGAAAACTATTGCTAGTTGTCAAAAATCCGTTAACGGTTTCTCTTAGGATAATGAGAGGAAGTTCGGTGCAAAATTTCAGCTCGATCAGAGGAGTATGTTTTTCGGAACTTCACCCAAAACGAGCGAGTTATTTTTACAGCCTAAATGGACCAAAAAAATTGTCGTTAAACTTTAATGTCACGAATAAAATTATCGGCATAAAAGTAAGGAACGAACAAACGATGGATTCTCTAAGTGTTAGAATGGCTAGGTGGGTAGGGCGCTCGACACTACAACGAAAGGCGCAGGTTCGATCCCGATGAAAGGTAAAAACTTGAACAATGCAGAAAGCGTTTTTAATGCAATTATTCTATGTACATGGACATAAGTAAAGCATAAGAAAACAAAAAAGATACTACTAGAATTTTTCTATTCATAATTTGTCAATTGTTTTGTTTTTCATTTCCGGCAGCCGTTGCTGGGCCAATATAGGCATATGATAGTTGGCCAAGTCTTAACAGCCATTCATGGTTTACCATTACCATTGTATGTTTTTTTGGGTTATCCAACAAACCCAAACAAACCGCACGCGTTTTCTTACAATCCTCGTTACAAATCAACTACCTGTATCTGCATAAAAATAATTTTGTATAGTAACAAAAATATAGAAATGAAAAAAAATAACAGATACGAATTTTTGTTGCATTCCATGGATGCAAACATCAACGCTGTAAAAAGTCTTTGGATCAACGGAATTGTTCATTCACGGGTAATTAACAAAATGATGAGATCAAACAGTAAAATACTTCATTATTCCGAGTATTCTTCAGTTCGATGGAATAGATTCATTTCAAAATGCCGTAATATTTCATTTTTTGAATTGATAATTCGTTCACAAAATGCCGTAATATTTCATTTTTTGAATTGATAATTCGTTCACATTCTTCAAAGATGGATTCACTCAGCCCAAGTCATTTCTATTTTTGTGTTGCAATACTTTTTACTAATTATTTTTTCATCCACAATATATATATATATATGTGTATGTATGTGTGTGTGTGTGTGTGTGTGTGTGTGTGTGTGTGTGTGTGTGTGTGTGTGTGTGTGTGTGTGTGTGTGTGTGTGTGTGTGTGTGTGTGTGTGTGTGTGTGTGTGTGTGTGTGTGTGTGTGTGTGTGTGTGTGTGTGTGTGTGTGTGTGTGTGTGTGTGTGTGTGTGTGTGTGTGTGTGTGTGTGTGTGTGTGTGTGTGTGTGTGTGTGTGTGTGTGTGTGTGTGTGTGTGTGTGTGTGTGTGTGTGTGTGTGTGTGTGTGTGTGTGTGTGTGTGTGTGTGTGTGTGTGTGTGTGTGTGTGTGTGTGTGTGTGTGTGTGTGTGTGTGTGTGTGTGTGTGTGTGTGTGTGTGTGTGTGTGTGTGTGTGTGTGTGTGTGTGTGTGTGTGTGTGTGTGTGTGTGTGTGTGTGTGTGTGTGTGTGTGTGTGTGTGTGTGTGTGTGTGTGTGTGTGTGTGTGTGTGTGTGTGTGTGTGTGTGTGTGTGTGTGTGTGTGTGTGTGTGTGTGTGTGTGTGTGTGTGTGTGTGTGTGTGTGTGTGTGTGTGTGTGTGTGTGTGTGTGTGTGTGTGTGTGTGTGTGTGTGTGTGTGTGTGTGTGTGTGTGTGTGTGTGTGTGTGTGTGTGTGTGTGTGTGTGTGTGTGTGTGTGTGTGTGTGTGTGTGTGTGTGTGTGTGTGTGTGTGTGTGTGTGTGTGTGTGTGTGTGTGTGTGTGTGTGTGTGTGTGTGTGTGTGTGTGTGTGTGTGTGTGTGTGTGTGTGTGTGTGTGTGTGTGTGTGTGTGTGTGTGTGTGTGTGTGTGTGTGTGTGTGTGTGTGTGTGTGTGTGTGTGTGTGTGTGTGTGTGTGTGTGTGTGTGTGTGTGTGTGTGTGTGTGTGTGTGTGTGTGTGTGTGTGTGTGTGTGTGTGTGTGTGTGTGTGTGTGTGTGTGTGTGTGTGTGTGTGTGTGTGTGTGTGTGTGTGTGTGTGTGTGTGTGTGTGTGTGTGTGTGTGTGTGTGTGTGTGTGTGTGTGTGTGTGTGTGTGTGTGTGTGTGTGTGTGTGTGTGTGTGTGTGTGTGTGTGTGTGTGTGTGTGTGTGTGTGTGTGTGTGTGTGTGTGTGTGTGTGTGTGTGTGTGTGTGTGTGTGTGTGTGTGTGTGTGTGTGTGTGTGTGTGTGTGTGTGTGTGTGTGTGTGTGTGTGTGTGTGTGTGTGTGTGTGTGTGTGTGTGTGTGTGTGTGTGTGTGTGTGTGTGTGTGTGTGTGTGTGTGTGTGTGTGTGTGTGTGTGTGTGTGTGTGTGTGTGTGTGTGTGTGTGTGTGTGTGTGTGTGTGTGTGTGTGTGTGTGTGTGTGTGTGTGTGTGTGTGTGTGTGTGTGTGTGTGTGTGTGTGTGTGTGTGTGTGTGTGTGTGTGTGTGTGTGTGTGTGTGTGTGTGTGTGTGTGTGTGTGTGTGTGTGTGTGTGTGTGTGTGTGTGTGTGTGTGTGTGTGTGTGTGTGTGTGTGTGTGTGTGTGTGTGTGTGTGTGTGTGTGTGTGTGTGTGTGTGTGTGTGTGTGTGTGTGTGTGTGTGTGTGTGTGTGTGTGTGTGTGTGTGTGTGTGTGTGTGTGTGTGTGTGTGTGTGTGTGTGTGTGTGTGTGTGTGTGTGTGTGTGTGTGTGTGTGTGTGTGTGTGTGTGTGTGTGTGTGTGTGTGTGTGTGTGTGTGTGTGTGTGTGTGTGTGTGTGTGTGTGTGTGTGTGTGTGTGTGTGTGTGTGTGTGTGTGTGTGTGTGTGTGTGTGTGTGTGTGTGTGTGTGTGTGTGTGTGTGTGTGTGTGTGTGTGTGTGTGTGTGTGTGTGTGTGTGTGTGTGTGTGTGTGTGTGTGTGTGTGTGTGTGTGTGTGTGTGTGTGTGTGTGTGTGTGTGTGTGTGTGTGTGTGTGTGTGTGTGTGTGTGTGTGTGTGTGTGTGTGTGTGTGTGTGTGTGTGTGTGTGTGTGTGTGTGTGTGTGTGTGTGTGTGTGTGTGTGTGTGTGTGTGTGTGTGTGTGTGTGTGTGTGTGTGTGTGTGTGTGTGTGTGTGTGTGTGTGTGTGTGTGTGTGTGTGTGTGTGTGTGTGTGTATGTATATTGGGGCATTCCACGCCAAATCAGACACCATTTAGCTTTTGCATCTCCGATTTTCTCCATCATTTTTTGTGTTCTAGTTTCTATTGAGAAAGGCGTCCATGCCAATTTTAAGCTTTTTTTGTCGAGCCTCTTCCAAGATATGTATTTCCATGAGATTTTCAAGTTCTAAATATTAAATGTTGATTTTTGAAAATCACGTAGCGATCGATTTTCTTCAAATTTTTCCTAAAGATACTGTCACTCATTATGCAATTTTTAAGCCCGGCACGGTAATGGGTTAACTTCAGGATCCATGTTTATTCGAATTAAAATTTTTTTTTTTTTCAGTGATCCGTACTAAAAGTACATAATGATCATTTTTTCAGACCTATGGGCAATGGTTATTGTCATCTATGAAGTTGAATAGATATGTCTTAATAATTTGATGGACAATGCCCCTTTTTTTTAGTTAAATATATAACAACATAAGTTTTTTGTATTCATTCTTGTTCAATTTTATATTGAATCAATATCTCATTTGTATGGAGAGTAGAGGTACCTGAAGATTATTATTATCTAAAGAACAAAACTTATTTTAAAAGAATTTAGTTAATATATGTGTTCAAAAGTTGGCGCTTTTTAAAATGATTTTTCACTTTTAAATACGGTCGGTAATAAAAACTTCGGTAACATAGCCTAGTGGCTGAGTATCTTTCTTGTCTACGGCTCCATTTCAGAACAAGAATTCAGTGTTGTTTTCAATCACGTGTTGACAGTGTGTCCTGTGAATAACCTCTACTAATTTGCTTTAAAGAAAAATGTGTGTAATATCACGGTATATTTATTGAAGGACAACTTATTGTGAACTTTTGTGCCATGTCAAATTTTGAGATATATAATTTGTGCTGTAATCCTTTGCAAATAGAAAATAGTCTTCGACGAGGTTCTGTTACTCAACAAAATTTATATAATTTGAGTAAGGATGGTTTTCTGTGCACATCGTGTAGAAAAGCATTGGACTTTTGCTCGTAAGCAATCTGTGAACTAATTAATAATCATTACGTGTCAGATCATCCTCGAGAGTAGCTTTGATGTAAAGTATTTCGATTTCAGATATTTTTTAACATATATAAGTGAGACAAGAAAATTTTAAAATTCGAAAAAACATGGATCCTAATGATACCCCATTAACGTGCCGAGCTTAAAATTTGCACAATGAGTGACAGTATTTTTAGGAAAAATTTGCAGAAAATCGATCGCCACGTGTTTTTCAAGAATCAACATTTATTATTTATAACTTGAAAATCTTATGGAAATACGGTTTTGATGATTTTGTACCATTTTTTTCTAAGAGTACGTCTAAAAACGAAAATGAAAAAAAAAAACATCCCAATCGGATCATTTTCGCAAAGTTATGAGCATTTAAAAAAAAGCACCGTTTTAAAAAAATTCATATCTCGGAAGTGGCTGGACAAAAAAAAGCTGAAAATTGGCATGCAGGCCTTTCTCAATAGATACTGAAAGAAAAAAAATTATGGAGAATGTCGAAGATGCAAAAGCTAAATGGTGTCCGATTTGGGATGGAATGCCCCATATATATATTCAGTAGATAAAAAAGAGTATTAGCAAAATATATTATAAACATCTCTCGAAAACTTTTGAATGATTCTCGTAGCCGGAAACTGCAAAAAAATGTGCATAACAAGTTGTTAACGATCAAATAAATAAATGTTCATAATCTTTATTCTATTTATTTCCAACGATGCCAGCTCCTCCATCATGTGGAATGCTCCTTATATATGAGAGTCGTGAAAGCAACGACCGTGGGCACTTGCAAGAGAACAGGGGAGTGACTTTGCCCGAAGTTTTCGTCAAGTTTCCATGCGAGATGTTTGTCATCGCGCACATAAATACACACACACACACACGCGCGTGCGCGCTCAGATACATGAATGTATGTACGAGTATTTAGATACAGAGCGAGGTAGAGGAGCGTTAACCAAAAAACAAATCTCCGCGGTCGATGTGAGCACAGAACTTGGGGGGTCTTGAGTATTAAACTATGTCATAACAAGAATCGTAGAAGTGGTACGGGAAGCTAAGTTGTTTATATTTATCCTGGCGCTGGGATATGCTCGCAAGCTTCTCCATCTTCTTCCCCCCGTTCTTACCGCCGGGCTTGAACCCTCCATCCTTCCTTCCTCGTTCTCTCGCACTCACATCAGTTAGTCTGTTGTCACACAAACTTGGCTACCTCCTTGCACTCGTGGCGACGGATTTTCCTTCCGGAGTACACCCCCCCCCAACCCCTCAATAGCTCGTCTTTTTTCTTGGGCGAAGAAGGGGGTTGACGCACAACAACGGAGACGCTCGAGGTTGGCGATTTTTCTACTTCACACAGCGGAAAGCTTCACCTCGCTTACAAACTTTCTACTTAGTACTTTTTACCGAGTTGCAATTTTTAGTATTTGTCGCGAGCTTCCGTATATTATCCGAACGTCAGAGATCCATGTATATATATATTTATATATAGATGCAGATATGTATGTATATATGAGGATACGTATAGTATGAGAGAAGAGCCATGCTGGTTCTCACAGTTCCACTTATAGCGAACACCGCTCGTGCCTGGGCATTATAAACCTACCCCTTCCCTTCCAGCCCCGTACTTCTTTTTTGCCGCGCTCTCTCCGCAACTTTTAATCTCATCTGGATTCTTTGCACCATCGCTTGCCCCATTCTTTCGGAAGATATATAATGCGATTTGAGTAGATTATACTTTTTCACGACGTGGTGCGGGGATCGAGCGTTTCCACGATAAACGGTGAAAACCACGAGAACGAAGAAATAGCAAATCGATTGTACTTCGTTAATGACCGTACGAAGTCATATTTCGGTCGATACTGCTTCTCGAATGAGTAGTCTCTGCGTTTCGAATTCGTTGTTTTTTTTTGTTACTGGCACTACATAGCCCAAAAACCAGGTCGATCTTCAGTATTTCTTTCTGACAGGAGCATGACGTGGTCGGGATTCTACACATGATGAATACATGGTCTTGTCAAGGTTCAGTTTTCTTTTATCGGGGAATATCGATGAACAAAAAAATTTGTGTTATCCGAACAAAATGCCGCCACTGCTGCATGGCCAATGGCTGTAGATGATTCTGGCAACTGAGTGAACTGAAATAAAAAATAAAAAATGTACTTTGAGTACCATAATAAAACTTCCGTGTGATTCGATACTTTTTTGAAATTTGAAATTATGAAAATGGGAAGCTGAGGAAGTAAAGTCCGATTTTCAAAAAAAACAATTTTAATTACTTGTTAGTAACACGTGAAAAAAATCACCTGATCGTACCAAATGTCATAAACTATGCCCTGTTTAAATTTGAAGTGAATCGGACGAATTAATTTTGAAATGCGATATACACTGTTACGTAAAACATAGTGTCCAGAAAAGGGGGAAAAAAGGGAAATCGCAGCAGGGGGTTTAGCCGTAGCGCAGTGGACGATCAACTTTTAGAATTGATGTTTATCCAAAAATTATTCTAAAATGTTTAAATGCATGTATTCTCAATGTTTATTCTAAAACTCTAGATCCTAAGTAAATTATTTAATTTAGACATTTCGTTTCTAACTAAGTGATTTATTCTAAAACATTGTTTCGAGAAAAACACAGACTAAAAAGGGTAACCCGCCGTGGCGCGATCTGCCATATAGGCCCGTGTAGAAATTTGAGTCGGGAAAAAGTCCTGCCCTGATCTGTCTTCCCTAAATAATATCAGGCCATGGTCAGGCCATCCAGTGTGCCCTTTCCCTTTCCCTTTTTCGGGAACTGGTTAGGAACTGGACAGGAAAATGATCAAGTACTGAAGGGGCTTTTGGCGATCTACCCGAACAAAATAGATATTATTAGGTGGTATACCGTTTATTATTCCTTTGTACTCGAGAGGTGACTCTCGGTCACCACGCACTGTCCGAGCAAAGAGGCCTCGAGTGCAAAGGAGTTTTTTCCATAAGTATCGCAGAATCATAAGCGTAAGTGCACGCTGGGAGTAGAGCACTTCTGTATGTGGTACAGCGCACAGGACGAACTTTTATCCTCGGGCAATGGTACTTTGTTTACGCGAAGCGCTTCGCTTGTAGCCACCTGGCGGATTGATGGTGAAATACATTCAGGCAATGGCTTCCCGGCCAGAATATTGATATGCCCCAACATGGCGACAAGACGTTCAAAAACCACGAACGACCTGCTTTACTTTGTTGCCTCATTAAATAATTTGGCTATTCGTTATGCCCATATCATTAGTTATTGTAATCCCGGTATTTATGATAAGCATTCTTATCCTCGTCGATTATTATTGTTGAAATGCATGTTTTTAATGGTGAATAGAATAACAACAGATGTATTAGTTTCATCCTAACGAATTATGCATGTCTTTGATGAGGTAAAAAGCAAAGTGGCTTTACACAGTTCTTTGAAGGCAGGCTCCACTTCTCAGAACATGTCAATATTCTGGCCGGGTAGACTTTACCCGAAGATGTACTTGCTCGCAATGTATGTGAACCGGAAGATTGTAATTTCCAAACATAGAGGGCAAGCCGTAAAAAACATTTTTGCGATCTTCCCGGTTTCTTCTATGGGGGGGGGGGGGGGGGGGATATCAGGCAAGGCAAGTCTGGTCAGGGTCCGACTCAAAGTTTTCGGAATTTTTCCAAAATCTTTGTATTATGTATGTATTAGTATTAGTATGTATTATTATGTATGTATTAAACAAAAATCTATTTTATTTTCGACTTTCTATTCGTGATTTTCAACTCGCACAAAATCAAAAGAAGCTTCGATGAGGATAAAAACCGCAATAAGTGTATCATTATCACATCAGACACGATTCATCCTTTTATGGTCATTTTTTTTATTCCGATTTTTAATACATGCAACAATTTTATCGCATTTTATTGGTCACCGAGCTCGGGGCATTTTTAATCAAGCCTCCCAAGTCTGGTATCCGCGCAATCGCGACCCAGTCGGCCTTTATTGTGGTGATCCCCAATTACGGCAGCCACATTTGAGCCCTTGAAAGGCCAGAATTTTATTGGGGCTGCGCTGACAATTTTCCGCGCGGAGAAATAGAAATTCGATGCAATTTCCATGGATTTTAATTATTCACGAGACGCGACGACAATTTTGTCATAAGCGTCGGCCCATATTTCCCAATTATTCCGTATTATTGAAGCGCCTTCATTGAACGTTCGTCTGTATGCATACGACTGTGGCATGTGTATGTGCGCGTAACGACGGCGGCGCACTATCGAGGCTATTAAATTTGGTTTCTAGTAATAATTATTATTTGTTACGAAAGCTCGACCCGCCGTTAATCATCGCATCCAACGAAATTCGTTGTATCATCTAAATATTTGCGCGGGATTGCGCGAATCGGAATGGCGTATTAAAAAAAAACAACAGAAAATAGGCATTCGCTATCCTCGGTACAGTTTGCTCTGGCGTTTATGTACGTATATGTATGGAATTTCGAAATATTGCCAGCAATCTGACTCGTTTGCCAATCAGCCTACCTTGGCGTACCTCGGTTACTCATTATCGCTCGATTTACGCGTTTAATGTCATTACGTGCGCGTATTTATTCGAAACGGAGGGTAAATCCGTCGAATAACCTCGCTGGTCCTCTCTCCCCTGTCGTTCAACTGTAGTTTCATCTGCAACCGGATTATTATGGACATTTTTTTTACAAACACGAAACGCTTCTCTCTTCCGTGTTATAGATATACGTCGAATTTCCGACCTTTTTACTGATGAAAAATATGTATCATATTCAACGAAGGGTTAAATATTTATTTTAAATTTAAAGGTAAAATATTTATTTAACCTTTTAAATTGAAATTAATCAAATTTTTCGTAAAATCAATGCTTTTTTTATTTCATACTACTATTCCACAAATTCGTTCCAAATATATTAATTTGTTTAAATAAAAATCTACTTAACACGGCGAGTAATCAAAAATGTCTATGCTTCTATGCGTCTTGTTGGTATTTGGTATCATTTATTCGAAAAAATATCGAGGCGTATAGACTAATGGTTCTATTTAGATTTTTTCGATTTAAATTAGCTGGCAATTTCATAGACGTAGTAATACGCTCTATGGCCGGAGTGTGACGCACGACCCGAGGCTTCCCTCAAAAGTCATTTGTACTCTGAACGAACATATAACCGAGTCTGCGAAACGTATCGAAGCACCAAACATTTTGCGCATTGCTGCGCGTGGTCGGCCAAGTGTATTTCGAAAGCCATGGCAAATTCCAGTTGCGATCCTTATTACGTAGAAATTCCAAGTCTAGATACTCAGTAGGTAGAAATTTCAAGTATAGATACTTATCATGTCGAAATTCCAAGTCTAGATACTTAGTACGTAGCAATTCCAAGTCTGGATACTTATTCCGTAGAAGTTTGACTCACAGGTGTTAATTTAGAATCACAGAAGCTGATTTGCAAAATGGAATCTTCATCTTCGAGTTGCAGGAGTGATTTTCAGATGCCCATCCGCCTCCTAAAAACGTCAAGTTAAAGGACGTTCATATGTTAATTTATAATGAATTGGTATCGATCAATCAATCCCTCTACCCCTTTCCGACTTCTTCTTGCTACTTCAACACCGTACGCTAAAGCTAAATTCGTTTGATCCTTTCAACATCGGTGCCCGTCGCATTCTCCATCCCCGTCGCAATTTCAGTGTTGCATACCCCCGATTCGGTATTCAAATTGAACGTCGGACCTTGAGAGTAGTATCCTCAAACGTCTTCGAAGCCGAGGTGCTCCAGGTCCTGTGTAGGTGCATATGACTATATATAGTGAGAATAAGATTATACGTTCCTCACCTCGGCCCCGGAGTTATTTACGTAAAGGGTACGTATAGTTGCCAGTTTCGGAATAACCCGCGCAAAAGGAGAGCCTGTAGAAGCGAAGGAAGTCTCTGCGTGATACACGGATACCAATATAACAAGGCTGGCGGGTTGGGAAATGGGCTTTGGGGGGGAAAGCTTGTGAGAGAGGAGAGTGGATTGTAAGAACGCCTTTCCTCTCTCGCTCTGAAGCGACTGTGCTCCAGGTTCTCCCAGAGCAACGGCATGAAATGGGCCACCAGGAATAGGATGCTATAGCCAACAGTAACGTTTTATGCATACCGAATGCATACCAGCGCATTCTGATGCATAGCATGCATGGACAATTGATTTATAGCCGAAATAAGCCGTCCTCCTTTTCGATAAATAGAAAACTCTCTGGCTGGCGTTCTCCCCTGACTCGAAACTCTCCTATTTTCCGTGCCACACGTCTTCACGCCAACCCCGACGCGAGTTCGCGTGTAGCTATGGGCGCTCTACTCCTCCGTGTGAGCCCTCTTTGCAACAACCCATTAATCTACGTGCGCCCAGCTGGAGACCTCACCTCGCTTCTCACTTCGGCCAACATAACTCTTTTCTGTCCCGGATATGGCGAAGGGGGCACAATCTTTCGACTACAATCTCGTTAGATCGAGTCTACGAGATTTTACGCAGCACATACGTGTACTGATTTTCCTTTGTTTTTAATCTGTTACAGGTACACTTCGACAATAATTGCGCTTACTTAAACAACTCGATGGTCGGGGCGACCCAGTGGAGTGAGTGTTCTTTTCTTTTTATCGTTCAAAGCCCGTGAACCGTTGTTGTTTTTGGTCTGGTTCTGGTTATTTCTTGCGAACCTAGTGAACTTTGACGTAAAATGTCTAGGCGGATGATATCGAAATCACTACACAATCGATATCCTAGGCAAAAACAAAAACAAAAATTCCCTGAGCGGAGTTGTCGGACCGGGTTTTATTAATCTTGAAAACACCCTGGACGAATAAAAGAGGTCCTGCGACCGAAAAGAACGAAAAATCCCTCGACGTCCGCGGCCGTGACATTTAGCATCCACAATTGTTTACCTACAACAAAAAACAAAAATTCTCGTCAATCTACATTAGAATACCTAGAGAAGTACGTACGGAATTTAAAAAATATTGTTTTATTCAAAAGTTGTAGGTATTTGAATGAATTTGCAGTGAAAAATTTCGTATGAAACTGCTCATAAACTGAAAACTTTTCGATTAATCAGAAATTCCGTACGTACTTCTCTGCGAAATGCAATTAGGAACATAACTTTTATATTTGAAGTAAATCGAGTGAAAATTGTCGAAGTTATTTGTCACGCCAATTGAAGAAAAAAGCTGTTTCGAGAGAAACGCGTTTGAAGTTTTAGGTATAATTATGCTATAAATCGAATAGTAACTTATTCTTATGATGATAAAACACCGTTTCAGCAAAAAAAAAACGATGTTTTGAAAATTCTACTGTGGCCTTACCCCTTAAACAAAAAATTATCATCGACAAATATTTAAAAATGGTGACACCGGAGCTATTCTCGCGAGGAATATTGCATTTGAGGCACTCTGCAGCACGCAGTTTGGCTGGTGCAAAGTTGAATCTGAAAAAAACACTTAATCAACATGTTTATAGGTAGTGAAATACGTAGGGGATTTGAGAAATATTTATTTTTGTGCGATTGCCGAGTATTTGAATTAAGACGTTCAATTTTCGACACAAAAAAGCGCAATCATTTGTTAATAAATAATGTTTTAATTAACTTATCGAAAATCCCACTCCATTTCACTTAAAAATCGTATTTTAAAGATGTTGGTAAAAAATCGAATAAAGAGCATGAGAATCATTAGAGTTATACTGCGTGCCGTTTTGAAAAATCGCGTTCCGAGGAAAACCCGTTTAAAGTTTTCAAATATGTTATAGACTTGAAAAAGTGAAAAATTCAACTGTCTAACATTTTTTTTTACCATGAATCTGCTATCCTAGGGCCATAAAGCTACCCTTCCATGTGCAAATATTCTTCCTCATGCTCTTTCCTCGAAGACTTTATGCTAGAGCGTGCCTCTTTTGCCGCATCTGTCAAAGACAGCTCGGCGTACTTGATCCGCTTAGCATTGGCTTCAAGACAAAAATTGTATGATAAAACGCCAATGTCAATTTCCAAAACTTTCATGATTCGTAGAATATTAGTCAGACTATCATTAAAATTGCACACGGCAATATCAGTCGCTACATTGAAGACGTATTGCCACTAAAATAAGATTTTGGAGCCAAATTCCAAACAGTAGAATTGAAACTTTGGTTGCTATTTTGCGTGTAGCCCCCCAAGCAACGGTTTAGCAACTCGTCCCGGCTCAGCTCCTCATAAATCGGTTTGATGGCTTCAAAAACTTTCTCAGAGAGCGGCGGCTTATGATGGAAGGCGTCCAAGAAATCCGCTGCTTGCGCCTTCTGCTAGTCACACCAAGACTTTGAGCACTTCTCGTGCTGTGGATTTTTCGTCGATTGATAACTCGTGAAATAAGGTCGCCCAGATTTTATTTTTCATATTTTTCTAGGAGTTCGGATTCCGACGTATTGCCAAGCCATAATAAATTGTTAAAGCATCAATTAATTTGGCAGTTAGTTTACCTTTTTCTTCGAGGCCTTCCACTTTTTCTTCAGGTTTCTCAATCGAGTGTCCATTCTCTTTTGTACATGATCAATGCACTCTTTTTTTGTACTTGAACTTTTTTGTACGGTCTTTGATCAATTATGCCTTTGAAGATTTGGACTTTGTACAACAGTACTTTGACTTCACTTTAACATCGACAATTGTGCCTGTAAACCATCCAATCAGAGACGTGATTCCGAAAAGCGACGAAAACCCGCATTTCCTCTACGAACCATCACCGGAAAAAGTTATCCCTTCAAATTGTCAATTTTCTTCACTTTTTTTTTCTCTTCTTGCGATGCTTTCTTCATACCAGCGTCTCGTACTGTTGACGTTGCGATCGAAATCATATCCACTAATTGGTCGTAAAAAGTGAAATATCGGTCGTGAAAGTTCCATCAATTCACAACATTTTATTATTCCGTTTAGCCCTATTCCTACACTCAGACAAAATATTTATTATGTTCTAATGAATTGGCACATAAGAAAATAATTTATTAGAAATTAATAAATATTTATTCGTATGGAGACAGTTTTTATGTGATTGTAACTACAGCATTTATTCAGCGTCACTAAATATGTTCCAAAACGGCAAAAAAAAATTAGAATTCTATAGCCGAATTCACAGTTAACATCAAAATCTTCATCACAAACTTTTAATATCTTGGCAGAATCACTGACTCCTTCCGAATTGCTCTCAGCCTCAAATCTATTCAACGGTCGTCTCGATAACGCATTGCTCCGACGCCACGTTGGATACCATTTTTTCGTACCTTTCCTGACCGAATACAATTTTGCGCCACTCATTGTAACTTGTAAGCACTCTGAGATTACAAATAATCTGTTAAAAATCTATGTAATCTGAGAAAAGGACGTCCTTTTTGTCCTTCTTTTTTTATGGTTTTGAAGTTTGCGTCGTTGGAATGCAACGAAAATTCTTTCCATTTTTTTTATTTCCACTCTTTCATTATTGAGAAAAATCTTTTGTGCAACTCTAAATTACAGAACTCTAAATAAGTAAATTAAAAAATTGTCGAGCAATTTTATTAGCTACGATTTGAAAATAGACATTGAGCCAATATAAAATTGTAATTTTCGTTGCATTCCAACGATGCAAACTTCAACATCGTTTTTTTTTTAACAACTGAGGTAGAACACACAGCAGTGGCACATGGGTCAGCACGTAGTATTCATCATCGCCCAGTTCTCGGCATTTAACGCCAGATAGAGGAATTTGGATGGAATTAAAAAGAATATCGAATCAATTAAAATTAAAATTAGATCATAGACAAGCAACCGTATTATTATTTTTTCTTCTTTTTTTAAATTGTTATTTTTTAGTTATTATTTTAACTATCATTATTGTTGATGTTGTTTTTTTTCTGAAGGCCTCCGCAGGTCTCTGCAGCACACCCCATGGTTCTCCGCAGCACATTTTTTAAATGATTCTTTTTTTACCTTTTATACCTACGAAGGGTCTGCGGAGCCCGTTGGAGGCCCTCGGAAGCCCTGCGGAGGCCTTTGGAATAAAATAATATCATTATTTTAAGCTAACGCTGATCCGTGATGAAAATGATTAACAGCCTTTACTAGCAACAAGAGCATGTCTGCTTACATATATTAAACTACTAATGTTTTTGTCCACATAATATCACATACACTTATAAATAACTAGTAAAATGTTAACAATCTAGATGCACAGTATATATATAACATAATATCAAGAGATACGAAATGAAATCTTAAATTCGACACGAGGCACGCAGAAGCAGTATGAACCTACACATAGCTGTGGACTCGCCCATAGAACGGATATAACGGCGCGCATGTGCACTGCTGCCCGATACATACTAATTCACGTATACCCGGGTATACTATGGATGATCTATCTCTCTCATTCAAACATCAGTCTCTCTCTCTCTCTCTCTCTCTCTCTCTCTCTCTTCTTCTATTCCTCCATTTTCTTGTCCGGTTTAACACACGCCATTCGTAACGCCTATTCGTTGTCGCATATAAAGTATTCACTTTAAATGATTCTTCAGACCGAAACATCCCTAAACGATTGAAAGGTAAAACTGAAACTCCCTAAACGGAAATAATTTAACGAAAGAAAAAAAAACAGAAATTCCCTAGGCGGGTTTTATTCGTCTATAAAAATCCCTAGACGAATAAAAAACAAGGAAACCCTTAAACGGATAAGAACGAGATATCTTGAAATGAATTAAGTTTTCAAATACTCCGTAAGCAGAAGGAAACGTTGGTAAGCGGAAAACGAAAATTCTCTTGATGAATAAGAAAAGACAAACATTCCTTGGACGGGAAAAAATGACAAATCTTGTGAAGAAATAAGAATTTCTCCAATCACATATTTTTATTTAATTGATTTTTTTGGTGAATGTTTATTTTATATAGAAATGTGTGGGTCTTCTCCTTCTCTCTCTCTCTCTCTCTCTCTCTCTCTCTCTCTCTCTCTCTCTCTCTCTCTCTCTCTCTCTCTGTCCCTCTCGCTCTCTCTCTCAGTAGATGGGCGTCGATCGAACTGTAACTAGCGAATGGATAGCCGGAGCTTCGAGAGCAAAAGTTCGTGGCTCGACGGTAGGCGGTGGCAGCGATTGTAACGTATATTAAAATTCCAATATCCAGACTTTGTCGGATAACTTCTACCGTATATCATGAGAAAGCTGCCGCTCTATGTGCTTCTCCGGGATCTCTAGCCTCCTATATCTATTACTACATTATTCCCTCCGTGCTCTGGAAGCCTCCTCGGGAGAACAGTCTCCAAAGTCCCTGCGCAGCTTTCATGTCTAGTTCTTGGTGGCTCCCTTCTCTCTCTGTGTCGATATATATACAGGGTGTTTGGCGCGTGAACCGACAAATTTTTTTTGGAAGCGGGGGGGGGGGGGGTGGAAGGGTCATTTGCTATTTTTTCACCCTTAGACCCTATGTCCTATCTATCTTGCTAATTGAGATATGATTTTTTTTAATTACCTGAAATTTCGCCTTTAAATGGTCATAACTTTTTTAATTGTGGTTGCAATAGCACGAAATAACTTTTGTCATATTCTGCAATGTATGTTTATTATAAATAAATCATTTTTTGCTACAATTGGTTTCAAGCTGTGTCGAAATTGGTTTAGGGTTACACTGACAGAAGAGTTCTGCTGATATTAACTAGATGCATCTATTTAATTTTTTTCAATTTGAATTTACTACATTTTTCGTAAAATCAATTTTTTTCTATTGCATTCCATAATTGGAAATATTTCTTTTGAATATTGGGATGTTGAATAAGTTATCGCTGTTTTTTACGTGGAAATTAATGCTTTATTTTTAAGAATCATTCCTAATGCTTTCAAACATTTCGAATTCGTTGTGTGATCAACTCCCAATGATTCTACATGTTCAGCTAGCGTCTGACATCAGTCTTCATGAAGTAATGCCTCCAATTCAGCACATCAAAATAATTATTTTTAAAGCATCTAAACCAGTCTCTGCATGTTGTTTCAGTCAGAGCATAGTCGCCGTAAGTCTCAACAAGAATTACGTGTGCTTCAGCTGCAGATTTCTTTGAAACAATGCAGTGCCGTCAAACGCCCCGCAAATACTCGTTTTGTCACAAAATTTGACATGTTTAACGCTATGAAAAAAAGCTGTTTACACTTCGGCCAAATGACATACACTGAATTTCAAGCTTCCTTATAGCGCTTCTTTATATAGAGGCGTTATCATCTTAAACTACACGCACGCAGTTGTGGTAACGCCATCTGTTGGAAAACAGCGATGACTTATTCGACAACCTAATATATTTATTTATTCAAATCAAGGTCTATTCAATATAGTCTAATAACTAAATATTTTATTTATTCCTAATAAATCTGTGATTCCGTTTCATCGGTTCAAAAAACAATATTGTTCAATCGACCAAATGTTTCTATTTAATAAAATTTTTTTTTAAATTAAATAGATTTTTCGTAGATCCAAACATTTTTCTATTTGATCGAATGAATGGTCTTTATTGCAACACACATCGAAGGAGCGAGGGTAGAGAGGGGGAGAGAGAGGAATGATATATATATATATATATATATATATATATATATATATATATATATATATACATATTGGGTGTCCCATTTTAGTTATACACCTAATTTATCTCGAGAAATACTGCTCTGTTCAAATATTGAGTATAATAAAACTTTTAGGGGTCACAGGGGGGCGTAAAAACCGGGTTAAAAGGGGGTGAAAATTATGAACGTTATAAAAAAAACCTACAAAAATTGCTAGTTTTGGCCTGACAATTTTTTGGTGAAAGAAGTCATGTTCTTATTTTTTTTCAATGTGTCGGCATTTAACGTTGCCATTTTGAAATTTGGACCAAAAAAGATTTTTTTAACGTCCCCCCTTAAAACCTTAAAGGTTTTATTATACTCAATACTTGATCGTCGCAGTATTTTTCGAGATAAATCAGGTGTATAATTAAAATGGGACGCCCGATATATATATATATATATATATATATATATATATATATATATATATATATATATATATTATCCATAGAGAGAGAGAGAGAGAGGTTATGTTTGAAAAATCTATAGCATGATATTCGATAAAACTCTCTAATATCACAATGATATTAACTAATTGATATAGTTTATGTGATAAAGCAAATAGTTATACGAATTAAGTTGGTCTCTTATGCCATATCAACAACTAAGATGCTACAAATACTCGATAGGGCAGCGGCAGCGTGCGTAGATATAGGTAGGTAGGTTGTAGGTTAAATTTCATGTGGAGGCAAAATATTTTCTGAAAAAAAAAACAATTCAGAAGGTCAGGGGATGGCGAATTACGATACAAAGTAATTGTGATAGAACTCTAGATTAAGTGTTTCATTTTATTTTGGATTTACGAAATATTCTATGCATATAGTACACTTGGCTTTGCAGTGCACATTGTAAACAAATCAAGATTCATTCGAATTGAATTTTTATATATTTAGTTTAAATATATTTAATGTTTAAAAAGCGACGCCAGAAAAACCTATTCGATTTAAATAGATCCTATTTGAATTGAATATTTTTTTGGCATTGTATGAGGGCCCTAGGTTGTTTGGATTATCTTTTTATTAAATGATTTAAACAGTCGTTTAAATTCCGGGCATCGCTGAGATTCGAGAAAATGAACGGTCTAACAAGGGGACCTTACAGGCTGTCACTCACGGATTTTGATAAGTCTTAGATATGTTGTAGAGGGACCTACCCTAAGTACCTGAGTAAAGGGATTTTATACAACGCTTTTTAGTTTTCGAGAAAAAAACGTTCGAAAGTTTAGCTCGTAGCTACTACTAGCTACTATACCGGTACGGTTGCACCTTTGTTGAACCAGCGGGCATGGCCCAGTGGGCAAGGTTCCCGGCTCTGACGCTCGAGGTCCAGGGTTCGAGTCCCGTGATGACGTTTTTTTTTCCACAAAATATAAGTAAATTCGATGGATGATGCAAAACCGTCTAATTATTTATTATTATTTAATTTATTTATTTATTCATTTTTAAAAAATGTTTACTTTCCATTTTTTTTTAATTATTTATTATTATTTTATTTTTCACGCAGAAAAAAAGAGAGAAAGAAATTATAACATCTTTCACAAGAAACTGCAGATTATTATTTTTCATTACAATATACAGGTTTTTCTTAATCGCTATCACTGTGGTCGCTTGTTACATCAGAACAATATTGCGGGTGGTATTTGTCGAAAAAGCAAGCAAAACACAAGACCAAAGAGCAACGCGCACATTGTATAAAAGCTATGGCCTTGCAGGCGCACGGAGTTTTGAGCTGCGTTATTGGAAAGCATACTTGATTGACATTTTAAAACAGCGGTCTTTCCTCATTTAACTTCGATGCATACCACGCATATTTAATCATCGGCGCGAGAGCAGGTGCGCTTAATTGATGAAGAATCAAAGAATGAATTTGTATGGAATCTTCCCCTGACGCAATTTCTCTGTTATTTTTTTAACACATCGAGAGCATTTTGTATTTTTTTTGTGAAAATTTTTACTTGCCGGTAAAAATATACATCGCACGGTTGGCAAATCGGCGTGCACTTGGGCGGTATAACTTTAATACTGCATGTACATGCCTTCTTCTTGTCTACAAAGATGTCATCGTAAAGCGTTTGTAAAGTAATTCAATTCAGTTGTGAGATAATTCAAGATTGTAAGATAATTGTAAGATAATTCAATTAAATTATCAGGAAACGACAATCTATGGCTAGTTTTATTTTTCAACTATCACTTCTTGTATATTTTGGAATTCAACATTGGCGGTTTGATATTTTAATCCATAGGCCTGCTTCATTCTGGTTATCTCTCTCTTTCGCTATCTGATTCTGGTTTTTATTTAAATCTAGTGAATTTTGGAAAAATAACTTCTGGACGGATGAACAAAAACAAGATCCCGTACATGAGCATTTTTTTTATTAACAAAGGAAAAATTCTCTAGAAGGGTTCCTGGCCGGCGGTTTGTCATCTAGAAAAAGCCCTAGCCAAATAAAAACGAAAATGCCCTAGGGGGTTTTTACGCGTCTACAAAAATCCCTAAATTCGAGGAATCGTTGGGTTTCGAGAAAACGAACGTTCTAGTATAATTCGACCTAAACCTCGATAAGTGACAATTCAAATGAAGTTTTTTGTTTGATGTGCGCACCGAAATTCCAAAATGGCGAATTGAGATTCAAATGAATAGGGATTTGTTTTCTGATAATTTCTATCCGTTATTGCAATTTGCAATATGCAGTATAAAATACAAATTCAACGAAATAAATAAATCAATTTATTTGTCCGCATAAGCTTGACATCCTGTCGCGGGCTATTTGTTGGCTGTATCGGAGCGATGCCCGCCAGACCACCCACGCTCAAGCCTTTGGAGGGCCCAAATTTTATTGGGGCTGCCCTAGAAATGTTCCACACGGATATCGAACTGCTTCGATAGGATCCAACTTGCCACTTCTCGTTTCCTCGGAAAACTGATCGTTTGTCTCGAGACCAAGTACTATTGAAATTAAGGGCTACGGGATAAGAACGGTGCGCGCATATCACGAGGGACAGAATAGCATTGCATTGTGAGACTCTCTCTCTCTCCCTCTCTCTCTCTTCTCCCTCTTCCTCTCTCTCTCGTTCCCCAGATTCGTGCACAATTCGGAATTTCACAATAGATATTAGATAGCCGGTTCTATCGCGATGTTTCTTCACCGAATCCGCGCCGCGGGTGGGGGGGGGGGGGGGTCCGGTGGATAGATTTATCGTCATTTTCCTTTGGCCCTACACTCGGTGTATGCCGTCTACTTTCGTCTCTTTTTCCTTTGCGTGGATACCTCCAGTATATACATCACTCACTCTATTTCTCGTTTTCTCTCGTACCCCTTCTCCGCTCCGAGCTTCGCCCTTCTCATTCCGCTCCTAGAGCTCCTTCCAGTAATCTTTTCCTCTCTTTCTTTCTCTCCAGCTTTAGGTTCTCCGCCTCGTTTTCTTGCGCTTCGATTCTGCAAATCCAGGAGCTTTACTCCTAACGGGGAAAGAAAGGGGCAGAGAATTGACATCTCGCAGCTTTTCGTTCCGTTTTTTTCATCCACTTTTGCAGAATTTAGTCAGGATTTTCTGGCTACATCTAAGAAAGAGAGAGAGACGAAAGGAAGGAGAAAGAGAGAGAGAGAAGGAAAGAAAGAGAGAGCTAGGGACGGCACCGAAGGAACGTAACTCGCGTCTGCTGCTATGTACTATCCCACTTGATTTATTCCTAAAGTTTATCTCGTACGTGCGCCCTCTGACTCGACGAAAAGGCATCGAGATAAAGAAGAGAACGGAGAGAGCGAGAGAGAGAAAGAAAGCGAGCGCGCGCAAACAAGGAACTGAAATATTAGCATTTTTCCCATCTCATATTAACAGTTTTTTTTTCCCGTTCATTCAGCCGAAAAGTTTCAACAGAATTTAATCGTCGAAAAAGTCACATCGTGACTCGTTATTCAAGAGTTTGATGCTTTTTCCCGACCATAGGGCGTCCATTTTGAGTTTTCATTACATGGAACAAGCTAGAGGGCGTGGGCATATGCCTCATAATTCTGCACTGAAATTAACGAGACACTCGTGCACTGCCTGTGAGAGCTCCCCCCCCTCTCTCTCTCTCTCTTTCTCTCTTTCTCTCTTTCCGTATTTATCTCCTTTTCTCCGTCGGTCCCTTTTTCCGTATGAAACAACCCGCTGTGTGTGCAAAACTCTGGCAACCGTAAAGAGCAAAGTGGTAGGGATATACACATTCCTTTTTACATTTTCCATTGCTATGCCAACAGGTGACTGGTCCAACTTTCCGAGTGCCACTCACTTTTCTCGCTTTTTTTTCTCAACCTGCCCTCCACCCAACCCTTTTCCTTGTATGGACCCTTTACCCTTTGTCTATGACCGCAGGCACCATTTTGCCCTCTCTCTCTCTCTCTCTCTCTCTTTCTCTCTCCCTCTCTCTCTCGCTCGCTTCCCTGCTCTGCTCTCCTCTGTGAACAATATTCTTGCTCTCCAAGGCCTCCCTTTTCGAGTCTACATTTAAAAATGAATATTAATTAATCGTGCGTGTTATTCTGCGAAATTGCAATGATCGCGGATGGAAAACACGGTGGGGTGCAGACCGAAACGAGGCTCAAATACTATGGCCACACTGAGTAGGTTGGGAAAAAAGCTTCCGCGAATCGTCGCGATACAGCTTTTTCCATTTTTACGGCTGCGTCACATCTGACCCGACGACAAAATATCCGCGATAAAATATGCGCGACAAAATATCCGAGGACAAAATATCCGAAAGACAAATGATCCGAAAGACAAAATATCCGAAAGACAAATGATCCGAAAGACAAAATATTCTCATGACAAAACATCCGCGAGACAAAATCCTAAATCTCGTCCACCACGTCAACGGGGTCGCGCGCAAACCACCTTTGTGGGGTGTGTGAGATAGTGGGGTGGGGGCATAATACGAATTTCTTCATTGCACCCAAGCAAACAAACCCAAACAAACAAGCCAAAACAAACAAACCCAAACTAACAAACCTAACCAAACAATTCCAGACAAACAAACCAAAACAAACAAACTCAAACATATCCGTCACATATTAATAATCTTCCTCCTTTTTGTAATGGGATAAATTTCAACGGCATGACTGTACACTTGACATGGAATTAATTTCAACGGCACGAGTGTACGCTTTAAACTGTAATAATATCGGCAGATATTTTGTTTTGCGCATATTTTGTCATGAGAATAAAACACCTTTGTGGGGTGTGAGAGATAGTGGGGTGGGGGCATAATATGAATTTCTTCATTGAACCCAAACAAACAAACCAAACCAAAACAAACAAACAAAACCAAAAGAAACAAACAAACAAACCAAACAAACCCAAACATATCCGTCACATATTAATTATTTTCCTCCTTTTTATGATGGAATAAATTTCAACCGCATGATTGTACACTTGACATGGAATAAATTTCAACGGCATGACTGTACACTTTAAACTGTATATAGTATCGGCAGATATTTTGTCTTGCGGATATTTTGTCATGAGGATATTGTGTCGTCGGATATTTTGTCGCGGATATTTTGTCGAAGATATTTTGTCGTCAAGTCAAAACGCGTCTTACCATTTTGACGTATGATCGACATTTCTGAAGTAATGGAGAATGTCAGATTAAAAAAAAAAGAGCATTTCCTTTCTACATTATAGAGCATTGGTTAGTAACAATAACCAATCAAGTAGAATGAGACAATAATTTTTTTTTTAATTGATCAATGCTTCTTTCTAAGTCACTTGTCAGCACCTCTATAGGGGGATCTTCGAATTGAACGATGTTGAAGCTTGCATCGCTGGAATGCGACGAAAATTGTGTTTTATTATTCTATTTCTTAACAGGCCTGCACAAGCTTGGGGCTTATGCAGGTCGATTTTTCATTTTTTTTCTAATGAGACCGGCTTTACACACAATTGAGACACAGTCTTACTAAGTTTCATTTAATTTTTTCATGGAAAAATATTGATAAACAATGAGGTTATTTTTATTTGAAGAATGGGCCACCGTTGCTGTATGATCAATCGGTGTAGGTGGTTTTGGCAACTAGGTTTATCTGGAATGAATTTTTTTTAAATGTACTTTTAGTATGATAATGAAACTTTCGTATGACCAAATACTTTGGAAGTTTTTAAAATTATAATAGAGGCAAGGCGTTGAAAAAAAAGTTCACCTTTTGACGGAAAAGCAACTTTAATAAGTCGTTATTAACAAATGGGTAAACATATAAAAAAACGTATCTGGTCATACGATAAATTTTTTTATGAAATATGCTCTGTCCGATTTTGTAGTGAATCGCACGAATAGATTTCGAAATACCTACGACTTACACCATTTTATAAAATATCGTTTCGAAAAAAGCGTAATTCGCAGCGGGGCGGTTCGCCGTCGTGCAGTGGGGGATCTGCCTTTTACGAAAAGCCTCAAAGCTCACTCAATTTTTGGAATTTCTACTAAATATTTGTGACAACTTGAAATTAAGACCCTAGGCAATAAAATAGCAACAAAAATTCGTGTTATTTAAATTTTAAGCTTACGCAGGTCCTTCATTTTTCAGGATGACAAAAATATTTTTATCATCCAAAATGGCTATGAAGGATGCTAAAAATGGTGTCGTAATCCAATTTTTTTTAAAAATGATTTGTCGATTGTGTTCCAACGATAAAACATCGCCCTAATTTTATCGAGAGCCTTTTTTTAAATTACAATGCTCACTTTTTGGGATATCAGCTTATAGCACCTTCATTGAGCCACCCGGTATAAGTGTACAGACGCAAGGGTTTGCGAAATTTTTCCGAATCGCTGGTTTCATTTCTCGAAATTTCTATAGTCATTTTTGTCCCAATCTACCATGAAGCACATTCGGTGTGTGCTTTTGACACCGCGCAACCACCCCTCCTTTTTCCCTCTCTCTCTTCTCTCTCTCTCATCGCTGGTCACCTTTTTGTTCTGCCTCGTTGAGGCATCTGCCTAACCATGTCCTGCGTCCAGCATTTATCCACGGCGTCGTCTCGAGGGTGGGGGACGGTACAAAAAAGTATAAACGAAAAAGTGTCACCGTCACGCAATTTCGGTGTAACGATGCGTTGGACGCTGATGCGTCGTACTCTTGTCATGGTGCTCATCTTGAATTACCCAACCGGGACATTTATCATTTTTTACAAAGGGTCTTTGATGGGAAATCTTTCCCTCCGCCACTCTTCGCCGCTTCACTCTAAGCATATTTTTTCTAGGGTTCTTCGACTAGTGCCCTGCTCGTTCGTGGACGATGTCGGCATGGGTCTCATATCCCTTTGCCATGTTTGTATGCGCGAGCGTATGTAAAATGCCCTTTCCCCGTAACAGCCGGGAATTCGGTCATATTGATTTTTCCGCTATTTTTCCCCCCTCGAGTTTCCAGAATTACGCAAGAGACCTTTTTTTCAAACGTCCTTTCAAGTCGGCAAAAATGATTTTTTCGCAACTTTCGGCAAATATAATTTTGGCATAATAAAAAAAGGAAAAAAAATTGAGCGCTTTCGTTGCACTAGAACTATGCAACACCATATTTTGGAGCTGCACCCATTGTACTTTTATTTTTATATGAGATTGAATTTTGCATCGTTAGAATGTAATGACAATGATTTTTCGTTTTGTATTTGTCATATTTCTTTTGATATTCTGCCACATAAATCCATCAAGATTTTTTTTTAAATTCTCATTAAGAGGTCTCCAATTTAAAGATGCAAGAAAGAATTGTCATCATAAGAAAAAGAAGGAAATAAAAATATTTTCAAAAAACTTTCGCTCCATCCCAATTATGTTAGCTCAAACAGCATATTTTCATACGCCAATATGGCCGTAAAGTTTGCATCGTTAAAGCGCACCAAAGATTCATTTTTTTCTACTTTTCACAGGAATTTACTTAACTTGCTCCGTTCGTATGTGTCTTTCCGGTTTAAAATTTGTAATCCATTTTTCAAGCACTTGCTGGCATCCGATTGAGCTGAAATTTGGTATACCCATGTAACTTCGGTGACAATGCAATAATATGGTACCATGGAGCTCGTCTGATGATGGAAGTGGAAGGTGGGCAATGCAACTCCTTAAGGCCTTAGGCCACAGTATCGGGTATAAAATCATGTGCGAATATAACAATTTTTTTTCGTATGAAAAAGTGATTCAAAACAGTATGACTACAAAAAAGTCCCTTTCTTGTCTCGTCTCGGCATAGGTGCAAGTACTTCAAAGGTACATAAACGTAGATATTTTTCAAATATGAAATATAAATTTTAAAAGCTTGAGGCGTCAAACATCATAAGTACTAATACTACTTTAAAATTTCTGAAAAAAGCGTCAAGCTTCCAAAACTTATATTTCATATTTTAAAATCTGATTTAAGATCTACGTTTATGAACTTAAAATCATATTTTAAGATCTACGTTTATGAACTTTTTAAGTACTTGGACCTATGATAAGCGACTAGGGAAGGGGATTTTTTTGTAGTGATACTGTTTTGATTTTCTATTTTACTGAACATTATTTTTTACTTTTTAGTACAGCACCTTTTAAATAAAAGCTTGTTTTAAAAAAGTTTTTTTTTACTTTTATTTTTACCATTTGAAATATATTTTTGAAATTTGAAGTTACAGAAGTTACAAAAAAATATTTGTTGAACGTCCTAATAAACTTCGCAGCCCAAAAGTGCGAAATAATATTATACGATAACAAATTAACGATAAAACGAATGAATTGTCATCGTATTCAACGTTCCAAACTTCACCATTACGAAGTAAAGGGGACCGTGGAAGCCCGAACTCCCAAATGAGAAAAAAAAATATCAGAGGTATTTTGCAAGGGCGTACACACACACGTACGACGACGTTCAGAAATGCCCCGGCCCTCCGTCATTTCCTTTTCATCGTTTTGCATTTACCCCCCCCCCCCCCCCCCTCTTTCTCCACGAACAACCCACATTTCTCTTCGTAGTTTCCTATCTTCGTGAGGGTTGTGGGGCATTTACTTCGCGCATCTTTCTCGCTCGTGGCAAAGCCTGGTGCTTCTTAATTACTCGCACGCCACCCGCCGCGAAATTATGGTCGGGTTTTGCCTGAGTCCGGAGCAAATGTACGAGGAAATACGTAGTTATATATGTATATTTAAGTGTATAAACTACGGATCAGAAGGATTGCAGCAACAAGAGCAGCAACATCCGCTGTCTTGGCACAAGGATGTCGTGCTTGATGTCTCATACTTATGTACTTCCATTCTCTTCCTCTTTTCCTCCCTATGATATACCTACATGTGTATACGTATAAATAAATAAATAAATAAATAAATATATATGTATATATATATATATATATATATATATATATATATATATATATATATACACGCCCTGTACATATATATGTACAGGGCGAGCCGAAAAGTGATGGCAAAAAAATAAATAAATGCGGATGCCTCTTATCAATATTTATCCGAATGACTTCCATGTACATGTATATTCTACGATCTTTTTCACTTTTCGGGAGAAAAGCATTTCTTAATTTTTTTTCTCGAGTTTTCTCGAGCACTGTAGCTTAAAATTTGTTTCTCTCTTGTGTCTACTTTCCTCGTAGAAGTTTTAAAAAGCATCGGCAGTCGTTTATACTAGAAAAAGTTCTTTTTTTTATCATCTGAACTTTAGTGACTGATTCAATCGAATCTATTTTTTTAACTTTTGATGAAAATCTAAGGCATCAGCGTTAGTGTTTAGTTGGTCATTGATTTATCGCTCAACAGGGCACTTGATAACGATAACGCAAGTAAACAAAATCGCGAAGAAAGTACATACACAAAAGAGATAAAGTAAAAAAGTGCAATTTTTTCGAAAAGTATAAAAGATTGTAGAACATATATAGAGGTGATTTGAATAGGTACTGATACGAGGAATGTAGATTTTTCTTTTGGACCGCTCTGTATATATTCCTCGCGATGTGCACCAACGTAACGTTCCGACTGCGTTTAATCAACTGAGGATCCACGGCCCCAATTGTGTGGCTTTTGCGAGTCTCCGCGCCGCTTCACACGATCCCACCAGGATGTAGAGCTGTAGACACCTCACAATGTCGAGCTATACATCCGAAACCTTCTCATCTATGTATATGTATGCGTTACACGACTGTGTTACATTACGAGTAGAACGACCAAGATACATTGTTTCTCCTATTATTATTCTGTTCCCCGGGTGTACATCCTTCGTCGAATCGACTACCGCACCATATAGCCGTACGTATACATCCCGTAGCTTCTCTCGAAATTGCCGGAGAGTGGGGAGAGGGTTGTTAGATGTGGAACTGTATGATATAGCTACATAGCGTGGTTGGTTCGTCAGTTAGGATGCCCACCGCATCCTCTTGCACTACCCTGGAGGATTAAACTTTTGCCCCGCATGCATATTTGTGCATAAAGCGTGGACGAAAGTATATCGCGGGCAATCGAAATTTGCGGAGGTGAGAATGAAAATATATAGTTGTTGAGGGTAAGGGAAATTTCGATACGTTTGTGGGTTTTTTTTCATGATGTTGAAGTTCGCATCGTTGGAATGCAACGAATGTCCTTTTCAATTGATCGTCTTTCTCGATGTTTAATATTTTTTTATTTTCTTTGCAGCTTTCGTCTCTTTTTGGTTTTTGATGGGGTTGAAGTTTGCATCGGTTAAGGCGTTACCCCCACTTGTAGCGCAAAAAAAGAAAACTACAAAACTTTTTTAATCGATCAATATACCATCTTAAAGAACACATCTTGAAGAACTTTCAGTAATTTTTTTATTGAAAAATATTACATTGTTTAGTGGCAAATGGCCGTCAATGAAATAATGTTTTTATATACACGGTTTGCGGTGACCAACATTGCGGCGAAGTGGATCATCTGAAAAAAAAATGCGGATGGATTTAGTCAAATATAAGTATAAACTAGTCGTTAATCGAAGGATTTTAAAAAATATTCATTTTTCACAAAATGGCGGACAGTCAAAGTTAATGGTTCGATTTTAACGAAAAAAACGGCCGTTTTTTGGCTATAAAACGGCCATTTTTTTCGAAAAAAAAAAATCGAACGATTAAAGACTACAATTTTATGTACTAAATAAGCCTGCAAAATTTCAAGAAGATCGGTTCATTAGTGTTCGAGTAATCTTGGTCACCGACTTCAGAAATGCCATTTTGAGAAAAACGCGTTTAAAGTTTCTCTTTCAACGCTCTTTCAATGCGGATTCTTCTCTTTCAACGCTCATATCTCAGTCAATTTTGTGCGGATCGACTGAAAATTTTCAGGACATATTCTCAGATACTCATACTTTTAAAAAAATGCAATAAAAAAAATCGATTTTTTCAAAATCGCAAGTGGGGGTAACCCCTTCAAATGCGAAGGAAATTTATTTTCATTCGTCTCCTTTCTTGATGTTTATTATTATTTCTTTCGCAGTTTTACGTTGTTTTTTTTGTCTTTGGCGGTCTTGATGTTTGCATCGTTTGAAATTCAACGGAAATTCATTCTAATTTGTCTTCTTTCTTGATGTTTATTATTCTTCAATTTTTTTTGCTGTTGTCCGTTGTCCTTCCAAGCTTTTGTTTGCAGATCCCGTTTAATGATATTTAGAGGGAATGGTAAGAAAGCGTTTGGGTGATTATTTACCTTCAATTCTTGTAAGGTAGGGTTATGTTCCAAATAAAGGTGGCATTGAAGCTTGCATAGTTGGGTCGCAAGGATAGTCTGGTGGAATATATTTTTTGGATAAATTTGAGCTCCGAACGTTACATCAAACGATTGACTTTTGGGTGCCAAAAATAAAATGGTGTTGAAGTTTACACCAACGGAGTGCAACGGAAAATCTTTTCAATGTACATATTTTATTGAACAAAATTATTTTCTATTGATTTATTTTTCATAATTCTCTGCTTAGAATTCCAAAGAAAGTGTGAATGATTTCCGTAATATAACTCTGCGAAAAAATTGCGGTTGAAAGGAAAAATATATTTTTTTATTTCTATGTTTTTCCCGAACGTCAAACTTTTGCAGTATATTTGTTTATCTCAGCAACACGTAAGAATAGACTTTTTTTAAGTGACACGAAAAGTGTTTGCACAGGCTTTTTCTTTTATTTGGACAATACGAAAGTTTGTGCAAATATTTGTATTAGAAAGATGCATTTTTCAGGACCATATTTGAAAGAAGTCAAACAAGCTCGTAATTCTTTGAATATTTTCAGTGGATGCCCTAGGCGATTTCGAAACAAAACGGTAATTATGCAGCTTGAGGACTTTTCCGAGAAATGACGGGAACATGTTTTTTTTTCAGCGTGAACTCGTTTATTCCATTATATTTAGTGATATTCCGTCGAGGGAGGCTGACCCTTTCCATTAATTCCATAATCTATGGGGTTTTGAAGTTCGCGAAAACACGTGATAAAATAGGGCATTTCCAAATATTTCGACGCCTACATTGGGGTAGGGGATGAGGGGATTTATAAAAAAGTCTTTCAAAATGCAATGTCGGATATATATCGCAGTGGTCACTCTCCCATAAAAAGGTATAGGGTTTCGAAGTTCACGAAAACAATTTATAAAATGACATATTTTCGAAAATTTTCGAAACACCCATATTGGATGTGGGGAGTGGGGGATATATAAAAGAACGCGGCGGGGTCAACAGGCAGAGCCCCCTTGCGCAGACGGAGGGGGCGGAGCCCCCCCCCCCCGCCAAAGACACTAAACGTAGTTTTTAAATACATTTAAATGAACTACAATTGTACTAAGTTGATAATTTCAGAGGCCCTAATAACAACCCAAACAATGGCTGCAGGGGGGAGAGGGGTAAGTGACCGCCGCCATTTCTCTTCGGCATTGTATTCAGGAAGGTTTCTGTTATAAATCCGCTCACCTCCCACCTCCAATATAGGAGGCGAAATATTGACAAATAGCCTATTTTATTACGTGTTTCCGGGAACTTCAAACCCGAGTCGAAATTGTCAGCCTATTTTAAAGGCCTTCGATCCTATGTCAGCCTCACTTAAGTCTGTTTCCTGCTAGAAGTCCTACTATGGGCTCCGAACATGCGCTTGCTTTGCTGCTTACCTCCTGCACAGGCCCTTATACTCCTACCTAACCGAGCTGAAGTCGTTGCAGCTCCTCTTTTGCTGCTAAAAGTGCTACTATGGGTCCTAACATCCCGAGTCGAAATTTTCAGCCTATTTTGAAGGCCTTTGATCCTATGTCAGCCTCACTTGAGTCTGTTTACTGCTAGAAGTCCTACTATGGGCCGCCACATGCTCTTCATTTGCTGCTCACCTCCTGCATGGGCCCTTATACTCCTACCTAACCTAGCTGAAGTCGTTGCAGCTCCTCTTTTGATTGCGTTTGGACCTATCGCGCATTTGGCTGTTTCGACGAAACGAGGGTGGGGATGGTCGCATTCGAAAGAGCGGGTCTGGTAGTTTTCAGTAACCGTCATGCGATGGACTAGGTAGGACCGCGCGTTCGCCGTAGAGGCCTACTTTTCCAATGGCCTTTCCATTATATCCACCCAGCGAACCTTTCGCATTCGCTTCAAACTTGCCCCTGCAGCTCCAGCAACTCTCCAAAGTGGAAGAAATGGATCGTGGGCAAACAGTTACAATATTTTTGATAGGAATTGCCCTCACGTATGCACGTATACGCGGATCCCTATAGCAGGCACGCATACATACGTATAGGTACTAGTATACGTGTGTTGGTGTACGCTTAGGCATGTATGTGTGCGGGTATATACGTGTGTCTACGCATGCGCATATTCAGACATATGTATCTCTGTATGCGTAATAGAGTGTATGCGTGCGCGTGTATACGTGTGCCAATCGACGTCCTCCTTAGCGCCTGCAAGTGGAGAAAAGGGAAATTTGTTCCCGTTCCAGGCGTTAAGTAGGAGCTCATTTTATATTGAATACGAAGCTACTTTACTGCCTTTATCTCCTACCACTGTGAGGATCTGGAGGGGCAAAATAGGCTGAAATTTTCGACTCGGGATGCTCTTCCTCCGCTGCTTACCTCCTGCATGGGCCCTTATACTCCTACCTAACCTAGCTGAAGTCGTTGCAGCTCCTCTTTTGATTGCATTTGGACCTATCGCGCATTTGGCCGTTTCGACGAAACGAGGGTGGGGCGATGGTCGCATTCGAAGGAGTGGGTCTGATAGTTTTCAGTAGCCGTCATACATTGGTCTACACTGAAAAAAAAATTCGTTCATCCATCCAAAATTCGGTTGGTTTAACAAAATTGTATCTTCAAATACGTTCAACTTGATTTTTGATTGGCATAACAAAACAGTATAGTTGGGCAGTAACCAAAGATACATTTAAACTATCTGCTTATTTAGCATGTCTGAGCAACTGTTAAAACAACGAAATTTCGAGACAACAAAATGCATTTTGCACATTCAACGATTCTTTTTTCTCAGTGCAGCAGGTAGGACCGCGCGTTCGCCGTAGAGGCCTAGCGAACCTTTCGCATTCGCCTCAAACTTGCCCCTGCAGCTCCAGCAACTCTCCAAAGTGGAAAATGTGGATCTTGGGCAAACAGTTACAATATTTTTAATAGGAATTGCCCTCACGTATGCATATATACGCGGATCCCTGTAGCAGGCACGCATGCATACGTATAGGTACTAGTATACGTGTGTTGGTGTATGCTTAGGCATGTATGTGTGCGGGTATATACACTGAGAAAAAGAAAACGTTGAATGTGCAAAATGCATTTTGTTCTCTCGAAATTTTGTTGTTTTAACAGTTGCTCAGACATGCTACTAGTACCTATACGTATGCATGCGTGCCTGCTATAGGGTTTCGCGTATACATGCATACGTGAGGCCAATTCCTATCGAAAATATTGTAACTGTTTGCCCAATATCCATTTCTTCCACTTTGAAGAGTTGCTGGAGCTGCAGGGGCACGTTTGAAGCGAATGCGAAAGGTTAGCTGGGTGGAGATAATGGAAAGGTCATTGGAAAACTAGGCCTCTACGGTGAACGCGCGGTCCTACCTAGTCCAACGCATGACGGTTACTGAAAACTATCAGACCGGCTGTTTTGAATGCGACCATCCCCACTCTCGTTTCGTCGAAGCAGCCAAATGCGCGATAGGCCCAAACGCAATCAAAAGAGGACCTGCAACGACTTCAGCTAGGTTAGGTAGGAGTATAAGGGCCTATGGAGGAGGTAAGCAGTAAAGACTCAAGTGAGGCTGACATAGGATCAAGGCCTTTTAAATCGGCTGAAAATTTCGACCCGGGTAGGGAGGAATAACTAAGCTTACGGGGGAATATAACCAGCACGCATAGTTGCACAAAATGAAATCGATTAAAATTCAAAAGCTCTCTTATGCAGTATGAAAAGTGGGGGAGCTTCGGGAAACTCGTCATTGAGAGGATCTTTTCACTTTGAGTAATATTCGATGCACTCGGTCTCGCGATGAAAATAATGAAAAGTCGATGCGCTGAAAAATATACGGCCTTGGCAATGTCCCGGGATCAACGTATTCGTAAGTGTCGCTTCGTAAATTGAGCCGGAAAATTGAATATTACAAATGTCACAAATTGTAATAAACTAAAATAAAAAATAAGAACCTAAAAACTGACACTGGTGGATGGGCAGTCGGGGTTCGGCTCTGGCGGTACGTTGAGTTAAGCAGCGTTGTGCATGGCCGATACTCCGAGCGGTGACCGCTTAGCCGTGCACCGGCTGGCCCATCAACCAGTGAGTGGAAGGCCAATATTTCTGATACCTTGTTATAGATACTTGAGTTAAAGTCTGTGTACCAGAGAATGAGAAGAATACAGGACCGTCTATACCGGTACAAGTTTTCCACAGTTTCTCCGTACCCTCGGCAAATGCGGTATAGTGTAGGTCGAATCGGCTGACGATACAATGGAAATTCGGTTAGATTAGCGAAGTGTGGGTAGGGAATGATAGGAATAGTGATAGGAATAGGTTCAATTGATAAGGGTGATACGTAAAAGCCCGCAAGGGGATACGTTAGAACTCTCAGAAAAAACCAACACTCAAACTATAAAAACTTAAAATGAAAAAATCTTAACACGAGTATGAAAAATTTCGTGCCATTTTGTTTAAATAAAATGTCCTGTTTACTCAATTTTTATCGAGGCAATTAAACTCAAGTTCACTCTTACGAAAAAATACCTTTTCAAAATGTTTTTTGCAATTTTTGGCGTTGCGCTGAATTGTCTCGATGATGTGGTTATTTGCCACGTGCCGCGAGCAGTTTTGTGTATCCTAAAGTATTAATTAACGATACCCGCATGTGTTGGAGGATGTGGTCATAACTGCGGGGTTAACACGGCAAATTTTTGATCGCCCAGCTGAGTCATAAGAAGAAATCCTTTGAATGAGCGTCTTGGAGGCAGAAAACGAAGACCACGGTTTATGGCTTTATTGCTACGGTAGGGTTTTTCATTGTTTACTGGACGCGTCCCGCGGAAAATATCATGGCTTCACCACCCGCATATGTCTTTATATTTTTTGTTTTTTCCTAAGGTACACGCTGTTCGCGTTTGTTACCTATTTTTTCCCCCACTGTGACTGTTTCTTTCCTCCACTGTTTTTTCCACACTCCTTTTTTCTTTACCTTTCTTCCTGACCCCCCCCCCCCCCCCTCCTTGCGGCGGCAGCCGAGTTCCCCCTCTGTATCATATTCATCATGACATTTCTGTCATGGGTATAGGGAAACTGCGGAAAACCTGTACCAATACAACTGGTCAGCCAGCCCCCCCCCCCCCCCCCCCGGTCGTGGAACTAGTCTCATTTCGCCGCGAAATGCCGAAGAAAAACATTTCACGACGAAATGTACACGATTGGGATTCGAACGCGGGACCCCCCGGTCCGCAGGTTTAGCGGCAAGCACGCTAACCACTAGACCATCGCACTGGTTGCGTATGTCTTTATATTTTTTTTGCAGCACACGACTAACGTCTCTCCCACTAAGTACAGGGGGGGGGGGGGGGATACTTGGGAGTTCTATCCCCAAGTATCTTAGTGAGAGGACACAAAATTCATCAACGGAACAGGCAGTACATGTCAAGCTGCGGAATAAGTAGATCGACAAGACACAATAGCCATCGAGCATAACAATGCTTGTACCAGGCATCTTCGATGCTTAAAAATCCAGACACAATTTGCATTCGCCATTACTAACCACCAGCCATTTGTTAATTGTTTATTTTAATATATTTCAAGTAGCTGAACAAAAAATAATCACCTACAGTCATCCACGCTATTGGAGGTGAGAGGCTGGGCTCAGATCGGGAGAGAAACTGTAAGACACGGCGGCAGGGAATTACACGTTTATTATACTCGGATTAAAAAATATAAGTCAAGTGATTAACATTGTTTACTCTTTGGTTCCTATGGAATTAATAAAGGAAACGAAGTATGATAAGATACGAGTTAGCTGTGTGCAGTGCCAACTGCCTCTGCGAACCATGCGCGTTAAGCGCTGGGGACTTCGGTACCGGTGAGTTTTTGGGACTGCTTGGGATTGCGGGTCGTATGAGGCAATTTCTATACGCACGATCATCCAATTCCCTATGTGAAAGCGCCAAGTGAAAAATACGGTAGCTTGAAATTCCTCCGATTACGAGCGTTCCAGCCGGGGGTCGGGGAATAACACTGTTATTATTATGATTATGATTTGTGAATCGTGCGAAGAGCATATCAGGGAAAAAATTAACGAAGTCCATGACAAGGGTGCGATGACATGCTATCGTTACCTTTTTTTATCATCCCTCTTCGTTATCTTCCGCCGCTACACGCCCGCTCAATTTTTTACCCGCGTACAAAGTTAGCGTGAGAGAGAAAGAAAAAGAGAGAGAACGCGAAAGTTCCGACGGTCGCAAGTAGGATCACACAGGTGGTGGTCATAGGAGGGTGGCAACTGGCATCACTTACCACTTTGTTTCTCTCCATCGCATTCTTCAATCTCCTCGCGCCCCTTCTTTCACCCTTTCTCTCTTTGCAGATCACTGCTGGATTATCATTGTGTATACCTGCAATTGTCAGAGCACACGATCGTGTGATCCGACAGTAATTAGCAATAATTTAATCGATTTTGTATTAATTTTGAATCCATTATAAATTAATTAATTTTAAATGTATAATTCAATCAATTGGTATACACGTACATTTTTTAATGATAGGCATTCAATGAGTTTGAATCAATTGAAATTAATCATTTTTTCGTACTGTTTTGAATTAATAACAGTTTAATCGATTTTTCGTACCGCAATAATGGCAGGTATCGATCAAAATCGATATTTAAAAAAAAAATAATAATAATCTTTTTCGTGGGGCAAATCATTGGTGAGCTGAGACATCGTGAGTGGATGGTCAGATTGATTTATTACCAACTTCATCGGGCCGTAGCCTCGTTTGGACCTTCAAAACAAGGTTGCACTTTTTTAACGAGGGCCCTGCGTCCTAAACGCATGCCTCTGAATTTATAATTGAATAAAAAAACGTACCAGTTTATCCAAACTGCATAAACTAAAACCATGAATTAATATTCAGACATAATGCTTTTCGAGTTTTTACGCGCTGTTTTAAATTTGGGAAATACGATATCAAATTAAGACTGAGCAACGGTAAAAACCTCAAAATACGTATCGTCTTTATTTTTATATCTTTATTATCTTCATAGTCCTAGTTCATTATCTCATAGTCTTTATTATCATATTTATTTTTTAATGTCTAACCTGCAACGTCTTTGATGCGGAATATTTTTTATTTTCTTCCCCGTTGCCCCATAAGGCTAGGCCCTAAATTAGTCTCTTTAGTCCAGCCTTTTTCCGGTGGCGTTCCCTATTTGAGCCCTTAAAGGACTGGAATTTTATGGTGGCTGACCCGACAATTTTCCGCCCTGGGTGTAGAACTTTATTTCTTTTTTCGTTAATCTTTCTCTTCTGTTTTTTCGTCTGCTAACTTTTGCCGGTCACCGAGCCACCGCTGTCACACCTGCTTTCATCCTGCTTGTTAAGCCTAGCTGCTGTTACCGGGAATATTGAAGTATCGATTCATCTCTCTCTCTCTCTCTCTCTCTCTCTCTCTCTCTCTCTCTCTCTCTCTCTCTCTCTCTCTCTCTCTCTCTTTCTCTCTTTCTCTCTCGCTCACACACAGCCTCATATAGAGGTATTTTTTCAACTATTTTATATATTCTGTATACAGCTTCCCCCTTTCACTCGATACCGCCTTCCATTCCCCCACATTTTCCATTCTCGTGTTTGGCGGCCATAGAACCATCGTCGTCTTGCTCACAATTCGAGCCGTCCTTTTTTTTCCCTCTATTAACTATTTTTTTGTTCTGCTCATTTAGGTTGAGGAAATCACTGAAACATTTGTGAAAATTCTTATTAGTGATTTATAACCTGGACCTGCAAAAAAGGTTAAGATAGCAGTGAAAATGAAGAAATGGAAAAAAAACCTTCCGTTGCATCCCAATGATGCGAACGTCAACCACGAATGAAAACGATACAAATTTCTTGCCTAAGCATTCGTTTCAAACATTCACATTCATCGGATACAATCGACTTAATAATTTTTTTTCTTCTTGGTGGAAATATGTTTGCAGTCGGAACCCTTTCAATATCCTCATGATCCGCTTTCATTCTAGAATCGTTACTTGTTCACAATTTTGTTTTCTTAGAGCCCGCAGGTTCGAGTTCATTTATCATATATCACTATCATATATAGTGATATATGACATATGATTGCGGTTCGTTATTTTATTTGAATAGTACCAATTTATTTTCTAGGAACAAAAAAATTGAAAGGAATAACAAAGAGGAAAGAAGAAAAATATCTAGCTTTAAATTTATAGATATATATACAACCCATATTTTAAGAAAATTGTTGTTTTGTAAATTTAAAAAAAAACCACACCACAAATGAAAACGATACGAATTTCTGGCCCAATTATTATTTTATACACTCTCATTCATCAGATACAATTGACTCGATAATTATTTGTTCTTTTCGGTAGAAAGATGTTTGCAGTAGGAGTCCTTTCGATATCTTTACGATCCACTTTCATTCTAGAATACTTAGTTAATGGTTCACAAACACGGTGTCTAATTTTGACCAGAACTGAAATTGCATGACATTTAAGAACTTTTAAGGCAAGGAATAGGGATTTTTTCATGACTCTTAGTATGACTTTCTGGCATAAAACTATACTTAATGATTCTACAGTGCGACCGATTTTCTAAATTTTTATATTTTTACTTTGCTCTTTCAAACAGATGTGTGTTGTATGCCAATAAAAAGTATACGGAATAAACGAAAAGTCACCAAACTGTACAATTCCATATGTAGTGAAAAATGTGAGACAAACATAATTTCAAGATTGCTGTAAAGAAATATATTTTGGAAACATCTAGAAAAATATTACATACATTTAGGAACTTTGAGTAATATCATCTAGTCGCTTTACACGAATAACAAAGAAAAACTAATATGTTGAGATAACGCATCATTTTCTTTTACTTTCTTCTATTTTATTTTCTATTGATTCGATATTTGCTTCTCTATCGACAAGTACCACAAAGTTAGTTCATATTGAATATAGACTCAACGATAATTTAGTAGGGTATAATAATTCAGGTAGACTGGTAATTTTTCATGACATTTCATGACTTTTTCAGGGTCGAGTGTAATTTTATGACATTTAAGATTTTTCATGACTTTTCAGGTCGGTAGACACCCTGACAAATTTGCTTTCCTTGAACTAACAGGTTCGATATATATATATATATATATATATATATATATATATATATATATATATATATATATGTTGTGACGTGGCAATTTCGCACGTCACAATAGATTAAAGGTGGCTCAGGCTCGGCTCATGGAAGGGCGCCTCCCGCCGTCCAGGAACCCCCTCAAGCGATTTCCCAGGGCCCAGCTTAGCGTAACATTATTTTATTAACCCTTTCGTTATGATATTTTTTTTGTACTTCGTGAGCGAACGGCGTGTTCTCGCCGTTACTAAGGACAGGATCGAGGAACGAGTCGTGAATCAAACGGCAACGGAGTTACCGACCCTGGCGCACACGGTCTCGCGACGAGGCGTCGCTCCTCTGCACTCAATACCAGCGGATCCCAATAAGAAGGAGGGGGGGGGGGGATCACGCCTAATAACGGCCCTCCGCATCTCGCGACAATGGATTCCGTTGGGTATCGATGAGCGGCAACGGAAAATCGCAAATTCCAAGGATGGGTCGCCGGCTCGAAGCCCCACTCCGAGCTGTCTGTCTATCTCTACAGCCAGTCATCATCCCGATGAGTCCGTGACCCAATCAGGTCCGGGACGGGAGTTCAAGGCAATTTTCACGTTCAGTAATTATGAAAATGCGAACGTTATCGGCAAGGTCAACTCTGCAAAATCGAAAAGGCTGTGACGAGGAAAGGAGTGGGGGTCGGGACCCAGGTCCGCGGAAAGGCTTCTCGCGAAAATTTCATCACTTGAGTTCTGGTCTGGAGCGAGGAGAGGTGCACTTCCCAAGCCGTAGCCGTTCCCGCCACCCAAGAAAGCGACGCCAGCGGAAATATCGTAAATCGAGACCGAGGTTTTACCGGATCGAGATCTTCTGAAACTGTTGCGGTGAGGCCGTCGTTTCGCTCGTCAAACCCGTTGTAATGCGCGCTCTGCGGCCTGTTGGGTAAACTACTACATTTTGAAATTATTGTGAATATTAAAGTCACGAGCGATATTGTCACGGCGGATCAGTAACGGACGGGAAAGATCGAGTCACCCTGCGCGATACCGTCATTCGCGAAGACCTTGCTCAGATTAAATTAATGTAGAGCCGCCGAGAGGGGTTTATTTTTCAAGTACCAGAACCAAAGTCATTTAGCGTAAGTTAGGGTTAAGCTATTATTTGTTTGTCGTCATTTACGATCGAGAAAGAAATCTGTACAAATTTGGAAAATCAAAAAGACCGCGAATGACGCGTATCCCGAACCGCTCCCTCCGTATGCGAGAGTCGAGAGAAAATAAAAATTTGTTACGATTGTCACCAAATCTCGGAGTGTTCGTAAAAACTCATTTTGTGTCGTTGTCGTGGATCAACGCCGCCCCTCTACCAAATTCAGGGCTGCGGCAGTCGGGCAAAAGATATCTCGTCGATTCGTCGGGAAAAATAAATTTGTCGCGTAAGAATTTGCACGGCTGGCGCCCTATCCCGTACGAGTCTGACGAGAGCGAATTTTGGGACGCGAGTACCGAAAATCGTGTCACAATATACACACACACACACACACACACACACACACACACACACACACACACGCACGCACGCACGCACGCACGCACGCACGCACGCACGCACGCACGCACGCACGCACGCACGCACGCACGCACGCACGCACGCACGCACGCACGCACGCACGCACGCACGCACGCACGCACGCACGCACGCACGCACGCACGCACGCACGCACGCACGCACGCACGCACGCACGCACGCACGCACGCACGCACGCACGCACGCACGCACGCACGCACGCACGCACGCACGCACGCACGCACGCACGCACGCACGCACGCACGCACGCACGCACGCACGCACGCACGCACGCACACACACACACACACACACACACACACACATATATATATACATAGACACATCCTTCTCACCTCTTCTCAATTCCTTCTCGTTCTTAGCCTTCTATCTTGGTGCCTGAAAAAAATTCTCTTGAATCCACCCACACCGTATTAATACAAATCCGAACGGTGGCTCAGCGATGTTTCGTCGTGTAGACGTCATTTAGCTATACACTCACACGTGTATGTACACATATACATAGCATAATAGCAGTAGAAGGTTCGGAAACGTGTGCAGCGAAGGATAAACGTGGCGTGCCCAAGGAAATTGCATTCCCCGCATCAATCTCTGTCGGGACGAAGGTGCGGAGAGTTGCGATGCCAGCAAGCGTAGCTTTCGTTTGGCGTTGCTTGCTGCTATGCCGATCCTATATCGCGTACGTAGTAGTAGCTCGGTTCGTTGCGCTAGCGCTTTGGAATTTTTCAATACAACTATACGCCTTTCGCTCTACCCTATACGAGCGTGCGGAGCAAAGGGCGAGGAAAAAGTCGCATTAAAAGAACGCACAATTACGATCTGCGTTACAAATGCTGCAACATACGGTGATGACGATTTACGTATGGGTTTTTTTCCTCCGAAAAAAAAAGAAAACAATGTCGGGCTTGGCGAATGGCTTTACGGGCGATGAATGGGAAGATGATTTCTTCAATTTGCATACAAGATCACATTTAACGGGTAGGCATAATCGTGGGACCCAAAAAACGGATTGATTTTTTATCGTTTCTTTTTCCGATGAGAGTATTGGGAAGACGTGGTCGGGATTTGAAACACAATTAATACGTAGTCTTGACGGTTTTGAGGTTTTTTATGCTCTGTCCGAGTTTGAAGTGAATCGGACGAAAAGATTTTGACATACGAATTACACCGATTCATTAAACATAGTTTCGGGAAAAACGCAGAAAAGGGTGAATCGCGCCGGGGCGATTCACTGTATTGCAGTGGCCGATCTGTCCCTTTACAAAAATTTTGCTCAACTTAAACTTATATTCAATAAAAACAATTAGAGAACAGGCAAGCCCTGTATACACATATGGTACATATAAATATAAATATATATATTCATATAAAGCGCGGCTTGAGGTAACAGGCGTGTATATACCTTACGACAACCGGTGTCTATTGTTACCCGTGACCACGATCGTCAAACCGTCAAAGTATCCCCCCCTCGGGATATGGAAAAAATAAGAAGTCTTGCTACAGGCCTGCATACTCATCCAGGCCCCTATTTATATATGCCTACACGTACTTATTTAATTACACTCGTATGTACATAAATATACGTGCAAAGTGGGAACGTACAGTGGAGAACAACGTGGAATAATAATAAGAAGGAAGGAGGGAAAACAAGCTCGAAAGCGCGCGGCATCGGAGGGTGGAAAAGTGCTGAGAAAAAAAGGAGTTCGCGAAAAGGGCGAGAATAATTGTGAGGGTGAACGACGGAGAGGGGCGGGGTTTGCCTCACGCGAAGCGTGCTCGAAACACACAGGAACGAACAGCGGGAAATTAAAAGAGCACACCGCCGTGAATAGGCAAACGTGTGCGCGATCCATGCCATTCGCGTGGATCTTCCTGCACTAACCTACAGGCGAATACTGGATGAATGCCCTTCGTGACGGGACTTGCGGAGAACCCTTTCCAAAATTTGCATTATTTTCCTCGATTTTTTTGTGAGTCTTTGAAGAGTGCGTTACTGATAAAAATGAAATTCTTATTATTGAAGTCTTCGTTGCTTATGTAAAAATATAGATGAAAACAGTTTCAAATAAACTGGGCTGATGGGATGGTAATCATTAGGCCTTATAGAGATGCGATTGAGGATGGAAGGTGCTCAGAGTTGATGATCTTGAAGTTTGCATGATTGGAACGCAATAAAAAATTAAATGATTAACTCTTCCTTGCCACACTTATATTTGGCCACGATTTTGATACCCTGGGTCAATTTTACCCAAATAGTACTTCATCCACCTGTTCTTAACAATCCTGCGGTCGGGTTTTAATGACAAAATCCGGGATACACTTTAAACATTTGTTAATATGCCTGCATAATTAAAATTCGGAAAGTATAAAATTGAATTGTAAAAAATTATCCATGAAAAATTGCCAACACAAACGGCCGATGGCTGGTCCAGTACGGACTGACGGACTGTGGGCAACGAGTGTTGGCACAACGTTGAAACAATGCTTCTGCCATTTCTCAACCGATCCTCTTTTCAAAGCTCGGCATCCAGCATAACGCTAATGGTGGGACCGTTCCGGTTAACGACCGAGAACCGAATGTCGGGGTAGGCTCATGGAGCCGACCGTGGACCAGTACTGCCCGCCATTAATAGTCCGACGTTCATATCTAATCCCGGCATCCGGTATTATACCATTGTCGGGCCAGTTTCGGCTATCGCCGGAGATCAGACTGCTGAGGTAGACTACTGGAGCCGATCGTAGGCCAGTACTGTCCGCTATCAATATCCCTACGTTCATTTCTAAGACCGCCATACAGCAATATGCCAATGTCCGGACAGTGTCGACTAACGATGAAGCATCGACCATCGGCGTGGGTAGCTCGAACCAACCATGTGCCAGTAACATTCCCCGTTAATTTTTCTATGACTGCTCACGAATCGCCAGTCAGTGTTGTATCGGTGTAGGTGAACGAATAGTTAGTCTATTGTCAGCTTTTCGTACGATATTGCTACCTCCTACTTGATAAGAAATGTTCTTGAGAAATTAGAAAAAAAATATAGTTTATTAATCCAAATTTCTAAATGCGTGCCATTCTCTTAAATTTGCATTTTCTTCATTTTAAATACTGTCAAATAGAAATTATACATGTTCCAACTGAAAAAATGTTTGATTTGTTTGCAAATCATAGTCTACGGAAAGCTAGGTTGCACGCCGATTCGCAACTCCCAGGGCAATTTTGCTGTAACACTCTGTCACAGCTTCGCCATTTTGATGATAAATGAATTGTACAAAATCGTTTTGTATACTTAAGTATATAATTAAAGCATACGTACAGTTTGATAACTGTAGAATAATTATTTCTCAGTTTTTTAAATCCCTCAAAATAGATGATTTTTTTTGCCGTTTAAAGGTATATCCCGCCTTGATTGAAGTATTTTTCAAATCTTTTTCATGACCATCGCTTCAGCTTCTAAGGCTTTGTTATGAATTATTGAGAAATGTCTATAATTATTGAAAAAATCCCTTCCGTTATTTTTATTCAATTTTAAAAACGCATCAACTGCTTCTTCTCATTATGTATTTACCGGTAGATGTAATATATTGTTTTTACCCACCATTCACTCAATTTCGGAATTTGAAAACCTATTTAATGGACGTAGTGTAGTAGCTACTTTTTATACAAATTACGACACATGAAATAGTTCAAGTTTTATCAAATTATTGCTTTTTGCTTACTTGGGTGAAAGTTAAATGAAATTTATGCGATTATTTAACTCAAACTATTTCGGATCGATTTTTTTCTGGAGGGGGTCGCCGGCTCACGGGGCCCCGTCATCGAAAAAGTATTAACTTAAAAAGAGTCGAGTCTATTTGTTCAAACAGTTTGAAACCGCATAACTGTGCTGGATAGCCGTCGCCTAAAAAATAACTCGTGTCGAAGCTATTTGTTCAAACCGTTTAATATCGTAAAACCGCACCGCTCATATGTAGAGCGAATCTCTAGCGATCCTCATTGCTAGAGATATCGACCCTCGTAGAACCTTCCAAAGACAAAAGTCGACGGAGAGAAGGAATGCTGAATTATTTCTTGTTTGAATAATAAATTTCACCACTCTTTCAGCGATCTCGTTCGCTCGAAAATTTAAAATCGCATTATTTTACCGCCCTTCTATAGAGCGAGTCTCTAGCGATTTCCCGGGCTAGAGGATTCGATTCTTGTAGAACCTCACGAAGAGCAAAGTCGAACGGAGAGAAGAAATGCTGAATTTTCAACTGTTTAAACAATACATTTCACCACGGTTTAGTGAGTGAGTCTCCAGCGATCTTGTTCGCTCGAGGATTTAGCCGACTTCGAATTCATCGAAAATAAATGGCATCGAGAATATACATGCTGCTCAAGCCTATTTGTTTAAACAAATAAAAATCGCGTTATTTTACCGCTCTTATACAGAGCGAGTCTCTAGCGATTTCTATTGCTTGAGGATTCGATCCTCGTAGATCCCCCGAACACAAAAGATGACGGAGAGAAAGAATATCGTATTACTTATTGCTTAAACGATAAATTCGACCACTCTTTTAGCAAGTGAGTCTCCCGCGATTCGTTCGCCCAAGAATTTGGCCGATATCGAATTCATCGACGACAAAGGGCATCGAGAATATACGTACGCCTTAAGCCTATTTGTTAAAAAAAATTAATCGCTTTATTTTACCGCTCCTCTATACAGTGAGTCTCCAGCGATCTCGGTCGGCGGTTTAATGTCACTGCGTTTTGACAGAGCGCGTACTTAGCGATAACGCTTTCTAGTCATGTCAATCCAAATTGCATTTCTGACCGTGGTGAGAAAAACGTTAGAGCTGTATTATTTAACGAAAATATCATAAAATATCACCGCCTTTTCGTAGAGCGAGCTTCTCTATCAATCTCGATTGCTGAAAATGTTTATAACCCTTTATATATACATATATATATATATGTACATATATAAAGGCATCTGGGAATTCCGTCCAGACTCAAAGCGATGCACTTAATTAATAAGTATGTGAATAAACATGAATTGTTCATTCACATACTTATTAATTAAGTGCATCGCTTTTTCGCGAGAGCAATGTTCGTGGCAACCATAATTGCCAGACCCTGCACGCAAAGCAGATTCACGCCTCATCCTTGGTTTCATAAGTTTACCACGGTTGCACAAGACTAGGTGTGTGTACTATCGATCGATACATACACATACATCCAATGTTTCTGTTACGACCGAACTGCGTGCGAAAAGGTCACTTCTTTTTGCACGTGGCCGGCGTAACGAAAACACACGCGCAGCAACCGTCACCAACCGGAGCTCGACTCATCGGCGTAGCTCTTGGCATCGAGGTCCTATACAAAACGTGCGCTGCGCCATCGGGCGGTAGTAAGCGGCGGCTCGTAGCCAAAAACTGCGAGCTCTGCACTACCGTCGTGACGAGAGGCCGCGTCGAGATTTTCCGGCGTGTCACACATGGCCTTAAGGATGTATGTAAAATATATCAACTCGTCCAACTTTCCATAAATTTGAAATATTTGATAGAGTTCATAACGTTGCATCGATTGAAAAAAAGAAAAAGCCACTTAGCCGATGATTTGAAAGAAATGTTTAAGAATTAAAGCCTCATTTAACTCCGTGTTGTTTGTACCGGAAGTCGACAAAATCAAACTGAAATGATAAAAAAAAGTATATGTATCGGAGTCAATGCACGGCAAAAAGAAGATTTTTCAGAAACTTCATACATTTTTCAATTTTTTCACGAAAAAAAACCACCGTTCCCGATGTCGTTGTGGAGATATTCGTGGTTAACTTTTGACGTTTCAGTAGCGTTCTGTGAACTGCTGTTCAACTTAGTACGACCACCATATTGGACGCGTAAATTCAGCAACGCAGCACTTGACAATATACATAGGTATATAACGACGTTATATGCGTAATCGTTGATTATAGATGCACACAGATTTTCATTGAAGTATTTATGCAAATTCAATATAATACAAATCATGAAAATAATATATATATATATATATATATATATATATATATATATATATATATATATATATATATATATATATATATATGTATATATATATGTATATTGCTATACATATCTTATAAAAAGTATTAAATAATAATTATGTGTTATTCCTATGATTTTTATATTTCATTATTTTTGGTAGATTTTTTGAAACCAATATTATATATAATAAAAACATTAAGTTTTCTAGTACATTTGCAAGGGTACGGGATGTTGGAGAGATTGACAGAAAATAGAGTTTTTGTTGGTTTTTGATTTTTATTGCACAAGATAAAGAAAAATATAATACAGCAAAATGATTTCGCTCGCAAATTCCAGTTCCATTCGTATTCACAGGTGATACTTTCATTATAATTGAAATTTTCATCTACATATTCTTCAAACATGTGATTTCTCCAATCTATGGCTTGCTCGTTATTATTGTTAATAACATTTTCGTCCTCGCTACTCAAACAATACTGACATTCTTCGTCTCCACTCGATCTCGAATATATATTATTATTATTGTTATTATGCCCATCACTGTCGTCGCGATCGCTCTTTGAAAGCTTTTTTAAATCTTGGATTATTTTTTCTATAATTCGCTTATTTTTAGTTACTCTGGGCTTGCCATTGACACTTTCTGAGAGAAGAAAGGTATTGCGTTCTCTCCATCTGTTTTGAAAATGTTGAAAAGCATTTTGAGAGAAAACATCGAAACAGCGATGCGTTTTTTCATCATTGATGAAATATTGAGTACATTTAAGCTTTCTCGGTATTTGACGGTTTTTTCGTGGTGCATTTCTTCGTTTATTATAAATGAAATAGATTTCGCCTGCTCTTTGATCATTGACGGAATATCCAACTTATTGACGAGCTTGATAAAATTTGTGACATCGACGGTGGCGTTGTGAGCATTTTCTATCGCTTCAAGCCCAATGAAATCCGCAATACGGCAGCTTAGAGAGAATGATTTCCCTTCCTGTCTCCGTTCTGACAAACGCTGTCGCAAAACTGGTAGGGTGTCGAAAAATTAAGTGACACGAGCTTGAAATTCTTCCATCAAATTTTGCTCCTATACGCACCGTAACAATACCGGGCAGTCAAATCTGAAATAAAATTGCGTGATTTAATTAATTGCATAAAATCATTTGAAAAGATGGAAGAATGAAAAAAATACCATTATTTTCAATTCCTGAAATTAATACGCATGATCAACCGTACACAACAAAAGTTCCGTAATTGCTTCGCAATTATTTTTGTTGGAATGCAGGATCAATGTTAATCTTCGCGCGAAATATTTGACGACGGCCGTTGGTATCTTCAGGATGTACAGGCTTGACATATTTTTTTTCACATGATTGAAGTCGGACCATTTTTCGACATGCCAAGAGACATTTTTCCGGACGTTGCTAATTGTGGCAGAATCATTGTCCGCGATCAACAGAGATACTCTTGCAGACAGTTTTTGCAAAATTTCATTTTTTGCAATTAGGCTTACTGCCATATCCGGTTCTATCGCTTTTGAGCTGCCTTTCCAGTTTCCTTGACAATTGTGATTCTCAGATGCATTGCCGCGTTTGCACTAAGCACAAGATTTTGATCTTGTATCAACACCTAGATTCAGAATGGTATCCGAATAATGAAGCATGACCTGCAATTATCACAAACAATGCTTGTAAACTATAATGAAAAGAAGAAAAGATTTTCGGAGAATATATATATATATATATATATATATTTTTTCTGAAAATCTTTTTTTCTTTTCATTTTGAGAATAAAAACATTTTGAAGTGAATATATATATATATATATATATATATATATATATATATATATATACACAACCGGTGCGATGGTCTAGTGATTAGGGTGCTTGCCACTAAACCTGCGGACCGGGAGGTCCCGGGTTCAAAACCCGGTCGCGTAGATTTCGTCGTGAAATGTTTTTCCTCGGCATTTCGTAGCGAAATAAGACTAGTTCCACGACTGGGGGGCGAACTCGATGACCGGCTGTATTGGTATAGGTTTTCCTCAGTTTCCCTATGCCCATGACAGATATGTCCTGGTGAATACGATACAGAGGGGGAAGTCGGCTGCGGCCGCAGGTGTGTGGTAGGGGGGGGGGGTGGAACTGGGGGTAGACGGGGGAGATGCGGAACAGATGATATAAGGAGGGGGTAGTGGAATGGGAGGTTGTAAGAAGTTGAGGCGGATTGGGGCTCGTTAAAAGGGGAAGACCCTGTACGGCTGGAACAAACCCAATAAAAAAAAATAAAAAAAATAAATATACCTATATATATATTCGTCCCAAAATGAGACGAAAAAAATGTTTCCAACCCATCTTCTTATGACTGATATTTAAAAATATTACTCGTGAGGTAATATTTTATGAAAAGTATATTCATCAAAAGTATTTATATCTCAATAACTAAAAAATTCAATGAGGATAAAAAGATTTTTATAATTTATATTTTTCCTTTAATTTTTAAATAATATATTACAAACATCTTTTTATCTTCTTTAATTGGTATTTTAAGTTGTTTATATATAAAATGATATTTTTCAATTATTTGTATATACCTGATAGACTGTTCCTGCTGTATCTCGACCCACGTTTCTGCCACCCAGCGTCGAATGAGGCTATGATGTTGACAATTTCTTCCGGATTGTCTTCTATTGAGGAATGAAAATTCTGCAAATTAAGCTAAAGAACGAAAGGAATAAAGAAAAAGAGGCATGAGAAAATAAGGAAATGAGGATAAAAGAACAGAGAGTTGTCGTATTTGTCCATAGTTCTTCTTGAACTATAAAATCGTTCCATCCTATGAAAATGCAATAAATATGTTAGTCTTAATGTTTACTACTGATTTTTACTATATTTTCATTATTTTATAAAACTATAGATGTATTGTCCGCTAAACAATACTCACAAAAAATCTCAATTTCTGTTCTCGAAACTTTCTACGTGCACATATAACTATCAATATTCCACGTCGCTTGTCATTCATTACCTCTCCTGTTTGACCGGCTGCTACGGTCATTTTCCTTTTCGATCCTCACAGCGTTCTCGAAGCTTTCGTTGGCACACTCCTCAATTACACCGGCTACATCCTCGTACACTTTCAGCAGATGCGGATTTATCGTGGGGACATTCATTGCAGATAAAAAATCGTTGAGCTTGCATGGTCCAATGCCAATGGCATACATTCCTCAACAATAAAGCACATCAATAACATCTTGCAAACAAATTGCTATAGATCAAGGAAAGAATTGAAGACCGATTATTTTAGATTACCGATAATGACTTTTCGATTCGTAGAGTAAGGGATGCTCCCTGTTGCATTTTGATGTGGCTTCGAAGTGTGCACTTTAAATTTTGTTTGGCATTGTCGGCAATGTATTTCAAAAGTGCTGCCCAAACAATGATGTGCCTCGCAAATAATGTCACGGAGTGACAATGGCAAGTCACACTGCGAACACAACAGTTCCGACGCCAAAGTTTCTAATTCGGCGATTCGTCTTCCACTAAATTTATAACTCGCACTATTATCCCGCTTTCTTTTATATATACTCTTTAAAACGCTATCCCGGGGTCTTTTACGTTTTTGGGATACGAATTTTCCTTTCTTGTTGCGAAATAAAGTATGTTCGGCGGTTTCGTCACATTTATCCGTCGCAAACACTTTTTTACCGACTATTATCGGCCGCGATTGTGAACTAGTTATTCTTTCATTAATTTAAATATTTTAATCGCTGTTTGCAACACTTTTTTATTTATTTAATTAAACACAATCACAAAATACTTCGGCGACTTCGACGGCCGGTTTTGGAATGATCAGCTGTAGCTGACTGTCATGGCTGAGTGTAGCCTTGTTGCTACATTTTTTCGGGGCAGAAATAAAATTATTTGATTGGCTCAACTTGTACTCGGCCACAAATATCAAATTGCATATTAATTTTATTAAAAATCGTTAATTATTATACAAAATTACATAATTTTTTCATTATAAATTATAAAATGCAAACAGAAATCAATCGGCATTGACATTTCGACATAAAAATTAACCTTAAAAAATAAATAGATGTACTGCTGATTTGACCTTACTATATTCTTAAAACAGACCCGAATTGTGCCAACGTTGGTCCAAATTCTAACCAATATCGTACCACGGTTGGTCCGGTTCATTATCAATAGTGATTCGATAAAGCCCCGAGTTGCGACCAATATTATATTATGTAAGTATTGTATTAATATATATGTTAGTACACAGTAATAAATATAATTTTTTGTCGGAATTACATAAATATTATAATTTATTATTGTAGAATTGAAGTACAAATTTTATAATTTATATTTGTAGCTGGTAAAGTTTGGTACGAGAGAATATTGAGTATGGGTGATAATAATAATAAGATAATACGATACTTAGAATTGTTTCGCAAATAAAATATCAATGAGAAATAAACGACTGATATAAGGATACACAAGAGATCGTATATGAATTACGTATTGTTATTCGAATCGATGATGTTCCTTTTGGCACGACCCCCTTCTCTATCGACGGCTGCGGTCAACCACCGGCTTCATATCGAAAGTATATCCAACGGTTTATTGTGTCCCTCGAATTTCTTGAGTATCAAAGCTGAAATCCCCAGAAAAAATATTAGCTTTTTATTTTTCGACATCATTTAAACAGTCATATACATTTATTTTGCCTCATATACCTTGTATTATACACAAAGTCATAATCGCACTGAAATTGCCTTTTCGCTTTGTATTTTTTACTTTTCTGTCACAGGCGGTGTAGTGCAATTGCAGCGGTTTTCGCTGATGGTGTGCATGATTTTTGTTATGTGATCTTTCACTGATGACAATCCAATAGTTTGCCGAATGAGAATTCGTTTCAGGAACAAAAATTATAGCGTGTTTCCACAATCATAGCAAATTGATTACATCATATTTTGCGATTTTCTTTTTTACGTTCCAAATTCATTTAACAGAATATTTTTACATTTTTTCTTTTATTATAAATTATACAAATGAACGAATTGCGGAAAATATCGGGAATTGCGGGTAACAGAAAATTGAAATTTAATGTTCGTTGTATTGGAACGAAAATACGATTTCTCGGGATTTTTTAACTTTTTAATTCAATAAAAATTGTTTGAGGCCGTGTGTCACACGCCGGAAAATATCGACGCGGCCTCCCGTCACGGCGCTCCCGCTTACTACCGCCCGATGGCGTAGCGCACGTTTTCTATAGGGCCTTGATGCCAGATGCTACGCTGAACAGTCGAGGCCCGTTAGGCGACGGTTGATGCGCGTATGTGTGTTCGTTACGCCGCGCCGGTCACATGCAGAAAGAAAAACGTGACCTTTCCGCACACGGGTCGGTCGTAACAAAAACATTGACTGGGTGTGTGTATCGATCGATAGATACACACACCTAGTCTTACAAGGACCATCCCTCAGGTGACACCCTTCGATTTTGTTGAAATTTGGATATGTTATCAAGCACCGAAAAGTAAGCGATACGTTTTTTTTATCCGCGGAAAAACGGTTTTGAGGGGTGAAACCACCCCTTAATATAGGTGTGGTTCACCCCTTAATTTTTTCTGCAATGTCACCATAGGGAATTTTTCATTGCTTCGGATTAGAAGAATTTTCGTTTTTGTTTCATTAAAATCGGTGGACTCCTTGTGTGTGAAACTGCTATATTACCCCTAGAGATGCCTTTTTTAGAGGGGTGGTTTCATCCCTTAAAACCGTTTTTTCACCGATAAAAAAATACGTACCGCTTACTTTTCGGTGCTTTATAACATATCCAAATTTCAACAAAATCCAAGGGTGTCACCTGAGGGATGTTCCTTGTTAGACGACCTGGTACGCTTCTATGCTTGAGACCAAGCATGACGCGTGAATCTGCGTTGCGTGCAGAGTCCGGCAAAAATCCTTTGAAATTATTAGTACCATTCGCCACGTCCTACCTATGCGAACTAATAGTCCAGTAAAATAGACGAAACTTTTAGCGTAGAATTAGAATTTTTGACTGGAGCTAGGTGTTTGCATACTGAAAGTAACCCCAATTAAATGTTGCCCCTCAACTCGTCCAAACCCTAAGAAATAGGGGTTGAAAACTAAAAAATCGCCGTATCTCAATAATTAATGGCCCAATCAAAAAATGTTTCAAACAATAGTTGTTTAAAATAATAAAATACGTATGAAGTTATCTAACGTCCAACCTCGTATTTTTGTAAATAGCGGCACATAAACGATTAGAAAATTCGGGGTTGATGCGTCTGCGAGCGGAGTAGACATATCGCTGCATCCTTGTCTGGGTTAGTAGTGCTCTCGCGTTTTTGTGCCGCTATTTTCGAAGATAGAGGATTGGACGTCAGATAACTTTATACGTATTTTGTTATTCGAAACAACTTTTGTCTGAAACATTTTTTGATTGGGCTATTAATTATCGAGATACATCGATTTTTAAGTTTTCACCCCCTATTCCTCATGTTTGGGGCGAGTTGAGGCGTCTGGCCACCTTGGCCGATCGAAAATGGGTATATTTAAAAAAATAAAATAAACTCGCAAGTATGGGTCGCAATATTTTTATTTTTTTACACAACGTCAAAAAGGGCTTAAAGAATAACGTTAATAAATTTCCGTTCAAAATATTAAAAAATGACGCCGTTATGCACTTTGCCGCGGAAGCCCTCCGACGATACGCGCGGTCGTTGTCCCAGCCGGTCATGTCACAACTGAAAAAAAAAATCAGCTCATTCGTGAGTAGTGTCGCTACAATGTAGTGTAGCGGTTTTTTTTCGAACATTAAAAAAATGATGGTGAGCCGAAGAAAAAAAAATTATTTTTCACCGACATTTTTCGAGCAAAAACAATAATAAAACAAAAACTAATCAAGTTATCGCAAAAATCCTACGTGACATTTTAGATAATGTATCTAAAAGTATTGTGTAAAAATTTGAAAGCAATCGGACCGATAGTTTACGATATTTCGATAGTATCAGTTCAAAAAATGTAGTTTCGAGATAATCGCAAAAGAAAGTAAATGTGCGGTTACTTTCGATGGTCGACCGTCCGCAGCAGCTCAACCTTCCTGCCGAAAAATAACTGTAACTTGGTCAATTTTGCGTTTTTCAATACGTACTATGGCTTAAATTGTTCACAACAGTTCAGGGTTTATTTTTAAAAAAAAATGAAAAAAATTACATTGTGGCCAGATGCATTGAGGGGCAACATTTCATTGGCGTTACTTTTAGTATGCAACTATAGCTGCAGTCTACAATTTTGATTCTACGCTAAAAGTGCTGGGTTGTTGTCTCTTTTACTCGTCTATAACGTTCTCTTCAATAATGAGCATAAAAACTAAGAAGAGAGATAGGCTCCAATGAGAAAATGATATGGTTATTTGCGTCTCAAGAAAAGAACCACGACTCGACAACTTATTAAAAAATGAACAGGCACAGCCTTCTCACTGAAATTGTCCGCGACCGCGACACCCCCCCCCCCCCCCCGCAGCAAGACATTGTGACACACACGTTGAATAACACTAGGTTGAACAATTAACAATTTAGCATTTCTTCTCTCCGTCGACTTTTGTCTTCGGAACGTTCTACAAGGATCGAATCCTCTAGCAATAGAAATTGCTAGAGACTCGCTCATTACACGGGCGGTAAAATAACACGATTACAAATTGTTTAAACAAATAGGCTTGAGCAGTATGTATATTTTCCACGCCGTTTTTCTTCGATTAATTCGATATCGGCCAAATTCTCGAGCGAACGGAATCTCTCGAGACTCACTCGCAAAAAGAATGGTGGAACTTAGCGGCTAAACAATTAACAATTTAGCATTTCTTCTTGAGGGTCGAATTCTCAAGCAATAAGGATCGCTAGAGATTCGCTCTACATATGAGCGGTGGGGTTTTACGATATTAAACGGTTTGAACAAATAGCTTCGACTCGAATTATTTTTTAGGCGACGGCTATCCAGTGCATTTTTAACATTTTTAACGAATATGCAGTGTCGAGAAGAAAAGCGTTTGGAGTTTACATAGAAATTAAGTTACATTGCACTAGGTACTTGTGGTAACTAAAAACTACAGTAATTGGTTACCACAAGTAAAACTGTTACAAAGTAATAAAATTATCAATTACAGTTATAATTGTAATTGTTAGGTGTTAATTTAATTACTTTTTGTCCATATCTGCCTGCCCCTCTGCGCTCTCGCTTCTACCTGCGGCGCACGCTCCGAACCCGAGCGGCAAGGCACAGCGTTGATGGGCTGCAACGTTTGAAGTTTTTCAAATTCCGCTTTGAAACTTCGAAATTTCGCTTTGAAATTTTGAAACATATATAGTTCTATCGTTTGAAGAGAAAAAAAAGTAAACATTTTTTTATCGTTGTAAACGTACATCCCGCCTTAAAAAATGATTGAATAAATGCTGAAAATTTGAAAAAGCATATTGAAAAAGGAGTACCACCCTAACTTATATGAATTTTTCCAACCAGCAACAGTACTCCCAGTGAGCTCCGCCGGCTATGAGAGAAGTTTTTCCGCCATGGGGCTGGTAAAAATGGTGCTTAGAGGCGCAATGCTTCAGGAATAATTCTCGCATATCTCACTGCTGAACCTAGATATGACATTGTTAGATTTAAATTCAGCTGAAAAAGTGTTGGGCCGCCTTGCAGAAAAAATTAGATTTATTTAATTGAGTATCTACTGAAAATAACGTTTCACGACTAGTAACATGAATGATGAAAAGTTAGTTGATTATTCTTTAAGGTTTTGCAAGAGTTTGATATTAATTTTAACAGCGACTCTGACGGTAATTAGATTGACTTCGCCTCTCTATATAAAACTAGTTACATGGAACATAAGCGAGCTATTTATTACCCTACTAGACTGATCTCTATATAAATTGCTCCTTGCGAAGGCTGGCTACACAAACGCCCAGTTATAAAGAAAAACTAGTATGACCATTCTGAATCGTATGAAAACATTTTTTCTGTTTTCTTTCTGTGTAAGAAATCTTTGGAAGAAACAACACTTTCGAAGACTCGCCGGAAACTTGTTTTGCTTGACAATCGTTGGCTACGCAGGGCATTTCTCTAGTTAGTTTTGGCAAGGGACAATTTATGCAAAGATCAGATCCGCAAGGTAAGAAGTAGCTCACCATTGTTCAAAGTTACTAGTTTAACGCAAACGTTTAAAGACAATCTTACCACTGTTCAATCCACCGTAACCACTCGTCGCAACACTTGTTCCTTGCAAAGGGTAAGTGCATTGGACCGAACAGTAAATAAGTCAATTTTTTTACTTTCGCATAAATCCAGTAACTTTGAATATTAGTGAGCTACTTTTCACTCTGCGAGACTGATCTATGCATACATTGTTGCTTGCGGAGACTGGCTACATAAATTCCCTGTGTGACCAATGATTTTGAAGAAAAACAAGTTTCTGGTGTGTGTCTGGAAGTATTATTCCTTCTAAAGATTCATTGCGAAGAAAAAAAGAAAGACATGTTTTTCATTCAATTACAAGAACTTGTTTTTCGTTATAACCACTGGTTGCGCCAGCCATAAATGACAATTAATGCAAAGCGTACCTAATTTACTGTTCGATCCAGTGTAAACCTTCTCCGAAACAATAATTTTTGTAAAGAGTGATCGCCGAAGACCGATCAGTAATTGGATTGACTTTAAAAACTGATAAGTATTAATATTAATTGTATATGAAAGGTGAAAAATATATTGAAATAAATACACCTAACCTTAAAATGCTTCAGGGAATATGTCGACCTTGCCAATAAAATCACCTAATCCGTCGCACGACGCCGAACTTTATGCACCCACACATTTATTTAACTTCATACCGGTACTAAAAGCTGTTTGTTTAAACTAAAAACTAAATTGTTTAAACTAAAAACTATATCGGTTGTCAGAATCGAGCGCGGAGCCGGGACCACACGTCAATTGTCGAATACATTTTAGAAGGTGTGTGCGAACCCTGCTTTTTCGAGATCGAGCAACAAACGTAGATATTTGATTGACGCGACAGAACGATTTGTATGCGCCCTCGCTGGAATTCGCGAGAACTAAAATCGATGGTTGTCACGCGATTTTTTTGAAAGATTCTTGACGATTACCTGCAAAGTAGCGTCTCCGATGGATCTCCGTAATTACTCGCTGGAATAAAACGGTAGAGGTCTCAAAATGTTCGTTTTGAGTCAGGGAACAACCGCCTTCCCTTCGTTAGACGATTACGTATACCAATTATTGTTTTCCCCTCACTTTCGTCAGGTCTCTCACGTGGTAAGTGAAACAGTTTTTTTTTCAATATCGGGACAATCTCGGAGAAAGACGTTGTTCCGCTATTCATTTGACATTGACTTTCATCATATTCTGTAAAGCCGTTTTCGAGAACACTAGGCACTCGTAATTGTGTTCTGTTTTACCGGCCGAATGGTGTGACACATGGCCTCAATACTATTTTTAATTTTTTTTTGTGTTATGAATTCTACAATGGAACAAGAAAAGCTGAAAAAACTGGCGAATGATTTATAGTGAGAAATTAAAGATGTTGTTTTCGAACAAAAATATGGTTTTTCAATTACCAAAGCATTTTGTTTATCGGCGTTTCCGTCTTGGAGTGCTTCAAATTCGAAAAATATCTGCAAGTTTCGAATTGGCAATTCCACTTGTAGTGCCCCTCCTGGGTCCGTCTCCTGATCACCTACATTGGCCAACACTGAATGGCGATTCGCAAGAGGTGCATAGGACAATTCACGGGGAATGTTACTGGCCAGTCGTTGGTTAGAGCTATCCACGCCAATTGTCGGTTCTTCGTTGTTAGTCGACACTGCCCCGGCATAGGCATATTGCTGCATGCCGGTCTTAGAAATGAACGTAGGATTTAATGGCGGCCCATAGTCGGCTCCAGTAGTATTGCCTAACAGTCCGCTCAAGGTGGTAGCCGGTACTGGTCCGACATTGGCATAATACTGAATGCTGAGATTAGATATGAACGTAGGACCATTAATGGGGGACATTACTGATCCACGATCGGCTTCATGAGCTTACACCAATAGTTGACTCTCGGTCGTTAACCAGAAGTGTCCCGACATTAGCGTTATGCTAGATGCCGGGCTTTGAAAAGAGGATCGGTTGAAAAATGGCAGAACCATTGTTTCAACGTTGTGCCAACATTGGTTGCCCACAGTCGGTTAGCCCGTACTGGACCAGACATCGGCCGTATAGTTTGTGTTGGCATGTTTTTCATGAGAGGGTATTCGGATTGGGATTGATCTTTCGGAAGAGGCGCTTCATACAATTATGATAACACTTCACTTAGAGGTAAGTTCGATTAAGGAAAGACACTACTGTAACTGCCCATTTTCGACCATATGCTTTGGACTTTTTTTTAAGAAATAAAATGCATGGTCAAAAGAACTTTTAGGCTTTATTAGGTTGTTGAGTAATTAGTCGGCTGATAGGAGTAAGGAATTTCGGATTTTGGGTGACAGTTGTGCAAGACTAATAACACTCGATGAAAAAGTAATGCAGTCTATTCTCACAGAATACCTTGTTTTGAGCGGACAACAACAATTGATCAGGTCTAGCTTTTACGTGTTGATGCACTGATGGTGAGTCGACTAAAATGCTGCTTAGTTAATCAGTACTTCGCGAGGGAGATTCTGTTGATTTGTTCTAAAGGTAGAGCTCACGATTGTCCTGACGACGTAATGGCGTCGTCCTGTGTGCTCGTGTCGTCCACGAGGCGATGAGTGAGAAGAGAGGAGATCTGATTGCGGAGCGGTTTTTTATGAGTTGAGTTCAAACGGACGAATCTTTAATGATTCGTTGCACAACGTGCGGTTTTTACACACACTGACGAGGAAAGGTTGCGAGGTCGATCTCTCCGATTTCGATGAAATTTGTCATGCTTGTAGAATAGGGAAAAATAGGCGACAAGTATTTTTTTTAATATCTGCGGAACCCGATTTTCAAGTATGAAACGTACCCTCGAAAATTGGGGTGTTTTTCGTTTTTCGTCGATAAAGTTTAAACTGTATGAGATACGAAAAAAAATTCAAATCGCAACAATGTTTATTTTTTTCGTGGACTATAAATTGGAGATGAGGACGATAACCTTATCGATGAAAAATGAAAAACACCTCTATTTTCGAGGGTGCCCTTCACTCCGTAAAAATCGGTCTCCGCAGACATGAAAAAATACGTGTCGCCTATTTTTACCGATTCTACAAGCATGCCAAATTTCATCGAAATCGGAGAGATCGACCTCGCAACCTTCCCTTGTGAGTCGTACTTATTAGCGGGAAGTAGCTGAGCACGCGTGTTGTGTTTAGAACGGAACAGAAGACAGTGCCAAGATGGCCGACGGCAAGACCCACGCGGACCCTAGTGCGCGGGAAGCGAGAGCTTGCGTGGCATCGTGAGAACGCGCGGTGATTGGTCAACCCGAGCGTAAGCTCGCGCTGAGAATGTATCCAAAAACTGACGAGCGGTGATTGGCTACATTCTTCTAGTCACGCGCGGCGCACTACCTCCTAGGTGAGCTGAGTCTAGTTATGCCTAGAGCGCGCTAGTGGTTCGCTTGCAGTGTGAATCTTCCCGCAGAGCTGATTACATGCTCATAGAAGAGTAGTGAACTCGTGTAGGGTTGATGTGTATGGGTAATTCTCACTAAATGGAAAATCGATGTCCCAGGCAAATTTTATGCATTTAAAATTATTATTACTGAGTTGTATCTGTCTAAAACGATAATTCGTTGTCTATTCTTAGTACACAATAACGCACATAAGGACGCAATATCTTAATATTCATTCAAGTGCCTTTCAAACACCCTAAAACACAGTCCCCTGTCATGTCCTATTTCCAAAATGACTAGGTTCACGGCTAATATTTTTAGTAATAATATTGCCTAATTCTAACATTCATAGGTTTAACTAGAATAGAGGACATCTCTTTATAAAATACGATCATAATTTTAACTACTTTTTCAATACGAAAAACGATCACTCAAATGTTGTCCGAAAAATTTCAAAACCGTACCCTGGCCTAACTTTAAAATTGCGCCCAATTCGTATTTCGTTTATTAGACATCATTTATTGCGATAAACGAACCGTAAACGGTGTAAAGTTCGTCCAAATGCCGAGCTAAGCTAGCTAACGCCATATTATTGCGTGTGAGCGCTGCATTTGTGGCTGAACGACGTGACACAGTCGCTTGATTGAACAGTCCCCTGGTGAGTAGTTTTTCTATTACTTTATGTGATTAAATTAAAATCATTGCATACATCATTTATTCATTTAATAAGGCAGCACGTATGACTCTTAATTCTAGAAAGACTTCAAATGATTTAGCTCTAGATAGCTTTTCTTGCAAAAACAACAGTCCCCTGTCATTTTATGTCACAGCAGACTGTTTTATGTGCCAGGGGACTGTTTTATTTTCGAGTATGGTCAGGTATGAACTATCTTCTAACTTCCGGGATTGACAGTATGCTATTTCTTTTAGGTAATGATGACATTTGAGATGACGAATGCCAGCATTTCAATTTCAATACAGTGGAGTACGAAGCAAAGGCACAACTTAACAATGCTGATATTTACACGAACCCTTCAAGCTATCCGTCTCAAATGTTGACACAACATCCTTCATGCATTCTTTATCTTGCTATGGAAGCTTTTTTTAATCTTCATATTTTTTTAACGAAAAACTGTCAAAAAATAGGCTCAATTCGATACTTTTTTTTCAAACCGCCGCCCTTTTGTCAATGTTGATTTTCAAAAAACTTCCATCGCAAGATGGCGGCTTTCATACGGATTAATAATTTTTTTTACAAATTTTGTTTCTGATAATATTTACGGCCACAGCCATGTACACCACGATGAATCCTTTTTTTCGAAGATATTTTCAATCGTTATAAAAATGTGAAAAAAATAAAAATAAACGCTTACAAATTTATTTTCTGTTCTTCATTACTGCTTTGATTTGCTTTAATTTGACATTAAAAAATCAGACTGATTAGCGTATTTTAACCATCGAAAAAAAACGCGAAAATCAGTTATTTTTAAACCCGATATACTGTGGTGATTCCTTAACTTTCCTGTACAAAGATAAGTAATGTGGGTATATCGGTGTAATTATTATAATCAGATAGACAATGAGGATATCGAATCAAACGTAATTTTTCTGAAAATTTGTGACAATCAGGGCCACACGTTCAGAGTTGATGCCCGTGCAGAAATGTGACCGGGCATTCCCTACTTTGTGTCCGGCTCTGCCCAGACTTGCCTTGTCTGATTAACCTGACTCTATGGTAACCCTTATGGAACATACCGGGAATATCGCAACATCGTTTTTTTTTACGGCTTAACCTCTATGTTTTGAAATAACAATCTTCTGGCCAGGATACATTGCGAGTAAGTACATATTCCCGTAATGTCTATCCCGCCAGAACATTGACATGTTCTGAAAATTGGAGCCTGTCTTTAAGGACTAAAGAAAAGCTACTTGGCGTTTCACCTCATCAAAAATTCTTATAGTTGACCGGGATGAAACTGATACATCTGTTGTAATTCTATTCATCATTAAAAGCATTCATATTATCAATGATAATCGAGGAGGATAACAATGCTTATCATAAATACCGGGTTTACGATAACTAATGATTTGAGCATAACGAATAGCCAAATTATTTTATGAGGCAAAAAAGTAAAGCAGGTCATTTGTGGTTTTTGAACGCCTTGTCACCATGTTGGGAAATTTCAACGTTCTGGCCGGGAAGACATTACCTGAATGTATTTCGCCAACAATCCGCCAGAGGGCTAAAAGCGAAGTGCTTTGCGTAAGCAAAAGTTCGTCCTGTAAGTTGTACCACGTACATGCTTACATCGTGCGCTCACACTTATGATTTTGTGATACTTGTAAAATAACTAGGGGTGTGCGGGTAGCAGAATTGGTCGGGTCGGGTAATTAGACTATGATCCGATCGGGTACCCGAGTTTTTCGGGTACCCGTGATCGGACGGGTGTACTCGAACTTTATCGCGTACCCGAGTTTTTCGAGTACTTTTACGCAATTTTAGTATTTTTGTTATGTATATATTTACAATTTTTTTCCAGCAAACTTCTTTTAAGACACTCGCATTTCAGGAAATAATCGAGATATTTGAATGTCGAAAAACTGAATAAAAGCAAGATTCTTCGTCGAATTTTCATTAATTCTGTCTAGTGCTAACTGGTAATTTCGACGATTCATTCTTCTTAATATAATTTTTTGTCATTTTTGAATTTTTTTCCAGGTAAAACTTGTACTTCAAACGCTTATATCTCTAAAACCGATCAAGATATTAAAATTTTTTAAATGTCAAATGGAAGCTCCATTCCTCTCGCTTCGAATAAACGCACGGCGTTGAAACTTCGTCTTTTTGGGTTTTTTCTCCATTTAAAACCCGGGTTAAAAAATTCAAAACGTTAAGGCGTTCGCCGGAACAGAAGATATTTATTGTACATTTTTTCGTTTCGCACAATTTTTAGCGATGTCAAAACGCAACTTTCCCGCGCTATTACGATACGATCCGCCAAATGTGACTGTTTTTCACTCCACCCTAACACACACAAACACACACAAACACACACACACGCACACGCACACGCGCACGCGCACGCGCACGGGACACACAGGATAGAAAAGTGACGAAAAAAGATTTTTTACAGTATTATCATTTATTCGTTTTATCGCCTTCTTCGAGTTTTCGTTTTCTTACATTATTAGGTCGATACACCTAAATAAAAAATAAATATAAATAATAGATACCGATCTCCGAGTCGTTTACGAATATTCGAAGTTTAAGAGTACTCGACGTTTACGTGTACCAAAAATTTGAGAGTACCCGATCGCCATATTCGGGTACCCGATAGTGGCGGGTAATACAAAAACGTAACCCGTCGGGTACCCGACCCGACCCGAACATCGGGTAGCCGAGTGAATCGGGTACCCGCACACCCCTAAAATTAACCCTTTGCGCTCTAGGCCTTTTTCGCTCGGATAGTGATCTGTGTACGTTTTTCTGTCTCTTTGCCTATCAGGAAATACCAGGAAGCATATGTATACACTCATTACAGTAGATAACTAACAAATAATATCTTGACGAAATACTAAATTGAAAACACTCCCGATTTTACCTTCTCAATGATTCTAAAAACGCTTAAACGTCATTTTGAATTTCCTTGTTTGTCCCTGGTTACTTCCCGATCTATTCCCTACAACATTCCTCGTCATTTACCGCTTGGTCTCCGGCCCGTCCCTGATCAGTTCCCCGAAACGGGAACGGGGGATCGGGACCTAGCCTTAGACCCGTTACGTTGCGAACCTATTCCAGGGAGGACGGCCCGACCAGAGCCTGATATTATCTAGGGAAGGCAGATCAGGGGCAGCACTTTTTCCCGACTCAAATGTTCCACAGGTGATACTGATGTTTCTGATATAGCTTTCAACCAAATATTGCAAAAAATAGCCAAATTCAAATCGGACCCTAAAAGGGAAAAGAATATCTTAATTACTTTAAGTTACCTGCACCGGTCTATGAGAAATGAATTAGGGCTGATTGTTTATAAAAAAAAAACAACGATACGACTGACTTCGTTGTAAACTATAATGAAAATGATTTAATTCAATACTCCTAAAAGTATTAGTAACAAGATGTTGATTCTGATTTCATTGTGATTATATTTAATAGAATAGAATAATGTTTGTTTTGTAGGAAGCAGTTAACATTCCTTTGTGAAGATTATTGCAAGACTGACCTTGTTTTTTTTTAAGTGAGAGGTTCAATAATGCACACGTTTTGAAGGTAAAACGTTTATTTTCGTAAGTTTAATTCCAGTTATGCTGGAATGCCCAATATTCAATCAGGGAAATCAAGAGATCAAGGAAAACATCAATAATTCAGCATTTGTTTTTAATTTGATTTAGTAATTGGTTATACGTAATAAGCTATGTTAATGTTTTATAAAAAATAAAGACATTCGCTCGGTTAAATTCGATTAAACATACTTTTTTTTCAATTTAAACAGTCCCCTGTAAGATATTGCAGTCCCCTGTGACGAATTTAAAAAAAAATTGCACATAAGTTGCAAAATAAAGAGAAAACGTGTCGGCTTTTTATTCATATATGTTTAATTTATTACTGCCTTCCGTTATACATTCTTTGTTTTTTATTTTCAAGAAAAAACATGCATGGGACAACTTTGTATAGGCGACTTTCAATTTAGTAGAGAAACACCCGTATACGTGAAAGAGGCGAAAACTGAACAAGGTATATTGAAGTTTGTAAAAAAACGATTTTTTGAAAAAAATACTAAATGGCGGCGCAACAGTAGCTATAGCACTACTGGTGTTCAGTCAAACCTCTCCGCGTCACGCAGTAGAACTGTTGTATATTGAATCTAGGACCGAATAGTGAAATATTTTCGTTAATTATATTAATTTTAGCAGTCAAGCACGGGGGGAAATTTAAGGTAATGAAAAAAATGAAGAGAGCCTGAAAAAAAGTTCGTGCTTTCGAGCACAATTTTTATCTAAAAAGTGACATATTTTAACCAATTTTCAATTAATTGGAGAAAGCGCTTGTATTCGCTCGGATACGATGAAAATCGTTCGAGTTCTGTTGTGTGCCGATTTCAAAAATATGCTTTTGAGAAAAAAACGTGTTTGAAGTCAACGGTTTTATAGACGCTACAGCTGATGATTTTTTTTCGTAATCTAATGCTACATATTGGTAGAAAATAAAACAATTTTTAGTCAGTAACTTTTTCCCCCAAAGATAATAGGCTTCTAAGAGTCGAGAACTGCGTCCGCCGGCGTGGCACCGGATGCGCTTTTCAGCTCTCAATCTCCGATACTCTCCCCTCACAAATAGCTGTAAAACCACTTTGAAACTGTTTTTTTTCCAGCTATAAACGAATATGCATTAGATTTTTGAAGGTACAGAAGATTTTTTTAAACTATTTCCAAAAAAACGATTTTTCGGAAATTTTACAGAGTCCTCCCTTAATCATTTAACTGTTTTGCGCACCTCTTTCTTCATAATCAATCGTAGATATTCTAAGCTCTTTACGGCGGTCAATGTATTATAGTATTGTATATGTACATGTATTGCACATTGAGTGGGGGAAAAACATTCTTTATTTATTCCCCAACCGAGCTACCCAACAAAAAATTGTTTTACAATAGAATGAAGCGTGAAGACAACAAACAATATATCATTCTCATATTGAACCTTGAGTTTCTGATTCCAGCCTGAGGTTCTTTGATGAACTTTCCAACAACTTTGCTGATTTTAGATTTTTCTCGAGGTCCTTACCAAATAACCATTCGTCAACCACAATGGAGGTAAGTCCATCTTTCAGGAAATTATTCAAGATCGACATAATCAAGCTTCTCCGGATCTACGAATCATCGCGCTGGACGTCAAGCAATCACCTCGCAGTATCACTCACGTTCTCGAAAAGAACTAAGTTCTCTGTACGATTCTTTTTGAGAATGTAAGAAAGAGATTTTCTCAAGCATGCGAGACACGCCTCGACTCTTTCCTGTCTCGATACAACTCACGTATCGTTCTTTATAATGGCTTCCTGTAAGGACGCCTTAAGAGGGGAGACCATTTAGAAAGTAAACTATTAGGGTTTTTTCGTGATCTCTTTTTCATGTAAATATGTGACTTTGTGTGTTTTCCCTTTGATATTGTAAGTATGCAAATATATATATATATTTTTTAAATGCAAATTGCCAGTCGTGTAAATCGATGTTCAGAGGAAGTCCCTCAAAAAGTTTCCGTGCTGCTAGAGTTCTCCCTCGCGCTGTAATTGTCTGGAACAAAAAATCGAAATTATTCTTAAAGGTGTCGGTGAAGCAGGATTTTGGAAATATTTGCAAAATTTATGAGATAACAGCTTAATAAAGTCAATTTTGCGATTCATCATTAAATTTTTCTTATATTTAAGGGCAAACATTCGTTTCATTTTTGGAATTAAAATATCATTTAGGTTTACCGACAAATTGGTGGTACACGGGAGATGTATGATAAATTTAATCAAAATCGGTTGAATAGTTTTTGCGTAATTACTCCAGCAGATGGGAAAAATACAGTTTCGAAAAAAACGCATTCAAAGTTTCAACACAGGAAAACTTAATTATTTTGATGGCTTACCGGCTAATCCGCGATTTCAGCGCCATTCAGCGCCTTCGGCTTCCTGCACTGAGAAAAAGAAATCGTTGAATGTACAAAATGCATTTTGTTGTCTCGAAATTTCGTTGTTTTAACGGTTGCTCAGACATGCTAAATAAGCTACAGTTCACACCACTAACAAGGAAACGTTGCGAGGTCGATGTCTCCGATTTCGATGAAATTTGGCATGCTTGTAGAATGGGTAAAAATAGGCCCCACGTATTTTTTTTATATTTGGCGGAACCCGATTTTTAAGGGTTGAAAAGCACCCTTGGAAATTGGGGTGTTTTTCGTTTTTCGTCGATAACGTTTTAACAGTACGAGATATGAAAAAACTTCAAATTGCAACAATGTTTATTTTTTGGTGTACTATACATTGGAGACGAGAACGATGCAGATAGCAACAAATTTCATATTCTTTATTGCAAAAATGCAATTTTGTTAACCGTATCTCCAAGAGTTTTTAATCGATTGGGATGTAAATTTGCATACATGTAGAGAATGGAACAGTGCGGATACGGATTTTTTCTTTTTCCGATATCTCACAATTAAGGGGTTGAAACTGCCCGTCGATTTTTTTTGCCGAGAGCATCGTATAATCAGCTAGCCTTTTGGGATTTCGGTCTATATTCACGTCAATATATGTTCGTGTTATGACGCAATTGCATATTTGTAACATCCCAGCCTCCCCCCCCCAACGGCCCCCCTCTCGAAAGGCAAACGTTCAAAGTTCTTACCGTGCGGCATGGACGAAAATTTGTAGAAATAAAAATGGGTTACAAAGAAAGTACAATCAGTCAAAATAGTCGATACACATTTTCTCGTTTTCGAAATAAAAATAAAGTTCGAAGGGCAAATGTTGTATTCTTCGACTACTAGACGTTCATGATGATAATGATGAGTACAGCAACAAATGGCGTGTTGTTTATTGCAATAATTCGTGAATTACTTGTGAAAAATCACTCTTTAGTTTCCCACTCATATGGGCAGAGGCAAGGCTCGCAATCACGGACTGACTTCGTGCTTCGGAAAGCAACTGGATTACAATTGTATATTTACAAAGAAATTCCACTCTGCTCACCGTATCGAAGGCATTATCTGCAGAGATTACAGCGTTTTTGGGTTGCCGCTGCAACTCATGAACAGAATGATGCAAACATTTTTATCACCTTATAACGCAGCATAATTTAATCTTTATCTTTAACTTTAATTTCACAAACAGCAGAACCAATGAACGAAAGAAATAAATCTTCGCAAAGAGCGACTACGGTGCAAAGAGCGGCTCTCATGATAATCTTGAAATCGCCTTATTAAAGATTAATAGCGGTTCTGGTAATAGCGTGTGTCGTCGTTATTTTTTTTCATGTGTATTTATCAATTGGGTTTCAAGTCATATAAATTCATCAACGATCATTATTGCTGCAGTTACGACGGAGAAGCCAGCCATACATTTTGATTTCGAAATACTAATAAAAATTTATCCGGCCATAATAGAAAACGTTAATCCGGTGAATGTTATTCAACTTCTATCCTTAGCGATAAGTGCTATGAATTTGCCTCGAACTCCAATCACCGAACAGGAAAAACAGTTCGGTAAGGATCTAGAAAACATGATCATTGAAGCGATGGATCAACCTATGTAAATGGAAGTCGAAACTGGTTTGGATTTTCTGTCACCAAATGAAATTCATGAAGCAGCCGCAATAGAAGATGACAGTGAAGGAGATTGGCACGGACAACGATACCTAGATCCAAAAATTGATGAAAATGTATATACCCAAGATATAGAAGAATTCAGTTACGAATACAAGACAAGAGCTGTAGATTACTGGAGATCCGCGGCAAATGGGAATAGAAAGTTATCATCTGTTCAAACGAAATTCAAAAAGGTGAAATCAGAGCCGCAGTTGCGCCGGTGGGCCCAAAGTATAAGTAAGGGTGGCACCTACAACGAAAAGTTAACAAAGATAGCTCACTACACGTTAAACAATTTTAATGATGCTTTGGACAAAAGGCTGCCTGTCCCTGATCCAGATCTTCGACGATGGGCCTTACGTGCACGAGAAATTGTAGAAATACCAGCCGTAAATTTCCAAGCATCCACCAACATGGAATTGGGTCACGGAAGATTACTAAATATGTAACAAAACAACAATTATTAAACGCTGATACACTTCAAAACAAAGCTATCGAATTTATCGAAATAGTGAAAGTCAACATAGCCAACGTTGGGGCTGAAAACACATTTAATTATGATCAGAGTGGATTAAATTTAGAGCTACATACAGGCCGCACATTGGCGCAAGAAGGGCAGAATTCCGTTGAGACAGTCGTGCATTCGAAAACATCAACAACACACAGTTATACTATACAGCCTTTGGTTTCTGCGAGTGGCAAGCTTTTGGCACCTATGTTGATCGTTTTAAACGAACCTACTGGTAATTTTGGTCCTCGAGTGGAACAAACGATGTTCAGGGCCGAAAATATATTTCTATTGGCTTCGAAATCTGGAAAATTGACGACGAATCATTTCAAGCGATGGTTCCAAGAAGTATATATTCCCAATACGGGTCCAAAATCGGTAATACTTCTGGATTCTTGAAACGGTCAATGACCAACTGCATTTAAAGAAATGGATATGCAAGGGAAAAATATTAAAGTTTTAACCATTCCAGCAGGTAAATATATTGCACCAGTTTCATTAGTTCTGTAGAAATTAGTCCATATGATAATTAGTGATTCCTGCAGGTACGACAGTAATGATACAGCCCCTTGATGTTTATGGCTTCCGTGTATGGAAAAACTTCGTCAAACACTTTTCTGACGCAGTAATATTATACAATTACGACGTCAATCTCCATTTGAGCGACAATATTGTTAAATTACAATCTCTTACATACAACCAGTTTTCTTCTCCACGGTTTACAAACCTTTTCAAATATGCGTGGTACAAAAGCGGGTACGAAGAAGAAAGACCACGAAACTTCGAAAATCCGGTAGAATTTGTTTTTTACAAAATGTACCGACATGCGATATATGCGGCAAAGCAGTGTTATCACTTGTGCGTGGTGTAAGAAATCTCTTTGTTTCAAACACTTTTATCATGACTATCATTATTGTAATAAGTATAATCCATAAAAAACATAGAGTTGAAACGTTTCCTAAATGAGTAAGCCTGAGAACACTTTTCCGATTGTGTTGTAATCTTCAAAGGCAGTACGTGGCGGGGGAGAATTTCTTCGCAAATATACAATTGCAACCCAGTTGCTTCCCGAAGCACGAAGTCAGTCCGTGATTGCGATCCTTGCCTCTGCCCATATTAGTGGAAAACTGAAGAGTTATTTTTCACAAGTAATTCACGAATTATTGCAATAAACAACACGCCAGTTATTGCTGTACTCATCATTATCATCATAAATGTCTAGTAGTCAAAGAATACAACATCTTTTCCTTTCGAACTTCATTTTTATTTCGGCCCGTTCACGAGCTATAGCAAGAACGAAGTTTTTAAGGGTGCGTTGACCCCTTAAGAGTATCGTTCCGCCAAAACAAGAAAATGTGTATCGACTACTTTGACTCATTGTACTTTCTTTGTAACCCATTTTTATTTCTACAAATTTTCGTCCATGCCGCACGGTAAGAACTTTGAACGTTTGCCTCTCGAGAGGGGGACCGTTGGGAGGGGGGGGGGGGTCTGGAATGTTACAAATATGCAATTGCGTCATAACACGAACATATATTGACGTGAATTTAGACCGAAATGCCAAAAGGCTAGCTGATAATACGATGTACTCAGCAAAAAAATCGACGCGCAGTTTCAACCCCTTAATTGTGAGATATCGGAAAAAGAAACAAATCGTGTCCGTACTTTTCCATTCTCTACATGTATGCAAATTTACATCCCAATCGCTTAAAAATTCTTGGAGATACGGTTGAAAAAATTGCATTTTTGCAATAAACAATATGAAATTTGTTGCTATTTGCATCGTTCTCATCTTCAATGTATAGTACACAAAAAATAAGCATTGTTGCAATTTGAAGTTCTTCCATATCTCGTACCGTTAAAACGTTATCGACGAGAAACGAAAAACACCCCAATTTTCGAGGGTGTTTTTCAACCCTTGAAAATCGGGTTCCCCCGATATAAAAAAATACGTGTCGCCTATTTTTACCCATCCTACAAGCATGCCAAATTTCATCGAAATCAAAGACATCGACCTCGCAACGTTTCCTTGTAAAACTATCAGATTAACAAAATGTATGTTATGCCAATGAAAAATCAAGTTGAATGTATTTAAAGATACATTTTGTTAAACCAACTGAATTTTGGTTGGATGAACGAATTTTTTTTTCAGTGTGGTAAATACGCGTCCTATTGCTGCTGCTCTCTAAGGGCTTTCCGACCCGAAATTCGATAAACCAATAGGTCATCGCGGGTTCCAACACAGTTCATCAGAGCTCGCACTAAAAAGTTTTTGTTTGCACTGGCACTCTGCTCTCCGTTATGTCCCGTATTACGATTAATATGTTGATTTCTAGAAAAAATGTTCTCTCCCGTGAAGGTCTCTCAGGTGTTGCATGAGAACCTTTTGGGTAGGCGGACATTTTGAGAAGCACTAACAAGGAAATGTTGCGAAGTCGATGTCTCCGATTTCGATGAAATTCGGCATGCTTATAGAATGGGTAAAAATAGGTGACACGTATTTTTTTATATATCGGCGAAACCCGACTTTTAAGGGTTGATACACGCCCTCGAAAGTTGGGGTATTTTTCGTTTTTCGTCGATAACGTTGGAACGGTACGAGGTATGAAGAAACTTCAAATTGCAACAATATTTGTTTTTCCGTGTACGATACATTGGAGATGAGAACGATGCAGATAGCAACAATATTCATATTGTTTATTGCAAAAATGCAATTTTTTCAACCGTATCTCCGAGAAATTTCAATCGATTGGGATGTAAATTTATATACATATAGAGAATGGAAAAGTGCGGATACGCATTTTTTCTTTTTCCGATATCTCACAATTAAGGCGCTGAAACTGCCCTTCGATTTTTTAGCCAAGAGCATCGCATAATCAGCTAGCCTTTTGGCATTTCGGTGTCAATTCAGGTTAATATGTGTTTGTGTCATGACGCAATTGCATATTTGTAACATTTCAGCCCCCCCTCTCCCACCCGAAAACGGTCCCCCTCTTGAAAGGCAAACGTTCAAAGTTCTTACCGTGCGGCATGGACGAACATTTGTAGAAATAAATATGGGCTTCAAGGAAAGTACAATCAGTCAAAATAGTCGATACACATTTTCTCGTTTTGGCGGAACGACACTCTTAAGGGGTCAACGCACCCTTAAAAACTTTGTTCTTTCTACAGCGCGTGAACGGGCCGAAATGAAAATAAAGTTCGAAGGGAAAAAATGTTGTATTCTTCGACTACTAGACGTTCATGACGATAATGATGAGTATAGCAACAAATGGCGTGTTGTTTATTGCAATAATTCGTGAATTACTGGTGAAAAGTCACTCTTCAATTTTCCACTAATATAGGCACGGGCAAGGCTCGCAATTACGGAAGAAATTCTCCCCCGACACGTACTGCCTTTGAAGATTACAACATAATCGGAAAAATGTTCACGCTTACTTATTTAGGAAACGTTTCAACTCTATTTTTTTTATGAATTATACTTATTACAATAATGATAGTCATGATAAAACTATTTAAAACAAAGAGATTTCTTACACCACGCACAAGTGATCATAGCTGCTTCGCCGCATATATCGCATGTCGGTACATTTTGTGAAAAGCAAAATTCTACCGGATTTTCGAAGTTTGGTGGTCTTTCTTCGTCGTAACCGTTTTTTACCACGCATATTTGAAAAAGTTTGTAAACCGTGGAGAAAAAACTGGTTGTGTGTAAGAGATTGTAACTTAACAATATTGTCTCTCAAATGCAGATTGTATAATCTGTAATTGTATAATGTTACTGCGTCGGAAAAGTGTTTGACGAAGTTTTTCCGTACACGGAATTCATAAACATCAAGGGGCTGTATCATTCCAGTTGTACCTGCAGGTATTACTAATTATCATATGAACTAATTGTCTACATAACTTATGAAACTGGTGCAATATATTTACCTGCTGGAATGGTTAAAACTTTAATATCTTTCCCTTGCATATCCATTTCTTTAAATGGAGTTGGACATCGACCGCTCCAAGAATCCAGAAGTATTATCGATTTTGGACCCGTATTGGGAATATATACTTATTGGTACCAACGCTTGAAATAATTAGTCGTAAATTTTCCAGATTTCGAAGCCAATGGAAATATATTTTCGGCTCTGACCATAGTTTGTTCCACTCGAGGATCAAATTTGCTAGTAGTTTCGTTTAAAACGATCAACGTAGGTGCCAAAAGCTTACCACTCGCAGAAATCGAAGGCTGCATAGTATAACTGTGTGTTGTTGATGTTTTCGATTGCACTACTGTCTCAAAGGATTTCTGCCCTTCTCTCGCCAATGTGCGGCCTGTAGTAGCTCTAAATTGAATCCACTCTGATCATAATTCAATCGGTGTTCAGCCCCAACGTTGGCTATGTTAACCTTCACCATTTCTATAAATTCGACAGCTTTGTTTTGAAGTGTATCAGCGATTAATAATTGTTGTTTTGTTACATATTTAGTAATCTTCCGTGACACAATTCCATGTTGGTTTCTGAATGTCCTTAGCCAAAAAGTGGATGCTTGGAAATTTACGGCTGACATTTCTACAACTTTTCGTGCACATAAGGCCCATCGTCGAAGATCTATATCATGGACAGGTAGCCTTTTGTCCAAAGCATCATTAAAATTGTTTAACGTGTACGGAGCTATTTTTGTTAACTTTTCTTTGTAGGTGGCACCCTTATTTATACTATGGGCCCACCGGCGTAACTGCGGCTCTGATTTCACCTTTTCGAATTTCGTTTGATCAGATGATAACTTTCTATTCCCATTTGCCCCGCATCTCTAGTAGTCTACAGCTCTTGTCTTGTATTCGTAACTCAATTCTTCTATATCTTGGGTACATGCATTTTCATCAATTTTTGGATCTTTTTTATCGTTGTTTGTGCCAATCTCCTTCACTGTCTTCTTCTATTGCGGCTGCTTCATGAATTTCAATTGGTGAAAGAAAATCCAAACCAATTTCGACTTCCATTTTTATAGGTTGATCCATCGCTACAAGGATCATGTTTTCTAGATCCTTGATGAACTGTTTTTCCTGTTCGGTGACTGGGGTGCGAGGCAAGTTCATAGCACTTATCGCTATGGATAGAAGTTTTACAACATTTAACGGATTAACGTACATTTTTATTTGTATTTGAAACTCAAAATGTATGACTGGCTTTTCCGTCGTAACTGCAGCAATAATGATCGTTGATGAATTTATATGACTTGAAACCCAAATCATAAGTACACACGAAAAAAATTACGACGACACTCGCTATTACCAAAACTGCTATTAATCTTTAATAAGGCGATTTCAAGGTTATCATGGGGTAGCCGCTATTTACACCGTAGTCGCTCTTTGCAAAGATACATTTTTTCGTTCATTGGTTCTGCTGTTTGTGAAATTAAAGATTAAATTAGGCTGCGTTATAAGCTGATAAAAATGTTTGCATCATTCTGTCCATGAGTTGCAGCAGCAACCCAAAAACTCTGTAATCTCTGCAGATAATGCCTTCGATAGGGTGAGCGGAGTGTAATTTCTTCGTCAATATACAATTGTAATCCAGTAGCTTCCCGAAGCACGAAGTCCGGGCGTGATTGCGAGCCTTGCCTGTGCCCATATTAGTGGAAAACTGAAGAGTGATTTTTCACAGGTAATTCACGAATTATTGCAATAAACAACACGCCATTCGTTTCTGTACTCATCATTATCATCATGAACGTCTAGTAGTCGAAAGATACAACATTTTTTCCCTTCGAAGTTAATTTATATTTCGGCCCGTTCACGAGCTGTAGAAAGAACAAAGTTTTCTAAGAGTGTGTTGACCCCTTAAGAGTGTCGTTCCGCCAAAACAAGAGAATGTGTATCGATTATTTTGACTGATTGTACTTTCTTTGTAGCCCATTTTTATTTCTACAAATTTTCGTCCATGTCGTACGGTAAGAACTTTGAACGTTTGCCTTTCAAAAGGGCGACCGTTGGAGAGTGGGGGGGGGGGGGGGGGGTGGGCGCTGGAATTTTACAAATATGCAATTGCGTTATAACACGAACATATATTGATGTGAATTTAGACCAAAATTCCACAAGGCTAGCTGATTATACGATGCTCTTGGCTAAAAAATTGCCGGGCAGTTTTAACCCTGTCACGTCCGGAAGGGACGTGGGCATATATTTTTTGATTCCTTCCTTTTTTGCCTACGACAAGCGCAATAGCACGGGATGAGGGTAAAAAGGGGTAGTGCTTGGAATGAGTTAGAAATTAGGAAATCATGCAGCGATTTGGTATCGAGAAATAATCCGACAAATTTGTACAAACTTAACTAAAGGTTTATTACAAATAAGTGATCGGATGAATAAAGTTACTTATACAGACAAAATGACAATGAAAATAACTATGAAGTCGGGGGAACAATCGGATTAACGTAAAATGAAATTTGTCGCTTACATTGGTCGCTGTGTTCGTGAATGTATCAGCGTGTAGGTACGCTCGCTCGCAAGGATATCGGTTGACGCTCGCAGATAAGGGCCTCGTTGACGGACGCCACGCTTAGCGTTCGGAAATCGGTCACCAGCACCAGACTCTTGGGGCGCTGAGAGTGTTTATGTATATACGCGTAGTAAACAGCACTTGAACTATTTTACGGACTCGAGGCCGCGAGAGTCGACTAAAGATTATACGACGCTTCGGTCAAAACCCGAAGATGTATAATAATCAAAAACTCTATGATATCGGTACTACTCTTCGAATTCTGTCAGAACAAGATTAAGAAGTGAAGTTAATTTGATGGAAGATTCTGCGAGACTGAGATCTGAACGCGATGGAAATTGGTGGAAGACTTGATCTGAACGCGATGGAAATTGTTGGAAGACTTGATCTGAACGCGATGGAAATTGTTGGAAGACTGACTTCAGGAAGGAAGTCTTTCTTGATATGAAAATTAGGAGGGGTTCGATGGTGGGAGAAGGAACTACAAGGTTTAGCGTGATTGGTCGCGACATTCATGATTCGCAAAATCGATCTCGATCATTCCTTATATAGAATTGTACGTATCGAAGGCAGGGGACCTTTGTCCCGTGTTTCGGCGAAAAAGCGCATGGGATATAGAGTTTAATATCTGACACCTAAGCATTCGCATGGTGTGTGTTATGTCAATTTATGGCTCTGGTGACTTCTCATATCGAGAAGTTTGTATATCGGACTACGCTGCGAGACCGAATGTCTTATTATTTAGCCGGAGTTGTAAGTTCGTCGGAGCCGTCTAGGGTATGTTATGATGAAATAATCTAGAGTCGAGGCTTCTCTTGGTGACTATTCGGATGGGCCGGCGTAGGATTTTTGGAGTCTGTTGATCGCGCTGATGGTTGATTTTTCGTTCGACAGCTCTTCTTGGAATATGCGCCTGAGATCGTGTTCTTGTTGACAGCCAATGGGATAGGAAAAGTCGATGACTGTGGCGGTGCGGCTATCGTGTATATATCGCTGTGATTTGAATATGCTCGCGGAACGTACGCAAGTTCCGCTTAATGCTGTTACGCGTCTTATTCTTAGATTTATACATTTAATACGCTTTTGACGGCAAATGAGGATATTGGGAATAACCGAGAGAAGGCACATTCGCTAGGATGTAGCAACCCCTTAATTGTGAGATATCGGAAAAAGAAAAAATCCCTATCCGCACTTTTCCATTGTCTACATGTATGCAAATTTACATCCCAATCAATTAAAAATTCTCGGAGATGCGGTTTAAAAGTTGCATTTTTGCAATAAACAATATGAAATTTGTTGCTATCTGCATCGTTCTCATCTCGAATGTATAGTGCACGAAAAAATCAACATTGTTGCAATTTGAAGTTTTTTCATATCTCGTACCGTCAAAACGTTATCGACGATAAACACCCCAATTTTCGACGGTGCGTTTGAACCCTTAAAAATCGGGTTTCGCCGATATAAAAAAATACGTGTCGCCTATTTTTACCTATTCTACGAGCATGCCAAATTTCATCGGAATCGGAGACATCGACCTCGCAACGTTTCCTTGTAAGTTCACATCTGGCTCAAGGAGAATTTTAAAGTCCCGCGACGCTCCGTATCGACAACGTTGAGCCCCACCGCGTACGACTACAAAACATAAAAGATCGGAGCAAGACGAAATATAAAAGGGTGCATGCGCCGCCGTCCGCGGCCGCACACGTGCGTCTACTCAGCACGAACGCTCCTGGAGTTGTTCCGCGAAAACTCAGGCAATTGTTGGAATTTTGCTTTAAAAATTGGACACAATATTCTTAAAACATTGAACTATCGATTTATGGAAAGAAAATAATCGATTTTTTTTTCAAATTTGTAAATGGTCTTTCCCCCTTAACCTCAGCGTTGAGCTTGGGTATCTCCATAGCGGTACAGATGATGCTCCTGGTCTTTTATGTGCTGTGCCTGGCCGAAGGCCCTAAACAACACGAACACCATTGGGTCCAGGATCAGGACACGCGCGATTATCGCGACAAGCATATGCAAGGCTACCCGTTTACACCCAGAAGCGGATCCAAGTGGGACTACTGGTAAAGCCGAGTGACTTTCCAACACTCTAACGACTCTGCAGGCCACTACCCGAACTAATAACAATGTAGCTCACCCGCCGGGAACCCGAAGTAACCCTGATCCGCATACGGCCTCACCACTGCCTCCGCGAATCAAACCACAGTCGGTTAGCCCCGACCTCCTTAAGAGCCGGTGGCCACTAGCCTCCGCGGTACCATTCTTGATCATTCTTCAGATCCTCGTGACTACGGAAAACCCGCACCACTTCCAGGTGACGAGCCTCGCTCTCGTCGACATTGGTGGGCCAGCGTCGAGATGGCGGTGGCGCTACACACCGAAGTATCCCGGGCTCACCCCTTAACGGGTTCGCCTTCGCAGGTATCCTCCCTACCCTATTAATAGCGGTGCAATTTGCTGGAAGAGGATATTTTTTTATTAAACGTTTTTTTTAAATCATCCGCTGGTTATCCGTTTACAAGAATGTATATCCAGCTTATCGCCAAATCCTTACGGATATTTGGAGCAGGTATTTTTTTGTCCACGAGTATTTTTTTTTTTAACTTCCAGCTGTACAGGATTCCCTCTTGATACAGACCCCATATTCGAGTTTATGTCCCCTTTTCCAGTTTATACTCCCACCTTGCGGCCGCAGCCGACTTCCCCCTCTGTATCGCATTCATCATGACATTTCTGCCATGGGTATAGGGAAATTGCGAAAAACCTATACCAATGCAGTCGGTCCCGAGTTCGCTTCCCAGCCTCGGAGCTAGTCGCGTTTTGTCGAGAAATAACTCACAGGCTACAGTCACACTCACATGACACACACACGTACCGGTCCGTGTGCGCGACATCCGTGTAGAACTAGAGCTACGTCACGCCCGTGTTTTTATTTCTCTCTGAAACTACGAGACGGTGATTCGAACCCGCGACCTCCCGATGTGTTGATTTCAGAGGCAAGCACGCCAACCACTAGACCAGCACATCGGTCGTCCACGAGTCTTTTACCCATTAACTCGATAAATTTTTCGTCCAATTCGTCGACTTCCGGCGAAGTTACAGGAATTTTCTGTTGAGTAGTGTGTGTGCCTGCAGATGGAGGTTCTTGTAAACCCGATGCTAGAGAGCACTCAGTGTGAGACCTTGATTGAGAACCAGTGACTGGCGATGGATCATCCTGAGAGTCCATGACTGCGGATTATTCTGAGTCTCAGTAGGACTCTTTCGTACCTCTACGATAGACCTGAGCGACTTTTGAGAAGCTTCGGAGAATCGTTCTCCCCCCGAGTCATATAAACTGCTTCCGTCTGCTTATCCACAAGGACCAGGTTACCTTGCGTAACCAAATCAAACAATGATTTTTTTTTGCAGCAGCATTGTACTAGCAGCGGTATAAACACAACTCAATCATTCAAGTATTTACATATCGCTCGAATTTTTTATACAATCATAGCTCGCTGTCATCTGAGAGCGTTGATACTCAACCTGAAAAAAGCTAATGTACTTACTGCGCCTTTGCGCTCGCTGCCAACGTCTTTTCTGCTTCCAAAACCTCTTCTCCTCGGCTCGCTTAAAACGTTTGTATTGACGATTTTCCTTTTCTTTCTCCTCGAAATCCTTATTGCGTACGCGTTTTTCTTCTTTAATTTTCTACGGTGACACATGTGTATCATTCGGCACAAAACAGAAGAATGGGAATAACTAGTAGCATAGGCGCCGGGCAAAAGTTTTTTACTTCAGCTTTGAAATTGTGGCCACATCGGTGTAAAGTAGAGGGATTACGATTGATCGTGAGGAAGGAGGCGCGCAATACAGTCATTTATTTTATTCTTGAAATATTTTTTTGGTTTTTTGCGGCTCCAAAAACTACTTAAACGTTGCATTCCAACGTTTAAGCGAAGAAAAAAGGAAGAAAAAAGAATTCTCGTTGCATTCCAACGATGCAAACATCAACCCCGCCAGAGAACGCTGTTGGAGTTTGCATCGGTGGAACGCGATGAAAAATGTTGTTTTTTAATCGACAATTTTCAGTAGTTTCAGGCTGCAAAAGTCAGCCGGAAGAAATTCGAAACACAATGACAAAAAAAAGACTGAGCTGGACAAAAAATCGATGGTGTTGAAGTTTGTATTGTTGGAATGCACCGAAAATTAATTTCAATTTATTTTCTTTCTTGATGTTTATTCTGCCTCCTCGCTCTAGAAGGATATTAAAATCCTTCGTAGCTCCCGAGCAGTTTTCGAACTCTTCCGACCATTTCAAATCACGCTTTTCTCTTTTTTGCTTAAACAGAATATCCCTGACAGAATTTGAAGTCAAAGTAATGATATAAGACACTCTTTGATTTGCGATGGGATCACCAACAGCACCGATCGATCCAACAGGAAGCTTGCGTACCGCAAGAATGTGAGGAGAAAGTTCCGGAACCCCTAACACATCAACATTTTTTTTTATAGTATCCTGTGGATTTGTCTCATCTCGGGATAGCATTCCAGCCACAACAACCTCACCACTGACGACCAGTGGTGGAGCCGTAACTAGAGACGAGCTATTGCGACGCAACTCAATAACATCCGCCCTCAGAGCTCGATTTGCATTCTCGGGCTCAGTCAGAAACAGCCGCATTGATAGCCAGTATGTTCTCAAGTAACTCTTTAACTTGATCATTGATTTGCTCCTGACGCTGGGTAAAAGCTGTGATCTTGGCATCTGTCTGCTCATGCAAGGCTTATAACCTAATGAGCGTGCCAGCTTCAAGAGAACGGACTCCTTGACGGCGCCAAAGTAAAAACCAGACACGGACAGCTCATTAAGATTTCCTTGGTTCGAGAGAGCCCGTTGCACGTACGCTGAAGTCGAGTTAGTAGCTGCTGCGAGTCTGAAAAGCTCTTGGACGACAGTAGGGCTGTGGACGCCGCAAATGGAGCAAGCATGTCTTCGCGGTTTTCCAGCTGGTGTAGTGCGCCCTTGAGTTCTCGATTCTCCTGGACAAGGTTTCAGTCAGCGCGGTCAAAGAGTCTGTCACGTTGGTGAGCCTATCGGTGGTAGCCCTCTGAACGACGAGTTCGGCGTTAACATCAGTGATGGCGGAGCGAATGCCGGGGATGTCGTCGAGAATCGTCTTGTAGCTGGCAAGAATCTGATTTATGGCTGCCAGATCATCCATAACGTTGTCCAAAGTATGAGTTTGTCGTGTTTTCGGCACCTGCATGACTTTTTTGGGAGGTGGCTTTACCTTGACGTCGTCACCGTCTCTATCTCTTTTTCGCGAAGAGCCACGAGAGGAGACATAGCCCTCGGATCCAGCCGGCCACCCAATTCGGGAGCCACCAGGAGATGGGTTGCCGCACATTCTGATGTTAGCGGTGAGATCGGGAAATACGATGCTCCAAATTCGTCACTCGGTGAGCGAAATCACGTTGATAAAGTGTGCAACTTCAGGAGAGACGGTCAATAGCCACGCTACGCGTTATGTGACCGGCCTATAAGACGTTCGGACCTTCGCCGTATAACAGTGGCCAACTTCACGTCAGCCGGTCAATAAGCCGAGATACCCGTCATATGACCAGTCAATTGGACGCTCAGATTTTCGTGGTCGCTATAGTTATTGAATAAAACTGAGTCACGTAGTTCGCGAGTGACGACAGAGAGCAAGGAGGCCTAGGATCGTCAGCGCATGCGCGGAGTGAAAGGCTCGCGTCGAGGGGCCGATCCGGCGGGGTGCGGGGAACCAAAGCAAAAGTGAGGAATGTGAGGAATGTAGCAAAACCCTTAATTTTCCGGTGAAAAGCAATAATTAACGTGCTTTGTTCCTGCAACAAAAATGCCCGTGGGTAAAACGCGGCAGAAAGCGATCGAAAGAAAGCGGGAGCGATAAGAAAAGTGACAGGTCGTACTCGCAGAGAGAGAGAGAGAGAGAGAGAGAGAGAGAGAGAGAGAGAGAGAGAGAGAGAGAGCGGGGGCGGGGGCGACTATGATACATCGGATTCCGCGACTTCGCCTCACATTTCGACAGGGTTCAATGCAAGAAATTCCTAGCCGTGATTATCAGTGGCACGATAGGAAAAGAGAGTTATAATCTAGAAGAGAGCGACTAAGCCCACGAAAGAAGAAAAAGTGAATGATGAAATTAGTAGGGGAGACATTCGCAGACCTCGGAATCCGACGAAAAAGGCCACGGGTGTAGAATGACCCTTAGCCAGCCTAATCTCACAGACCACACTTCAGGAGTTCTGGCAGGGGGCGAAGAGGGAGCAATATTAACTTTGATATTGGATGGCGTTACGAAGAAACACAGCCAATAACTCTTGGTTGGCTGCTCCTCTTCCTCCTTCCTATATGAATGCGGATATATATACACGATACAGCGCCATGCGCTGCCAAACAATTTTCTTTTCTTGTACCCCAACCGTAGAGACTTTCGCCGGCACTCTCGACACTATTTGTCTCTGTCTCTCTGCCCGTCGCTCGGGATTCATTTCTTTTTGCTTTCTTCACCCAATCGGCAAGGTAGGCTGTGTGTGCCCGTTTTCGTCCTCTCTCTCTCACTCACTCACTCCCTCGCCCACCCACCCACCCACCCACCATATATAATCTTGAAATCATTTAAGGGGAAATATACACCTAGATGGTCGAGGTCGAGGATTTAGAAGGTATGAACATTCCGTCGACCGTAGAAGACCTACACTATGGGCCTGGTATCGATGATTCCATCTAAGTTGACATATTTCATGATTTATTCATTCCCAAATTTTCAAACGCGTTTTTCTCAAAACCACGTTTTTCAAATCGGTACCCAAAGTTTCTCGAAAACCAATGAACCGATTGCCTTGAGGTTTTTTGTGGTCATTCTATACACCATTATCTAGTACTTGTCATAGGATTTTTTTTTCCATTACTTAGTTTTTGTTTTATAGGCAAAATAATAACTAATTTTCGGCCCAAAAATCACTATTTATGTTCAAACGTCCGCCATTTTGTCATAAATTGATATTTTCAAAATCGGTTATGACAAGTACTAGATTATAGTATGTAATTTAATAATCTTTTTGGTTTTTTTTCAGATGATTTTTGAAGAAACGCCAGTGGATACCGTATACGCAGATTTTTTTACGACGCTCCAAGGATCATACAATATCCTTGTATATTTCTGAAATTTTTAAATAAAGAAAATTAAACATATTTTTGAATATATATACTTTTAGATAATTAAAACCCCAAACCGAAATTTCAAATAGTTTTCCTTGAAAAAATTCACAAAAATGACCCTTTTTCTGGCTCCTAGGTGTATATCTCCCATTAATATATAATTTAATATATTTTCATTCCTCTTACTTTTTCAAACGTTTTTTATCATGTTTTCAGCTAATATGCATACCCTAAAAAAAACGAAATTGTTATTTTACATAACAACGATTCGATCAGTTTTGTTATCAAGAGTCAAGAGGTATTTTTAAAATCTCCAGCGAAATCGTTATTCCTATACCAAACATCGCTCACACGATTATCACATTCCGCGAATGTGAATGAACGTCTATGCACATCGTACAAATGTTCAAATCGAAAAGAAACAAAGAAACAAACAAAACGACCGTGCTCGGGATACACAAATCCCACTAACGGAATCTCGTATACTTAAGGCCTTAGGCCATAGTAACGGGTATAAAATCATGTGCCAGTATAACAATTTTTTTTCCTATGAAAAAGTGATTCACTCATAAAATTAATTACATATGTATTTAGTATGAACATCGGGCTGTTGGGTTTTTTTTCGATTCACAAAAGGGCCGACTACTCGAGACTTCTCGAAACAGCTTTGTTTCAATTGGCGTGACAAATAACTTCAACAATCTTCATTCGATTTACTTCAAATTTAAAAGTTATGTTCCTAATTGCATTTCTCAGAGAAGTACGTACGGAATTTCTGATTAATCGAGAACTTTTTATTTTATGAACAGTTTATGAGCAGTTATAACGAAATTTTTCACTGAAAATTCATTTCTCAAGTTCAAATACCTACAACTTTTGAATAAAACAATATCTTTCAAATTCCGTACGTACTTCTCTAGGTATTCTAATGTAAATTGACGAGAATTTTTGTTTATTGTTCTAGGTAAAAAATTGTGGATGCTAAATGTCACGCCGTGGAGCCCCCAAAAGAAAGATAACAAACGAAAATATTAGTAGTCGGCCATTTTGTACATCGAAAAAAATAGATATATCTTCTAACAGCTTAATATTCATAGTAAATAGATGTGTAATTAATTTTATGAGTGAATCACTTTCTCATATGAAAAAATTGTTGAATTCGCCCATGATTTTATACCCGTTACTGACTTTCGCCTAAGACCTTAAAGGAAGTTTCTACCTTGTTGGGTCAAAAAATGTTTGATTTTTCACTATTTTTTTATGCGAAAAGTATTAAATATAGAATGTTAATATTGGTATGTTGACTAAGCGGTCTTTATTGAACATCAAAATATTTTTCAAAGTTGGACAACACTTGGTGGTGGGAGTGGGAGGAACCACTTATGTCGGTGCGCGGGCGATGACATTCTCCGCTCGCGGAAGTCCTAAGTCCCGGACAGGTGATCTGAAGCAAAAAAATGAAACATATTTTTACTTTGTAAAATATTGCGCTAAGTTGAACTAGAATCAAGAAGAAAAATTGAAAAATACAAAAATAGTGAGCACTCGGTAGGATGTTTATTTTTTTCCCAAAAATTTTAGCAGTTTTTTGTTCATTAAATAAAAACTTTTAGATATTTTTGGATAATTCTAGTTTAACTAATGAAGATGTTTGCTGTACACGTGCCTGCCAAATTTCATAAAGACTGCTCATCTAGGGTGTGCATGAGCACTTCCGCAAACTGAAAAAATCTGGTTTTTAGAAAAACGCATTTAAAGTTAAACCGAAGTTTACGTGCGAATAAAATGAAAAGTTTCATACTTACACCTAATCTACTGATAACTGATTTCTTCCTCTTCTTCAAAAAGTTCTTCTTGAGCCGTCCGCTCCAGTCTTCGGGTCAATTTTGCCTCTTTTGATGATGCGGAATGAGTAACGTCGGCTTTTTTCACGCGCACCATATCCCTTTTGTCGGCCATTATATTTGCTTGGGATCCAATTGTGATACTCATCACTTCCATCATACGCAGTATGATGGTGATACCTTCGTTGAATACACATGCCGCAATATAAGCTGCGAGTTCGATAACTTTTTTCGAGCAAAACATGTGTTTTGGAGCCAAGCGCCAGAGGACAGCGTTGAAACTTTCGTTATCATTTCGGGTATGTCCACCCAAACAGTGTTGCAACAGATCGTCTAAGAACAGATCTGAGTATATCGGATGAAGGAGTTTCTGAACCTCAGTCGCAAGTGGTTGTTCATGTTTAAATTCATGTAATTTTTTGTCTGCCTCTGCGCGCCTTCACTTGCACCACGAGTCAGGCTCGGGCGGACAATTATTGTGCTTCGGCTTTGCCTCTGTCGAGCATTTGTGATCGAAAGTCGGCCAAATAGCATTTTTGCTATTTGATTGAAAGAGCAACTAAGATAGATGGCCCAATAATCGTCACCTTAAGCAGATCGCTTGACTTTGCAAATTTATATAGCTCAACTAGGACAGTGAGTAAAAGTTATTTTAAGTTGTTCTTAATCAGTTTTTTTATTACGAAGAAGAAGGTCGTTGTGAAATTCCCGTGCCTGGTACAGTTTTCGAGAAAATATTTCATAAAGGTCATAAGATGCTATTGTACGAGTCATCGTCATGCTGCCATGATAGTTGGTCTGATAATCGCCATGGGAACGTCCCACTAATCGTCACATGCGTTCAAACTGCTTTGAGGTCTTATATAGCTTTGAAAAAAGAAAAAGTTTTTTTTAATTGACTTAAATTATGTATAAATATGCCGAAAATAATATGCAAAAGTTATTTTAGGTGGACATTTCTTTAGACATGTAGAAAAATGGTTTTAAAACTTTTAACGCGTTTTTCATGAAGAAATGTTTTCAAAATCGGGCGGACTCGTAGGTCCTGCATTTTTGACCGCTTGACTTCAAATTTCAACTATCATTTAGATACATTTTATAGCGATGTACACACGATTTTTACAATCGATTAACAATGGCGGTTTTTGGAAACGAACAAAGGCTGTTGTTTCAGTCGAAAAGGCGACTTTCTTAAAAATGGGACTGAATGTACAAAAATAAATATCTTATAATAAACGTGTGTACGTCGGTAGCAAAACTCATGTAGATTACGGGGAAAAGAAAATTCTTCTTGGTGCACATGTGCGACTCCAACGAGTCCGCTCGTTGGAGATACCTACAGATCTGTTAAATGAACCCTCTAAACCTCGTTTTCATTGCTTTATTAGTATTTTTTTTAAATCCCAAAAAGCCTTGTTTTCTGACTATCCAAAGGTATATAGGCCTTAACTAATTATGCAATGGTTCGTTGGACTTTGTTGACTCGATTATGTCTGCATATAGAACTGCAGAATGATTTTTACGCACTCTGTCACAAACTTTATGATTTTTATTAAAACATTTGATAAAGAGTTTGAAACCTAAATTTTTCTTCCATACAACTTTAATTATTTCAAAAATAAAACTAATCATTGCGTATTACGTCAAAATTATAATTTTTATTTATTTGTAGTCATTATAAACAACTATTTTTTCATAAAATAATTTTTAATATTATTTCGATCGAGTGGTGTTCGCCTGCGGTCAAGACGTACCCAGTTATCGACATGGTCACGATAACGCGGATCCTTCAGACAATGCTCATTACGGACCCGGTATTTCTTTTCTGATTTTCTATAAACTAATATTCGATTCGTAATTTTTGTGATTAATCGGCAGGGTGTTTATGTTGCTGAATCGGTAATCGTCATATATGAAAACTCGTTGAAATTAACATAAAACTATAACTGTTTATGCTGAACGCAAATCTAAGATTCTTGTTAATCACTTGAAGAAAAACTTACTTCACGCAAGTCCACAGGCATTCTCAAATCACCCGAGATGTGACATGGTTCACGTTAACCTCCTAATGAAGGATTCGGCCGAAATGACAGCTAGACGTCGTAGCGGAATATGTTTAATTTGATTATTCTTGAATACGTATACTTACGGGTGTCAAAATGTAATACAACATAGTAAATACCTCCCAAGCTAATATAGAACAGATCTGCACGAAGGACTGATTTTTATCTTAAAATACTTATTTAATGCGTAAACATGACGATCACTAGGAACCTGATGGCTACTGGGCCGATTACCTTAATATCCTTTTTGGAAATTAAAAATATAATAATAGGAGAACAATCGGGATTTAGGACAGGACTATCGTGTAAAACGGTAATACAGAAAACGCTAATACAATGGAGAGAGTGCTCGAACAAGAGTGAAATGAAAGGAGTAGTATACATAGACTTTAAGCGAGCGTTTGAGACGATGAAAGAAACATATTATTAAGAAAACTGAGCGGGTATAGAATTGAAGAAACAGTACTGAATTGGATGCGATCATATTTAAATAATAGGAAACAGAAAATAAGCTACAAACAAATATTGTCAGAACAAGAAGTAGTCAATCAAGGTGTCCCCCAGAGACCAGTCCTAGGGCCTCTCTTATTTATAATTTACATAAACGACATTAGAGACCAACTTAAGGATTGCTCATGTAATATGTTTGCGGACGCTCTGATTATATAGGGTGATCCAAAATAGGTATGACAGCGGGAAATCTTGGGTTCAGCAGGTTACATCGAAGATTTTCTACTTAGCCGTTTTGTTTATTTCCACCGCGTCATTAAATGGGAAGCATTGGAAAATAGGCATTCGATTCCCGAAAAGAAGGCTCGAATCCGCCATGATGGACGATCGAAGCTACGTAGCCGTAGCTGACGTCAGCAAGGTTCTGCGAAAACGCAGCGATTGACAGATTCCGAGGCGCGTAATCTGAGGTTTTGCGAATCATTCGCAACAGATACCTCTCAACCAATTTAGTTTGAGACTCGTGACAAGCCGCACGGTTTGACGGTGCACGTATCGTCTGCTATCGCTCGGCGTATTGCGTGCCAAAGTGTGAAGCTCGCCGCAACTGATGAGATTTATGAATTTTACCGTGATTATGCATCGAGAGCGCCTTCTATTTTTTTTAAATTAAGAAATAAAAAATAAAAAAACCAGCAAATTCTCAATCATCCTCAAATTTCGAGATACCGAGCGATTTTTTTTCGCTCCTTGAAAAAAATTGATAGGTCGATTTTTATGATCAAACTCTCAGTAACATGAAGCTAATTTTTCGAGAATTGGAGTTTTCCTTCTGGATTCGATTTCTCATTCGAACACTCCGTCTTGTATGATAGACAGATTTATCTTCTATAATAAATGTTTCTGAACAAATGTGAATGCAAAGTTTGTTCGAGCTGGAACGCAACGCTTTAGGATTTTCGGAATCAATCCGTATCGGGTCGTGAAAAATTGTATCTCAGGCGGTGCAGAAGAGCTTCTCATCTTGTTTCAATGCTCAAAAAACGTCGTATCGATTTCCATCTGCTGAAACCGACTGAATTCGCGTCCCCTAATGAGGAAATGCAGAGCTTCTCCTCATGTTCTCTAATGTTTCTAGCTCGAACACACTTTGCATTGACATTCGTTCAGAAAATGTGATTTTAGGAGATAAATCCGACTATGATACAAGACGGAGTGTTCGAATGAGAAATGGAATCCAGAAAAATTCAATTCTCGAAAAGTTAGCGTCATATTATTGAGAGTTTGGTAATAAAAATTAACATATCAATTTTTTTTTTTAAAGTGTTACATCCTAGCGAATGTCCCTTCTCTCATCTAGATTTTTTCATCTCGGTTATTCCCAATATCCTCATTTGCCGTCAGAAGCGTATTAAATGTATAAATCTAAGCGTTAAACGGAACTTGCGTACGTTCCGCGAGCATATTCAAATAATAGCGATGTATACACGATAACAGCACCGCCACAGTCATTGACTTTTTCTATCACATTGGCTTTCAACAAGAACACGATCTCAGGCAAATATTCCACGAAAAGCCGCAGCTCAAAAAAAATCAAACAGGCACTCACTCCAAAACTTTACGCTAGCCATCCGCATGGGGACAAAGAGAAGTCTGCATGATTCGACCCGGTAACCAGAGCGGGGTATGAAAACATCCGGGCTGTCCGAATCAAACGGTCGCCGCGATATCGCGAACGACTTAGCGCGAATTTCGACCACACACCTCATGCACGTTCCGTTAACAAAGCGAAATTTCCCCTTCCATCAGCGCCATTATTTCTAAGAAGAGAAACCAAAGATTGTCTCCCACTCACTCAAAAAATTCGCATGCGAACCAAGAAGGGTCAGTGTGCAAAAGGTCGAAGCAGTCGCCCGTCAACTACCAACGACTCAAGTTCTTCTATCAAGTCTAAATCTCAGTCTCCCGATAATCTTCATCAAGTTCAATCTCAGTCTCCCGTCAACCAATATTTCCGTCAACCGAATCACTCCTTGTATCAAGTCTTAACCCAGAAGCCTAACGAATATCTCCGATTATCTTTCATACGAACCGTCTTCATTTTTCGAGTTACAAAAGTTTTATTTCACACTTGTATAATTTCTATCATCGGTCCGTGAATATCAATCTCAATTCATCGACCTTGCGCGCCGTTCATATTTCTATCTACGCGTAGTGCCGTCGTAGTAAACACGTCGAGTATACACACGACCAGCCTAAAATCCTGCGAGCGTCTTACCAGCAATTGTATCAGCGAGCGCACCAGGCCAAGACCGAAGGCCCTTGTAACGCGAGCGACAACAAACATCCACGCGAGCGAGCGAGCGAGCGAACGACCGAGTGTCAAACACAACGAACGTAAGCTAACTTTACCTTTTCTTTTTGTATCATTCATCGTAAACCTGATTGCTTCAAACCGTCTAGTAATCGTACAATAAACAACATAGTGTCAATCGTACACCAAGTCTGTCGAATTATCCCTCAATTTCGAAACATCGTGTCAATTCCTTAATTCTACTCTTTCCCACGCACTACCCCTTTTTACCCTCATCCCGTGCTATTGCGCTAGGCGTAGGCAACAAACAGGGAAACGAAAATATTATGCTCTCACCCCTTCCGGATGTGACAAAAGCAAAAAAAAAACGCTCGGTATATCGAAATTTGGGGATGATTGAGAATTTGCTGGTTTCGTTATTTTTTTATTTCTTGAGGGATATCACCACTTTAGCGGCAGAAAACAAGGCCTAACTTTGACAATTTATTTTGGGAGTATAAAATAAGGAATAGGATTTATTTTGAGAGGCTTTATTTAACACATATTAAAGTATTAAAAAAAATGTATTATCATTTTCATGCAAAATGGCGACGATAGAATTCATCTTGAAAAACATGTTTTTTTTACAAATAGCTTCACGGGAGGACGGTTTTCTCATACAGTATAAGACCTGGAACAAATACCAAAAAAAAATATAATCTACATATTATTAGCTATGGGACTACGTAGGGATATTTAAATTAAATTTTGAAAAAAATGGCGCACAAAAAAGTTTACATTTAATCAAAAAACGGCCACGTACTCCCATAGAGAATGTAATTGTGAAGCTATTACCAACATTCCAAATCGATCCATGCAAAAGTGCTCGCGTAATCCGTCCTCTCAGTTTGAAAAAAGTGGTTTCGAGAAAAACGCGTTTAAAGTTGTACGAGCACTTAAATCCTTGAATTTTTTGTTTACCTTTAATCTGCGATACCTGCACCATACGTCCATCTACGTTGATGTTTTCCTCCTCCTCTTCCTTCCTGGACGATTTGAGGGATAATCGGGCCTATTTTGCAACATCGGTGGGTGATTTTTCGGAAGATTTGCGCTCGTTCGCTTCCACGCAGAAATTAACGCAGTTCGGCCCAATTTTCATGCCTAAATTCTGCATGAGCATCATGATGCTAGATAGGCCATCATTATAGATACCTACAGCAATGTATACTGCGGTATCAAGGACGTGTTTGCGACTGGAGATCGATTTCGGTGCCATAGACCACACAGTCGCATTGGAGCTTTCGTTGCTATTTTGCGTGAAGCCGCCGATGTAACGAGTAAGCAGCTCGTCTCTGCTCAATTCTTTGTAAATCGGAGAGATCGCTCCGAAAACTTCCTACGATAGAGGTGGCTTATGGGTATCATCTAAGTGTCCAGTGGCATGTGCCTTCCGCCACGAGCACCACAAATTTGCTTCGTGCGGGCATTTTTCGTGTTTTGGTTGGTCGTCTGTCGATCATTGATGGTCTAGCGCTGCGTAGATTTCATTACGCATTTTTTCTATACAATCGGGATTACGACGTATTGCTAGACCATAATAAATAGACAACTCAATTAGTTTGTCAGTTAGCTTGCCTCTGCCTCTGAGGCCTTTTGTTTGTTTTTCCAAGTTTCGAATGCGAGTATCAATTCGTTTTTGCACATGGTCGATGCACTTTTCCTTCTCAATTATTAATTTGCATAGGGCTGTGAATCTTCGATGCCTTTAAATGTTTTAGAATCTCTGTCCTCTACGTAATTTGCATATTTCAAATTGTGCAAAGATTCTGAGCATTGGAACATTTCGATAACGGCATCCACTTCCATCTTTCCCGCCGAGCCCTTGTGGTTCACTTGGTTCGGTGGTTCGCTTCTCCATTTCGTAACGGTTCAACGGAGGCCGATTTGAAATTTTCGGTCTCTTCAAATTGGAGCATTTCTCCCTTTCGGATTTCCATTCACTATACATTGGTCTTTTATCTCATATTGTTTATGTTATTCACTTGAACACAACGAAATATGTAATATATATTTATAGAAAACAGAGATTAACGGAAAAAGCAAAACGAAGCGTCTGCCCGGCGTCGCTTGGCAGCTGTACTGACTCACACATACACGTTTATTATAGCGTCTGCGCACCCCGGTGAATATCTGAGGAATGCCAAGGTCCTCTGGCTCTGTAAGGAACAGGTCTGAACAGGCCCACCCATTATTTCGACAGGTAAAAGCACCGAATCAGAGCGCGCCGTGTGATTTATCCATCGAGCTCAGCGCGCGCTCGGAGACGTTGCGGTAAGATCGATAAGTAAACCTATTATAAAAAAAAATCGCTACAGGACCAATTGCATATTATTTTTATGACCCCAAAGTATTTTTGAAGTAAAAAAACGATTTTTCCAAAATCCTAGAGTCGTGTTATCCCTTAAGAAAACAAAAATAGCAGGCGCTCTCAATGCATAATCACAGTAAAATTCACAAATCTCATGAATTACGGCGTCCTTCACACTTGCACGCAATACGCCGAGCGATAGCAGACGATGCGTGAAACGTCAAACCGTGCGGCTTGTCACGAGTCTCGAACCGAATTGGTTGACAGTTATCTGGAGCGAATGATTCGCAAACCGTCATATCACGCGCGCCGGCATCTGTCAATCGCTGCGTTTTCGCAGAATCTTCCTGACGTCAGCTACAGCTACATGACCCTTCGCCTACTCTTCCTCTCTTTTCGGTCGTCCATCATGACGGATTCGAGCGTTTTTTTTCAGGAATCGAATGCCTGTTTTCGAATGTTTCCCATTTAATCACGAGGTCGAAATAAACAAAACGGCTAAGTAGAAATCTTCGGTGTAATCTGCTGAACCAGAGATTTCCCTATATTCTGGATCAGTCATACCTATTCTGGATCACCCTGTGTATGACCCGTGTACACTAGAGTGAACATATATAAAACAATCAGAGCTCCTCACTTTGATTACTGCAGTAGCATAGTGCTGAACTTTAACGGTTATAGTATGCAATTGTGCAAAAAGCGCAAAACCGGGCAATCAGGGCTGTGCTCAGCTGTAATCGATATACTCCGATCCGGGATATTTCAGATGCATTGTGCTGCATGAGCGTGTACAAATAAATGTATCATAATATTTGCATAACGATTCACAAAATGGCAAAGAATGATGCTACTAAGTATCTAAGTAAGAAAGTGAGGAGAGTGAACGGTAGACACCAATATAATACTAGAAATAAGCATGAAGTGTAAGTGTAAGACGAAAAGTGCGGAAAAATCGATAGTATATAGAGGAGTTCAAATGTATAATGAAGTGCCGAAAAGGGTAAAAGGAATGAGAAGAATGAGTGGTTTTAAAAGAGAAGTGAGCAAGTCTGTGGAGGAGAGTGTTCCAGTCGAAAAGAATGTACGAGGAGATCAAATATATGTACTCGTACATAAAATAGTCGAAGACTAAATTAACAATTATGTATCTGTCCATCCATCCATCCATGCCCCCTCTCTGTCTCTCTGACCCTCTCTCTCCCCCTCTACAATTATGTATCTATCCATCCACCCATCCATGCCCCCTCTATTTCTCGCCCCCTCTCTCTCTCTCTTTCTCGTCTCGACTTCTCCGGGATTAGTGGCGGGCTTACGTTCCCGTTCTCGGAGGGTGGAGGTGGGGCCGAGTGGAAGAAGCATGGTTGTGAAAAAGTTTCGGGTCGAGCATTATATCGTGCCCGATTCTCGAGAGATTCCATTCTCGAAACACCGCTTTTTGTTTCTCGCCTCCTTGTCTCCGAGCATTAGCCGAAAAACTTCAACGTTATGTATTATACATACTTTTTTGCCAACCACCCCGCACACGATGTAACGAGCAAGAAAACAAATAGGAATACCACAAACGTGAAGAATTTTTTAAACAAAATTGCCGTACCGTGGGTACTAGGTTACTACGTATATCAGTTTGCAAGTTGATTTTTTCCAAAGTACTACACAATGATAAGAATAGGTGGGCTAATTTGACAGCGATTTTATTTTAGCTTCATCATGGACAAAGTTTGACAGGAGAAAGCAATCGTTCTCTTAGTCAGCGTATTTATCCGCGGCGAGCCCTTTAAAAATGTTGCGCAGAACATACGTCTCGCCCTATCCGAGGGTCGAATACCCCACTATGCGCTGCTCTGTCTTCCACTGCAACTATTTCTGTAACACCGTAGCACTTTGGGAATATTCATGCTGGTTCTAAGTTTTTCGACAGGCGTTCCGTCTCTCTCCCTGCTTCCGTCTCTCTCTTGCCATTGTTGTAGCTAATCTTTGACTTGCAATTTAGCAAAAAAAACGTTAAGGCGCACAAATAAGCCGAACTTTAACCGCACTGGGGAAGCCAAGTACGGGGGTTGTATGGTGGAGCGGGAGAGGGGGAGGGGGGGAGCACGTGGTGCCGAGCGCGGCAACGTGACGCCACGGTGGGGAGGGGGGTGCTAGGGGTCTCTGTGGAGAGGTTAGGCCATGGGGTCCGAATGCTTAGACCGGCGGGTGGGAGGGGGAAGCCACCGTCAACGAACGTTTTGTGGGGGCATCAAGTAGCGGCGGTTGAACGTTGACAACCCATGAATCTTATAATTTAGTATCTACGTAAAAAAATATCCAACCATTAACGATGCAGGCCGAGTGTTTTCAGTTCTGCACTATTGAGTCTGTATGAATAAAATAGGTATGTATGTGTAATATCCAACTAAGCCCATACTTTATTTATGGCATACAGCTGTGATGCCTTGGTTTCATTCCGAAAGATAACCTTAAGATGTTTGCATGCGTGCGACTCCACCCAGCCACGAATTTCCCTGATGACACTTGAAATCGGTCCTGACAAGTCACGGTGTCTTGACAAACCTATAAACTTTAGGGATCCATCGTTGAGGGCTTTGACCGCAGATGGATCGCACAGCTGCACTCTAGAAGAAAAAAAAGTTTCAATACATCGCGGTCTCGGTTTCATTCCGAAATATCACGTCAAGATGTTCAGATGTGCGAGTATGTATGCAGTGCATCCGGCTAAGCATCCTCTCGACTTGACCAAAAACGGGCTCGGACAGGTTTCAAAGGTCTTGCTCCTAAAATATTGGGGTAAATATGTTGGTTTATTGTGGGATAGTTTGCCAAAACTTTGAAACGACAGTGAAGTGGGATCATAAATGCCATGCATGGAGCATTATAATACGCCACAGATGAAATATCACATTGATGGCCCCCCACCTCAAAGTGTGAAAAATGTCGTGAGGGGGAAAATTCTTCACGTGGGAGTCCAGGGTTCTGCGAACGTGTTTGAACCTGTTTTTCATGGTTGGAAAAGTAGGGAGAAGTTGGAAAATCCGAGTGAAGAGGTTACGAGGGAACTCATCATTTTATGGACCAAGCTCAAACCGCACGATTCCACTGCAACATCAACAACTTTCTGAAAGAACCTTGAACAGCGAAAAGTGTGGAAAAAAGAAATGGATTTCTCGAGTATCACCAACGTCAGCCGGATAGCGGAATTCCTCCCAACGAAGAAGCTGTCAGAACTTCCCGTCCAATCGGATCATTTAATCTCCGACATGAGGGCTGTTCTACATTGCTAACGCTACATCGTGGACATTGCGAATGAGTTCACCGTCTTCTTACTAGCGCGACTCGTGAAGGCCTCCGACCAAGATCGGAAAATGTTCGAGAATATGCTGCAACTGGCACGCAATGGTCAAGTCTACATGAAGTAGATTGGCGGGAAATATAACAGCGCCGAGTTCCATCGTCTCTGAACACACTATGGTGGAAAAGACAAATTCGTTGGGGAACCATCTCCGAACGGCTGTCCGCATCATCGAAAGTATGCTGCAACTGGTCAACTCTACATGCAGTGGTGAGAAATACAAAAGCGTGAAAAAATGGTGGAAAATACCCAATTTGTTGGGACACCATCGCCGAACGGCTGTTCGCATCACAATCGTCTCGCGATCGTTTGCGACGTGTTAACTATATAAAAAAATGTAAAGAAAAGTTTAATCGAATTGTAAATGAAGGAGAGATTCAAATTCTTTTGGCGGTAGAATAAATGAAGAATACAAATTATATGTTTTGATGGAAATGTTATTTCTTTATTAAAAAAAAAATCCCTCGCTCACACAACGTTTTATATACACTCAACCAGCTGTTCAGCGATTTCACATTTACATGGGCGCAATTGTATTTCGCATTGAAGGAATGATGGGGACATTTGGAGTTTGTGATTCTTGGCGATGTACAGTCCAGAGTTTCCAAGCCGATAATCTTTGTTGTGGGATCCGTGGATCTTGATAGTCATGAGCATTTCTCGAATCCCTTTGCATTTATGGGAGGAGCTCTTTGCAAGATTTCTGGAACTATCGTTCTTGCTGCCTTGTATGGTATGCCGCTGTGATCCCATCGTAATCTCTGGAAATTGCGTTCTAGAGATAAAAAAAATGTAGCCAAATGCAACGCAACCAAAGTCTTATGTCCACTCACATGACTTGCTTGACCGATCATTCCTGCACGTCGAAACTCGAATGAATATACTAATTCCATTCCAAGTATTCCATCCGCGCTGCTATAATTTATTGTTAAAGCGGGGCGAGGGAGAAAGGGCAGGCAACATGCCGTCGCCGCCGTCGCCGCGTAGCCCGCACCCGTCACTGTTCTCGCGCCAGTCATTCATTCGTGCGTCCCCCGCCGCCGCCACTACCCGCTTTAAATTTTTTTTCGTGCGCGGAATAAGAACAAATCTTTTTTATTCGTTCGTTCCCGCATATTGATTCGCAATCGAATAAGTTTCCAGTCGAGATAGTTACTGGATCCACATTCATCAATATGGACATCAGAAAGTTTTTTGGTGAGTCACTACGTTTACCTTTCGTATTTTCCGTAAAATAATGTCGATTGTTTTTGTAGAAAATAAATAACTGAGCAAATCAACATTCTCATGGGAAAATTATACTAAAAGTTGTTCTCTACTACAGTCTATCAAATCTAATAAGTACCGAGGCAGATTGAAAACGGAATGTGGTAAGAGAAACCGGTTACTGAGTAGAATGTAATAGACGCAAGCCGTCGCATGTCTTGTAAAGTTTGGAAAATTGTAAAATCTGGCATTTGAAAGAATGACTATGAGTTTTTCTTGTCGGTTCTTTTCTCATAAGCCCTACCTATTGCTTTGCGATCACGGCATTAAATGTAAATATAAATTTACTATTAACATCAGCTTAAATTTTTTGATTACGTATCAATTCTTTATAGTTTTTAATTAATTAGGTTTTATCCAATGGCAGAATACATTGTATTCGGTTAGAAGCGTTTTTGTCTACCTACACAGTTTTATTTTAAATTATATTTACATACCTATTTTCAAATAAAATTGTCCATAAATTCGATTATTGATATTTTTTCCGATTATTCGTGTATATGTGTATTAGAATTATCGCAACCCTACGGTAAAATACATATCTACATGTCTTTGAAACAACGTAAAGAAAAACACGGTATAATGTTCCAGTTGGTTGTTTTGCTCTGTTTGAAGGATTGCATTTTTAATTGGTAATTGAGAACTATACATATTGTAAATAAAATGGAATAACTTCATAATTTCATGGTTTTCCGAAAAAGGTTATTTGACATTGTGTAAGTACCATTCTGCAAAGTCATTGCGACATGAAAAATGTGAAACGTCACAAGGTACTTATTAGATTTGATGACCGTAAAAGTTGAAAAATCTATCCTAAAAGTTGTTCCTTTTCATGGGTACTTTCATTCTCTCAAGCAACTTTTTATAGTGATTAAAAAATCTTCGTATGGTGTAAAAAAGGAAATAGATTTTTCAGTTGTTATTTTGGTACCTACCATATTGATATACCTACGTATTAAAAATGTTTTGTTTTGCAGTACATTTAAAAAGAAAAAAGCCTGGAGGAGCAAGCAGTGACAGCGATGAACGAGAGGAAAATGTACAAAAAGGAAAGGAGATCAAAATAAAGACAATATTGCATATCCCTAGGTCGGTCACCCCAACGGGAGATCGTCAACCTCAGGGACTAGTTCAAGACCCTTATATAGCCGCATGTTCTCGTGATGATTCCGTGGGTGACCTTCCGAGACCAAGCTCATTCAAAGATCTGGACTCGGATCCCGACTCTTCGATAGATAGCTGCAGCGAAAGTGACATCGTTCGATTTATTGGACACGCATCGATGTTATCGACCGAAAAGAAGAAGTAATTGCTGGAAAACTGTGGGCGCCCTTCTGCGACGTATGACTTTGCGGAAGACGCCAAATATTTAAAGAAAAAATTCAATTATTCATCGTTGGAAACGTACTCTCCATGGTTGGCCTATTCCAGGCGCCAAAAAGGGCCTTTTGTAAATATTGTATGTTGTTTCCGCCAAATCCAAATTCTTTCAGCGGCGTATTGGGGTAATTTACCATAAGGCCATTTTGTAAGTTTAAACATATTCACGAGCAGTGCAAAAAGCACATGGAAACCCACTTTCATTAGGCGGCACTGGAAGCTGCTAAATTATTTCCCGGAAGTGTGCCCGTAGATTTGCAACTCAACAAATACCCCCAGGGTAATATTGAAGAAAACCGAAAAATTATAACATCTATTATTTCCTGCATTACATTTCACGGGTCGCACGACTCAGCTCTGAGAGGTAAACATTATGTCGACGGTAGTCTCGAGGACTTATATAAGCTGCGAATTGACGCGGGAGATTTGGTTTTGAAGAAACACATTGAGCATGGGAAAAAGAATGCAAGCTATCGATCGGTCGATATTCAAAATGAAGTTATCGGCATTTGCGGAGATGTTATTAAGGCAGATATTATGAAAAAAGTAAAAGAAGCAAAAGCATGAGGTGTGTTAGCAGACGAAACAGCTGACATTTCTGGCACTGAACAATTATCGATTGGGCTGCGATATTTTGATGAGGAAACCAACGAAGTTCAAGAAATGTTCCGAATGCTTAGACCGGCTGGTGGGTTTAGATCGAAGTCTAATAAATTCGGTCATAATTGCACCATTACATTCGTCTTTCATGAGACATGATACCTTCGTGTTGACAAGCAGTATACCATAACGATTGTCCGCTGAATAGTCACTCATCAAATTTTTCAATGTCGGGTTTTATGTCCACGCAAAAATCGTCGCTCTCAATGTCAATATATGAGGCCATCCGTATCGGTATACATGACTTTATATTTATCCCGATACAGAGGTAACATTTACTAATGATACAATCCATACAAGCACGTTTTAGATATGTCGAGTAGGCACATACCCACATATATCGGCTTGTTGAATTACACCTCGAGATTGCGCAATTCTACAGCAACGAGGTTTTCAGAAAAACGCTTCGACTGTGGAAGTTTGGCTTCGCAATCATTGCCTCTACGCCATACCTTCCTTCCCATTTTTTCAAAAGCTTTACATCTACATGATGGCGCACATTCTCCATCGTTTTGCCAAATACGGCATTATTCATCAGTTTGAATAAATTCTTTTCAAAATCGTTTTTGGCTAACGTTCGAAATTGAGTATTTAACTCGATATACGAACGCAGCCATGGGGATTGTGTGAACTGTAAGACCCTATGGATTTTGGTAAGACAAAGTCCATGGCGTAAACACTGCTGCAAATTTCGATAGTGTACGATGAAGCGCTTTTGATCGCGGACGGTTGCGAGCAGCTTTTCCTGCCACTTATCCGGTGGTTTTTTGGGTGTTGGGCAAAACAACAAGTCTTTATGCGCATCATGTAGAGATTGTGGATATTCCACGTTGACCTCAAGGATGTAGCGTGTAGGTAAATCTACCGCGATGGATGATGGTTCAAACTTAGACACGTCATTGACCCATCGAAAATCTGCATATGGCAAAGGTTGAAACATTGCCCATTCATACAAATTGTTTACATCAAAATGCATCAAGTATTATGATGCTTTCGATGGATCAAATGACTCCAGGTACTTGTTATTAGCATGTGCATACCTGTTTGAGCATTGACTTTGACCACCGCGTTTGCCCCTTTCAACGAATAAAACCATATCAATGTCCGTTAATAATTCAAATTTAACGTCCGAGTGCTTTAACATTGTATCCCAGGTATAGCCAGGCAACCTATAGTAATATGTGGGGTCCAATCCATAAGTCTCAATGCACGAGTTGCCAAAGTTTTCGAAAACATCAGCTAATAACAAGACATCTGTACAAATCGCTATTTTCACCCAGAGTTCAAATAGAGAACCGCTCCCAAACGTTCTCACCATGTGCGTACTCGCTCTCGTATATTGTCTCATATGTCAGGGAACTGTAAATGCGTCACGTAGTGCCAGTCAAGTGTCGTCCAACTTGGTCACGTCGCCGATATATTCATATGGGAAGACCCCTTTTTGCGTCAGCCAATTGAAATCATGTATCGATAGCGTTGAAAATTGTATATGTAAAATTTTCGGTTTGTTCTCGGTCAAAAATGATGCTAATGTGGCACCTCTGTGAACTTGGCACTCGAGTATCTCCGATCTCAATTTTTCTTGGTGATTTCCGAAGGTTTTCGTTTGTAGTTGATTGTAGTAAACTTAATTTCGTTTGTAGTAGCGCCGAAAAAGAATTTAGACCACCAAAAAAAAAACGGAACCCCCCGGAATAAAAATGAAGAACTTTGAGAATTTTTTTTCATTCAAAATCGTTTGTAGTTGAAGGGTTTTTTTATTTTCCACAAAAATGAACATCGAAAAATGAAACGGCCGGCAACAATTTTTGGAGTGAGTCCTAAATGCTAAATAATATATGCCTGACATAAAATCCTGAACGAAAACAACGGCATTACTGAAACGCAATATTTTACTATTTTTATAAGCAGATTTTCCTTTGCAATGACCGCAAGGGCAGGAAAACGATCTATCCTATCGTACGGTAGGATAAATAGTTTGCAGTTGTAAACTAGGTAACTACAAACGATGCCCGCGCTTCTAAAACGATTGTAGTTGTTCGTAGTTCAGTAATTATCTTTGTAGTTGCGGAGAAAGGAACTACAAACGAGGAAATCACCTGAAAATAATTTTTCAGCAATTTGGGAAGGACATTTTCGTTTGTAGTAAAAAAAAGGTGGTAACTACCAACGGCGTCCACGCTTCTAAAACGTTCGTAGTTGTTTGTAGATTCGTAATTATCATTTGTAGGTGCAGAGAAAGTTACTACAAACGAGATAATCACCTGAAAAGGATTTATCCACGATTTTGGAAGGATATGTTTGTTTGGAGTAGTAAACGAAGTAACTGCAAACGATGCGCGGGCTTCTGAAACGTTTGTAGTTGTGTGTACTCCCGTTTTTATCGTTTGTAGTTGCAGATGAAGTAAATACAAACGAGGAAATCACCTGAAAATATGTTTTCAGTATTTTGAGAAGGAAATGTTCTTTCGTAGTAACTACATAAAGTCGGTAACTCCAAACGACGCCTGGGCTTCTAAATCGTTTGTAGTTGTGAGTACTTCCATTTTCCAGAAGTTTACTTCTAAGTTCTGTGACTTGACAGATCGCATGTTGTAGATGGAACTATTATTAAATGAACAAAATTAAAACTTGCTGCCTCTAGCTGCCATTGTATCATTGGTGCGAGTTCTTGCAATGTAAAGCATAGTTTTCTCAATTTCGTACACTAACGACGCGGAATGTTTTGCTCTTTTTCTTGAATTTGCCTGCGGTCTTCATTGTATTGAGTTCTATGATACGTCATTCACTTTTATAAATATCCTCCTTTTCTTTCCAATTAATATTTTGGAATAAATAATAGTAACGAGGTTGAATATTGAATTATCCATCTATATAGATATTATATTTTCCAATTTTAGAATCTGTCGCTGATGAACGCGAAGAATGTGGCCTGACAAGACAGGAAACTACTTCGATATTGAAAGGTCATTTGAATGACAAAGCGACTGAAACATATGCAGTGATCAAAATTTCATGTCTGCTAAATTGCAACGCCCCTTTGCTCTATCAGGCAATGCAAAACCTGTCCTCCGCAAGTTGTTGCATGACTTGCATAAAAAGTGGCAGCAAGCATCAAGAACTGAAGGCAAATTTCTGCAAAAATATTCTGTATGGTTGTTTCTTTCGAAGAAACTAAACAATCTTTAGAAAAATCCCATAATTTAGGTCGGTGTTCTTCAGAATTTGCAAAGTCCAGAGACCGTACGAAACGAAGGAGGACTGAAGAATTAAGCGCAAGACATAGTATAGCAGAATTGACGTATGCGACTGAAATGAGCCTTTATTCATCGGGGAAATCAGATGCTGCGAAAATTGTCCGTGATGTGGGATTGGGGAGCCCATCTAAAGCTAAGAAGTATAAGGAGTCCATAGATGTGATTCATGAAACGACTTTATCTGCCGATGCTGCTCTATCGCTCATAGTGGAACTAAAATTATCGAAATCACAATATCAGGATCGCAATAGAAGGATGCTGTAATTGATTTCCACTGTATGAATTGCCATATAAAGCCAAGCTCATATGTCATCCGCCTAAGTCAGATATTTCTGTCAGTGAATGTAGTACCGAGGTAAAATTGCAGGCTTTGCTAAATCACACAGCTGATAAAATATTAATAAATGGATGTTGTAAAAAGTTTGTCTCCTGAAAATGTTAGCGACTTGAATTTAATTTGTAAATGGGGCTGCGATGGCACTTTTGGCCAACATACGTACAAGCCAAAGTTCACCAATGATGATGGAAGCAAATCCTATGCTAATATTTTTTAACCTCAATCGTTCCACTGCAGCTTGTATCAGACGACCAAGAAACAAACGCTAGACATGTTGTATGGAAAAATCCGAGGCCGTCATCTCCTCGCTTTTGTAGACCAATTAGGATCGAATTTTTTCACGAGAGTCCTGAAGCCACTCGTGAGGAAATGGATTTTATTAAACAGCAAGAGAACAATCTTGCCACTTTCGAAAATATCATAGATGGAAAAAAATAAGAGTTTCTTTCCGACTTGCTTTCACTATGGTAGACGGTAGAGTTTGTAATGCTATCACGCATTATACGTCTACACAACAATGCTATTTATGCAAAGCAACTTCAAAAGACTTCAACAATATCGATGCAATTATAGAAAAGGAAGTATCTGAAGATCATTTACAGTTTGGATTATCAACTTTGTATCCATGGATACGGTTTTTCAAATGGTGTTTGCATGTAGCATATAAGCTTGAAATTAAAAAGTGGCAAGCGCATAGTGATAAAGACAAGGAACAAATAAGAATCCGAAAAACAAATATACAGAAGGAAACCCTTTGTATCGAATTGGGTCTAATAATCGATCAACCAAAGCCTGGTTTCGGTAACTCGAATGATGAGAAATCGCTCGATGATTCTTCGAAAACTTAAGAATTTCTGATGCTATTACAGGGGTTGATGAGGACTTCATTAAGCATTTCCATATCATATTGCAGACAATTTTGAGTGGCTATGAAATCGATTTCATAAAATTTCAAGATTATGCCGTACAGAGAGCTCGCTACTGTATGCAGTTATATCCGTGGTTCTACATGCCAACTTCGGTAGATAAGGTATTGATTCATAGCGCAGAAGTGAAAAACTCACCGGTATTGCTGATAGGACAAATGTCTGAATAAGCTCAAGAGTCTATTAAGAAATACATTTAAAAGTTTCGTGAATACTTTGCAAGAAAGTGTTCCCGAGCCAAAACAATGGAAGACATTAGTTTACGTTTATTATTAATATCCGATTCGATTATTTCAAGTTTGCGCGAATTGCTTCGAAAAAACTTAAAGTCATTGCTCCCAGAAGCAGTTCTATTGTTAGTTACGGCACGTATACCAGAAAGTACAGGAAGCTCCAGTGATTTAAAAGTTGAATCAACGGATTGTGAATTAAATTATTCTTCGGATGACGATGCGTGAACTTTAAATCAACCGATTGTATGTTTTATCGTATTATACAACATATGTATCTATTTTGCACTTTCTCTATAAAAAGTGGTTCATGTCAAATGCGCCATTTTGTTTTTATTTCAAATTTAGACTTCGGATTCATAATCAGCGACCCCGAAAACCCCGGAGTACCGACTTTCAGCCAAATTTAAAACGTTTTCGAGTTTTGGCCAGCTATTTGGGATTTGGCCCCTACTGTGCGACGCCCGCCCTTCTTAAACGTTTGTAGTTGTTTGTAGTTCCGTATTCATCGTTTGTAGTTGCGGAGAAAGTAACTAAAAACGAAGAAATCAGGTGAAAATATTTTGTAAGCAATTCAAGATGGGAATGTTCGTTTGTAGTAATAAAGTTACTACAAACTTTATTTTGTAGTAACTTTACAAAATGAAGTTTGTAAATCGAAGCCCGGGCTTCGATAACTACAATCGACGCCCGGGCTTCTAAAACGTTTCTAGTAATTTGTAGTATTTATCGGTTGTAGTTGCAGAGAAAGTAACTACAAACGAGAAAATCGACTGAAAATTATTTTTTCAGGATTTTTGAAAGATACGTTCGTTTGTAATAAAAAAAACTAAGCAACTACAAACGACGCCAACGACAAAACGTTTGCAGTTGTTTGTAGGTCCGATTTATCGTTTGTAGTTGCAGAGGAAGTAATTACAAACGTGGAAATAACGTGAAAATAATTTTTCAGCCATTTGAGTAGGAAATATTTGTTTGAAGTAATAAAGTAGGTAACTGCAAACGATGCCTGCGCTTCTAAAACGTTTGCAGCTGTTTGTAGTTCAGGATTTATCGTTCGTAGTTGCAGAGAAAGTAACTGTAAACAAGGAAATTACGTGAAAATAATTTTTCAGCAATTTGCGAAGGAAACGTAGTAATAAAGTAGTTAACTACAAATGACGCTCGCACTTCTATAACGTTTGTGGTTGTTTGTAGTTTCGTATTTATCGTGTGTAGTTGCAGAGAAAGTTACAAAAAACAAGGAAATGACGTTGAAATAATTTTTCAGCAATTTGAGGAGGAAATGTTCATTTGTAGCAATAAAGTAGGTAACTACAAACGACGCCCGGGTTCTAGAACGTTTGTAGTTGTTTGTAGTTCCGTATTCATCGTTTGTAGTTGCAGAGAAAGTAACTACAAACGAGGAAGTCAACCGGTAAATGATTTATCCACGATTTTGGAAGGAAATGTCGTTTGTAGTAGTAAACTAGGTAACGAAAAACGACGCCGGTGCTACTAAAACGTTTGTAGTTATTTGTAGTTCCGTATTTATCGTGTGTAGTTGCAGAGAAAGTAACTACAAACGAAAAAGTCAACCGGTAAATGATTTTTCCACGATTTTGGAAGGAAATGTCGTTTGTAGTAGTAAACTAGTTAACTAAAAACGACGCCGGTGCTTCTAAAACGTTTGTAGTTATTTGTAGTTCCGTATTTATCGTTTGTAGTTGCAGAAAAAGTGACTACAAACGGGGAAATAACCTGGGAAGAATTGTTCAGCAATTTGAGAAAGAATCGTTTGTTTGTAGTAATAAAGTAGGTTACTAAAAACGACGCTCGCGCTTCTCAAACTTTGTAGTTGTTTGTAGATGAGTATTTATCTGTTGGAGTTGCAGCGAAAGTAACCACAACCGAGGAAATCACCTGAAAACCATTTATCCACGATTTTGGAAGAATATATTCGTTTGCAGTAGTAAACTAGATAACTACAAACGATGCCAGTGCTTTTAAAACGTTCGTAGTTGTGTGTACTTCCATTTTTATCATTTGTAGTAGCAGAAGTGTATTTGTAGTAGCTCGTTTGAGAACATCACCTAAAAATATTTTTTCAGCAATTTGAGAAGGAAATGTTCATTTTTAGTAATTAAGTAAGTATCTACAAACGACGCCCGCGCTTCTAAAACGTTTTTAGTTCCGTATTTATCGTTTGTAGTTGCAGGGAACGTAACTATAACCGACGAAATCACCCATCGAACACCTATTAAAATCAAATACAAATCTAAATATCTCGGATCACTACCAAATATTTGGTAGTGATCCGAGATATTTAGATTTGTATAATCAATACTGACTTTGAATGACGTTGAACGACTTTAACCCCGTAATGTTATTTATGCGGCTAAAGGTGCTCCACAAGGTCGTTGAAAAAAAGTACTATACCGTTTTAAAAAGTGGAGGTGACCTTCTCTTGCGTCACTGCCTCCACCAAAATAAAAAAAATGGTCGCATTTGATGGTCCCCCTGATACTGTACGACTTTTGTCTGGAACATTTTTTGTGTCGTCGATAATTACCGAGTTATTTCGGGTAGCAGATATAAGCCCATGTAGAGATTGACCGTTGGGCCTGGTACGGGCCTTCACAGTTAGCCTTTCTGGAATATTGGGCCGTGAGTATTTACCAAAGAGGTGCCTTTGTAGAAATGATAAGAACGGCCCGATATGGGCCAACAGAGCCAACAATTATTGGGCCAATGATTTAATTCATTGTAGCGGCAATGTTGGTGATTGCACTTGGCCCTATGTGGGCCCTCTTAAAGGGCCTATGTAGAAATTGACCACTGGCTCTATGATGGGCCTTCACAGTTGGTCTATCTAGAAGTTAGTCTATCTAGAATATTGGGCCGTGAGTTTGTTTAGGTTTGTTTGAGTGCGTGATAAATATTCAACCTATATCGGGCCAAGATTGGCTCGAGATTGGTCCTTATGGATACATATTTTATGGAATAACCTTGAAATAAATTGTGTTTTGCGTATATGACAGGTTTCAAAATTGGCATATATTACTTACTTATGTTGGTTATTTACAAATGCCAATAATAGGCCAAGACTTGATTACAAAAACTGAACTACAAAATATAGACAATTAATATATGACGTGCCAGTTATTTGCCTATTCTGGCACAATATACAGATAATGAATAACCCAAGGCTTAAATAAAAGAAAAGCAGGTATGGTCTGACCCACTTAGCCAATAAAGGGCTTAGATTAATTAAATGTAATTTCCAGTATTTTAGCATTGCCAGTTTTAAAATTGGCAAATTTCGATGAACTATCACGGCTGTTTATTGGTTTTAAGGCGTTACCCCCACTTGTAGCGCAAAAAAGGCCTTTTTCACGAATTTTTTTAAAGAAAACTACAACACTTTTTTAATCGATCAACATACCATCTTGAAGAACACATCTTGAAGAACTTTCAGTAATTTTTTTATTGAAAAATATTACGATATTTAGTGGCAAATGGCCGTCAATGAAATAATGTTTTTATATACACGGTTTGCGGTGACCAACATTGCGGCCAAGTGGATCATCTGAAAAAAATGCGGATGGATTTAGTCAAATATAAGTATAAACTAGTCTTTAATCGAAGGATTTAAACAAATATTCATTCTTCACAAAATGGCGGACAGTCAAAGTTAATGGTTCGATTTTAACGAAAAAACCCGCCGTTTTTTGGCTATAAAACGGCCATTTCTTTTCGAAAAAAAATCGAACGAATAAAGACTACATTTTTATGTATTAAATAAGCCTGCAAAATTTCAAGAAGATCGGTTCATTAGTGTTCGAGTAATCTTGGTCACCGACTTCAGAAATGCCATTTTGAGAAAAACGCGTTTAAAGTTTCTCTTTCAATGCTCTTTCAACGCGGATTCTTCTCTTTCAACGCTCATATCTCAGTCAATTTTGTTCGGATCGACTTGAAATTCTCAGGACATATTCTCAGATACTTATACTTCAAAAAAATGCAATAAAAAAATCGATTTTTTCAAAATCGCAAGTGGGGGTAACCCCTTAACAGATGAGCCCGGATAGGTTTTAGTAATGGGCTGATATTGTGCCACTTCCCAATTTATAACCGAACAATAATGGGCCAATGTAATTGACAGTACTTCAGCATCACCAGTTTAAAAATTGGCAAATATTGTTTATCTATCATGACTGTTTAATGAATTTAAAAGATGGGCCATGTTAGGTTTTTAACTATGGGCCGATATTGTGTCGGTTTTCTATTTAGAACGAGACAATAATGAGCCAATGTAATGGCCAGTATTTTAGGATTGCCAGCTTTAGGATTGGAAAATTTAGTTTAACTATCACTGCTGTTTATTGGTTTTGAAAGATGGGCCAGGATAATCTTTAGTAATGGGCCGATATTGTGCCGGTTCTCAATTTATAACGGGACAATAATGGGCCAATGTAATTGCTTGTATTTTAGCATTACCAGTTTTTGAATTGGTAAATATAGTTCAACCATCACGGCTATTTATTGGTTTTAAACGATGGGCCGATATTGTGCCGGTTTTCAATTTATAACGGATCAATATTGGGCCAATGGAATTGTCAGTATTTTAGTATCTCCAGTTTTTAAATTGGCAAATTTAGTTTAACTATCACGGCTGCTTATTAGTTTTTAAAGATGGGCCAGGACAGGCTTTGGGGATGGGCCGATATTGTGCCAGTTTTCAGTTTAGAGCGGAACAGTAATGGGCCAATATTATTTCTCTTTTGTTGGCTTATACGATGGTCCCAATATTGGCCTGATCGTAACATTGGGCAACTCATGACAACCTCTACATGGGAGAGGGAAAACCTGTACATGACTGCGTCATTGACCACATCATCAATATGTAGCATTCTATTATTTTTTAATAGCAATCCTCCTTACAAAGTACGAAGCGGACAATAGATCAATATCACGGAAAGATGTTGAACAGTCAGTTTGAATTCAAGGAGCAGGTTTACTTAAATGTTTCGCTGGCGTAACAGATAGTGCGTCCAGCTTTCGAATCAGAGGGCGTAAGTGCAAATCCCGAGGTTAGACAAAACTTTCAATGAAGCAGGACACGATCCTTTACGAGCAATTATCATATATACAGGAACACAAGTGAACCATAAATGTGAACATAAAAAAATACTACAATACTTTTTGTGTGTGCGTAATTTTTTGCTTTTTTATTTTTTATTTCAGGTATAGATTCGGTAGCCGGATCGGGGCCTGAAAAAGTGTACTGATCAAGTTCGTAACTGGCACCCGTTTCAAAGCCAACACGCGTTTCACGATAAGCAAAGCGCTGATCCGGCGGTCGGTACAGTGGCGTAGTACGGGATACGGCATGCCGGATCCGGCCCCAGTCTGCCCCATGGCGTAAATTTCCAGTCGGGGAATTTGACTAGTAGGATTGCCAGAATTATTGAATTTAACTGGTATTGAACTTAACTGGTATTGGCAAATAAGTCTTTGCCGTTTGACAAAAGATGGCCCTCGCAAGGTTGGACATTTGGCAAGATCATAACCTTCAAATATAAGCGATTTTGTATCAGCATCACATAATGTTTTCCGTGCGAAAATGTCGAGTGTTAAGCCGAATAAGCGTCATTTACGGGATCTTTTGATTTACTTCTTTAATTTAAAGAAATCTGCAGCTGAGGCGCATCAATTGCTTGTAAAAGCATATGGTGAGGCTGCTTCAAGTGAGGGAAGTGTCGTAAGTGGTTTCAAAAGTTTGAGAACGGTGAGTTTGACGTCGAATACAGAGAACGTAGCAGAAGGCCGGAAGTGAACGAAGACGCGGAATTGGAAACATTATTGGAGGGAGAAGAACTTGCACTTACATTAGGAGTGATTCAACAAGCGATTTTACATCGTTTCTAATCATTAGGTATGATTCAAAAGCAAGGAAATTGGGTTCTATATGGACTGAAGTCGAGAAACGTAGAACGCCGATTTTGCACATGTGAAATGCTGCTTGCCAGGCATAAATGTAGCGGTCGCTCATAGCACTCAATTGGGAAGTTATACCCCACCCGGCGTATTCACCAGACATTGCTCCATCTGACTATCACTTATTTCGATCGATGACGCACGGCCTGTCTGAGCAGCATTTCACATCATATGAAGATACCAAAAATGAGGTCACTTTGTGGATAGCCTGAAAAGATGAAGCGTTCTTCCGACGCGGTATCCATATGCTGCCAGAAAGATGGGAAAAAGTATTGGCTAGCGATGGACAATACTTTGAATAAAACACAAAGTATCGTTCTTTCACAATAAATGCTCATTTTTTAATAAAAAACGGCGGAGACTTATTTGTACTCCCAATATTTACCCAGAAAAATGGCTTATTGAAGTTCGAGCAATTCGTTTGTGAATGCTGGCTTACTAAACGTTTCTGTTATTTCCAGTGCAATTGGACATTTACTTCAACCTAAATTTTTGAATTGATTGCAGATGATTCGGAGAAATATTATTCATTTGACTGTGATCAAGTTTAAAAAAAAGTATTTAGACGTTCTTATTTACTTTGATAAAATTAAATATTTGATTGCAACAAATATTTTATTCCCTCACGAGTAAAAAACGAATATTTAATTGCCTCATAAATGAATTGAATAAATTTTGAATTACAAACAAACATCTTTTTGTCTCTTAAAAAGAAAGTTTCCAATATTTCATTGAAGGCTGATATCCCTACTCTACTAATAATATTCTACTAATAATTCATTTTCGCCATTGGTATTTGTACATACATTTTTGGACCTCCTCAATATAAATATTTGGTTTACCATAAACTTATATCGGTAATGATGAAAAACATTCTCCTCATCTAATAAGTATTTCGCTTCTCGAATAAAAATGTACTTGCTCCGTATAAAAAGACGGCAAGTAAACCCATTGAACCGGAAGATTTCAGTCTAAATAATTCCGGTCGTTCCAAATGATGTGTTCTTGCGGTTCATCGGTAAACATTAGTCCTGCTACCTTTTAATGCCATTAGCAATTTTTTTTCTTTCGGCCCGCTGGCTAAGCGCCCAGGAAGTCGAGTGGAGACGCAGGGTTTGACGAGAACCAAATTATAAGAAAAACTTCCGAAATGTATCAAAGGAAGTCGTATGGACAGGAACTAAATGAGGCGCGTGTTCCTGTTCAAGCGAGAATGACGTATAAATTTATCAAGACGCTTGTGCGTCTCTTGATCCTTTCTCACCCTGATCGTATAACACTTCGTCTGGAAACCTGGGCATTTCGTGTCCGAGTCAAAATTACTTTTCTACCGAGTTGCTTGATTTATTTAAATAAAAAATATATGAAAAAATTTGTTTTCCCATAATTTCATGATTGACATATTAAAATGAATGTTTTAACCACTAGCAATAATTTATTTAATAATTTCGAATGTATTAAATGGGTGAAAAAATGGCAGGTCTTGAAATACCCAGGTTTACAGATGGAAGGTACCGGAAAAACGTTTACACTCGAAGTGATAACTCTATACGGAATGAAGGGGGGTGAGTTACCCAGAGATTTCTACCGTACCACCCACTCGCTGAGTCACTCGGCAATTGTGCTATGCAGGTGTAATATCCGTACATCAGCTTTTAACGGAGACCGGGAAAACACATCCCCCTATAAGCTTCGTTATCATTTGTTCTCTGGTTCCTTTCATACGATTTTTCCTGTGCGCCTTTTGATTTTTCCGCTCACGTCTTTTCTCCATCCGCAAACTCGAGTGTAATATTTATATTCCATTCTCGATCCTCCACAATTTTTTTCTCCGTCACCCGTTCCCACTGTAGCATTTTTCATGTCTTCGGATCCCTTCGGTCCTTTTATTCCCTCCCTCTCCTTTCTGCGCCTATCATTTTGATCGAGGCTGCTTTCGTGTACCGGAGACCAGTGCGCGCGGCTCGTTTACCCGTTAAAAGGAAAGACACGATGTGATACATCACGATCTTCGCCTAATGAATAAATCATCGCAGCCTCCCTAAGGCTTTTGCTGTATTCGACGGATCAAAGAGCAGTATGTTGGGTTTTCGCCATTCATGACTTCAGGACGAGGGTCTCCGTTACATTTTCTACGCCGACTGAAAAGCTACGAACTGGGCTAAACCTTTCGGAAGACCTTTCAACTGCGATTTTCCTTCCAGTTCGTAAACGTTCACTCTTTTCTATTTAATGAAAGAACACGACTGATTGTCAAACATAGGATAATGCGAGTGATTTGAATAATCGGTGCCCGCTGAAATAGCGGAAGCGAGTGGGCTTTTTTGGTTTGAGTAGCTTTGACCCGGACCAATACCCCGATGGGTGATCGCTCAGTCGGGTTTCTCGAAGTTTCCACATGCCTTGTTACAAATGCCAAACTGTAGTGCATTAATAAAGAGCTGTTGGAGGTAGTACTTTAAGGTGTTTCTCTGGAATTGGAAATGGTGGAGTGACAGGTGTGAGGGAAGGCCGACGTGAATGCAGGAACTTTTGAAGTACTTAAGAAATAAATCATCAATGAAAATTTAATCTTTTAATTCGGAGGAATAGTTGCTATATTTTTATACGAGTCATATTAGTACGCGCGCCCTTGAACGGTATCCTTGAGGGCCCATCCCTTTTCCTCCGGCTATCTTTCAATAAATCCTCTGGTCTTTTGTCTCTCTCGCTTTCGTTCTCCCCCTCGCGATTCGCTCTCGCATCATTCCGTTTTTTTTCTCGCCGCGATCGCACTCAATCGTTGTTAAGGGCGAACGATCGAGAGGAAAACTGAAAATTCTCCGCGGCTGAAGCGGCTCTTCCGTGGCAGAGAAAACGGCCGGAGAAAAGTGCTACGAAAGTCTGGAGAAGGCCGAAAACAAACCAAGAAAGATTCAGGAAAGGCTCTTACGGTATATGCATGGAAACACACCCTTCCACACATACACACGTACATTAACCAATAAAAAAGAATAGAACTTCCGGCAGCTCGATTCATTGTTTCCCTCGATAAGAAACTTTCCGCGCGTTCATTACTCGCTTATCGTTGATCTCGTTCGCCCTCCAATCGAGTTTTCCAGCTCGTGAATCTCAAGCCTCGTCGTCTCAATTTTCCCTTCAGAGAGAACTAATGCCATGCGAGTCGCAGGTGAAAATAACATCGCCTTTTCTTATTATCAGAAATTGTAACGAATCACCATGTGATTTGGCCCTACCTGCCCACTGGGGGTAAAATTGACCGTTTAAAAAATATTTTTCGCGAGATGGCCTTTTTCGGATATCACAATCAGCATAAATACCTTTTTTGGGACACCTACAATGGGACGATTTTCTTATCCTGAAAGACCGTGTTTCAAGCATATCTCTCATAAATTTCACCAAAAAATATTGACGTATGAAATAAAACTTTCAAAAAGGAAAAAAAGGACTCCAAGTAATAAAAATTCTCCTAAAAACATTATTGCTTGTTTGATCGTATAAAATTTTTCGATTGAACTGAAAATATTTTTATTTGCATTCAAACAATGGCTTTATTATATTTTTTCAATTCAAATGTACAAAAAAAGTGAAATAAATTTTTATAACATAGCCAAGCAATTTTACTAGAAATGTTTTACACAATATTGTTAAACTTTAGGAGTAATATTTTTCCCAATATTTCGTTTTTATAAAAAAATCATTACTATCATAACAAAAAAATTGATATCACCATTATATGACTGTACAACGTATGTACCACGCGAGGACCCTGGAAATGCTGTGCAACGACTTGGCGTGCATAGATAAGAAAAAAAGCTCGGGAAGATAGACTATATATATATATGTACAGGGTGATTCAGAACAGGTGTATTAGCGCGAAATTCCGGGTTCAGCAGGTTACTCCGAAGACTTCTACTTAGCCGTTTTTTTTCGACCGTAGCCATTTCGACGAGAGCGAGCGGACAACTTCCCCGCTCGCTCTGGCCGGAAACAGGATGAAATCAAAAACAAATTTTAGCGGATCATTTCAGGGATGTCCAGGGATGTTACGAAGCCAAATACCATTCGGAGAGCCGATTTCATTTTTAATCGCTTGGTGTCTGATGGTAGTCGCTCGAGCGGCGCTTCAACGACGTACCACGCACTTCTTGGGAATCGTTTGCTTGATTCGAGATGAAATCGATAATTGCCATGACGGGTACGAACGAATGACGTTGAAAGTCGAGCAGAAACGTCAGGCGTATCGTTGATTTCATCTTTATCACGTACATAATGACCCTGGCCTCGTACAGACAGCTTGTAGCACCGCACGAATGCCCCGCTCGCTCTCACCGGAAATAAGATGAAATCGAGAATGAATTTGGGTGGATAATTTCAGGGATGTCCGATTGAAGCTCCAAAAAGCATTCGGAGCCCCGATGTCATCTTTGCTCGCTCGGTACCAGCTATTAGTCGCTCAAGCTGCGTTTCAACGACGTACTATGTTCTTCTCCGGAATCGTTTGCTTAATTGAAGATGAAATCAATGACCGCCATGACCAGGACGGTTGAACAACGGTGAAAGCCACGCGAAAACGTTAAGCACAATGTCGATTTCATCTTTATCACGAAACTAATTATGCTGTCGATGTACTGGCAGCTGGCTATGCTGCACGACTTCCTCGTGCTCTCGACAGAAATGAGATGAAATCAAGAACGAATTTGGGTAAATATTTTGGGAATGTCAGATAGAGGCTCCGAACAGCATTCGGAGCATCGATTTAATCTTTGATCGCTTGGTGCGAGCTGGTAGTCGCTCAAGCTGCGTGTCAACGACGCACGATGCTCTTCGCCGGAATCGTAAGCTTGATCGTAGATGAAATCGACGACTGCCATGACGGGGATGGTTGGACGACGTTGATTTAATCTTTTTCATGTAAATAATGCGTCGTACTCGCAGCTTGCAGCACCGCCCGAATTGTCCACTCGCTCTGACCACAAGTGAATAAATAAATAACATTATTTTCTCGCTCGCTCGCTCGCTCTCGACAGAAATGAGATGAAATCGAGAACGAATTTGGGTAAATAATTTCGGGAATGTCAGATAGAGGCTCCGAAAAGCATTCGGAGCATCGATTTAATCTTTGATCGCTTGGTGCGAGCTGGTAGTCGCTCAAGCTGCGTGTCAACGACGCACGATGCTCGTCGCCAGAATCGTAAGCTTGATCGTAGATGAAATCGACGACTGCCATGACGGGGATGGTCGGACGACGTTGATTTCATCTTTTTCATGTTAATAATGCGTCGTACTTGCAGCTCGCAACACCGCCCGAATTGTCCACTCGCTCTGACCACAAGTGAAGTGAATAAATAAATAACGCACTTTCTTTGATGAAAGTGCGCAAATTTTGACATTTCAGACTATGCTGGCATTCTAATATTCTTAAGAGAAATCACAAACATGCTCGCAACGCTTTGGGATTTCCGGGATCAATTCGTATGGGGACGTGAAAAATGGTATCTCAGGCGCTGCCGAAGATCTTCTCATTTTGTTTAAATGCTCAAAAAACGTCGTAATGATTTTCGCCTACCAGAACAGACTGATTTCGTCTCCCCTAATGAGGAAAGGCAAAGCTTCTCCTCACGTTTCCTAACCTAGCTCGAACGAACTTTGCATTGATATTCGTTTAGAAACATTTATTTTTGGCGATAAATCCGACTATCATACAAGACGGAGTGGTCGAATGAAAAATGGAATCCGGAAAACATACAATCCCCGATAGTTTAGCGTCAAATTATTGAGAGTTTGTTAATAAAAAATCACCTGTTAATTTTTTTTTTTTCAATAAGCTAAAAAAATCGCTCGGTATATCGAAATTTGATGATCATCGACAATTTTCTGGATTGTTAATTTTTATTTCTTAAGAAAACAAAAAAAGCAGGCACTCTCAACCAATAATCACGATAAAAATTGTAAATCTCATGACTTGTGGCGTGCTGCAGCGTTTTCGCAGAACCTTCCTGACGTCAGCTACGGCTACGGGGCTCTTTGTCTGCTCTTCGGCCCTTTTCGATCGTCCATCATGGCGGATTTGAGCGTTCCTTTCGAAGATCGAACGCCTGTTTGTTAATGCTTGCCATTTGATGACGCGGTCGAAAAAAAACGGTTAAGAAGAAATCTTCGGAGTAACCAGCTGAACCCAAGATTTCCCGCTGGTGCACCTATTTTCTATCACCCTGTATATATATATTTTTGTTGTTGTTTTAATTGTAACATCGCATCAACTGCCAGGGTTATTAGCAATGCGATTTCTTGTCTCTTGCGCTGGATTGCGTGATTCGGACAAGATAACATTGATATATAGTGTTATCAGTGTATACATCGGTCCACACAATTGACGTCACTGTGTCAGAGCTACGTGATATCCACTATTAATAAAAATTCAAAGTCCTCGAACAAACCATTAAATATAGCGCAATAAGTGTCAGGAGTAATACTCAAATATTTCTTTTTCCAACAGCAAGATAACGGCACCAAAATTCAACCCTTAAGGCCTTATATACGAGATCGCCGGTTTTCGAAGGTACTTTTCGAGACGTGGTTAAAAAAAATGACGCATATATTGACAACATTTTATTTACAGATCATTTATGCACATGGTTAGGTATATGTAAAAAAATCAGAAATATTAATAAATAGCGGACATAAAACATAATAAAGCAATGTATTTTTTTGCGCGCGCGTTGATGCTGAACGGCATCGATGTGGGTGTCTGAAATAAATGAACATATTTATAATTGCATAATGAATGTATCTTCAGTGTGAACTAACAATATTATTTTAAAAAAATATTATAATAAAAATTCGAAACTTAACATTGTTTACTCAATTTTCTGTCCGTATTGTATTTTTTTATATATTTTTGTGTCATTAAAATGTTTGTTTCTGTGGTTCACACGATAGGTGATGATACTAAGAATATGTTGTTAAAATTTCAAAGCGATCTGAACTTTCGTTCAAGAGTTGGAAATTCCACAAGGTTCAAAAAAGTGAATCGTGGAAAAACGGCCTTGAAGTTGGCGGTCGGGCGCGCCGCGCGGTATCTATTATAAATGCAATCTTACCTTATTTAATAGCATCCTGCGCTATATGTGGGGCCTTCCTCGGCATCTAAAACGTCTCCAGCATGTTTTTTGTCGTTTCTGGCGGCAATCCTTGCTTCCTTTGTTGCTTTTTCAGATTGAACTCCAGTGGCAGTAAGGCGTAATTCGTCCAGATGTTCGCAAGTCTCCACCGCGTTCGGCCCAACAGTAATACCAAGGTTTTTCATAATTCGGAGAAATCGACTGTTCCATCGTTAAAAGTGCTAGCCGAAATATATGCGGCGATTTCAACAATCGTTAAACCACTCCATGAATTTTTCGGTGCAATTTTTCAAATCTTAGAATTTAAACACTCGTTATTATTTTGTGTGAAGCCTCCTAAACATCTCTCCAGTAACTCGTCGTTACTAAGTGCTTCATACACTGGTTTGATCGTTTCTGCCACAGTTTTATAGAGTGCAGGCTTACGGGTATATAAGTCGAGCGTGTTTGGGGTTTCAGCTTGTCGCCACGTGTACCAACTTTCTTTGCCAGAAGGAGAGTTGTCAAGCTGAGGATTTTCATCGGTTGAGCACTTGCGATAATATGTTTCCCAGATTCCTTTCATCATGTCATCGATAGACGTGTAATTATTTCTCACAACCAATCCATAAAGTCAATTCGTGAATCAATTTTGCAGTCAATTTGGCTCTTCCTCCGAGACCTTTTGTTTGTTTCTTGACGTTGCGGAGTCTGCTGCCCATTCGTGTTTGAACATGACCAATACATTCTCGTTCACGTATCATAATGTTCTCTCCATACGGATAGGCTTTTGTTATGCTCTTGAATGTTTTGCATCGCCATCTCCAACATAATACAAACATTTCCTATCGTGTAAATCTTCAGATCCGCTGAACATTTCAACCATTCCATCTGCCTCCATCTTTCCAGAACTTCTTTCGTGGGTACTTATGCATTTATCTTCATGTTCTGCGTACCATTCTTTATATTCTTCTGTTCACTTTTTATCACCGCACGATTGGCAGGCCTTACAAAGTGATGACTTGACGATAAGTGTCGCAACACCCTGCAGCGAAGGAAAACCTCTTTTTCTCCAAAAACCATCCCCGGAGACGGCGATTCCATTAGCGTATTTAGTGTTCTCGTTTTCTGCCGTTTTTTTTTCTTCGTCAGCTGCCATTCTCATAGACGAATCTGCAACTTCTTTGGCTGCATTTCGTATTTGCTTGGTAATTTTGTCGTAGAGCGTTTGACTGAAGTGTTTCGGGAGATTTATAATACCGCAGAAAATGTGCATTCCCGTAAACCCAACACCTAATATTCTCATAGCCAACGTGAAGATGCGATTGGTTTCGTAACAATGACTTTCAGGTGAAGGATTCGAACTTATCTCCTTTTGCCCGCACTTCTCGCACTTGATAACTAAGGTAAATCCCAATCCTTTCACTCGTGTTTCAGAGAACTTGATGTCACTGTTACAAGTTTTGCACTTTACGAGACAAGCAATTGCCGTGAACACGGATAGAAAATTTAGGATTACGTAGCCATGTGCGGTCAATATCTACATCGAGTGCTGTCGATACTTTTAATTTTTTTGCAGTCGCACTTGTGTTTAGTTGGGTTTCCGATTTTTTCGTATACTGATTGCCGTGAAAAAGACGTATTTTACGAATGCCTGGGCGTCCTCCCATGAATCGTGAACCCTTCCTATCTAAACTAGTATGTGTTTTTTCAAAATCGCTCATGTTAAAATCTAACTGTCTCAGCTCACAATTTTGTTTTGACTCTACAATGTCTCAATTCGGACTAATTAATTTTACTTCCTCCTCCTGGTTTTATGCTTCTGCAGAACCGAAAAAAACCGTTACTTTTATCGTAAACCAAACCGAAAAAACTCGTTGCCTTTACCGTTACACGATTCTATGTATGAATAATAAGTGAACAATAGAAAAGGGTAGCGGGTTGCCGTTCTAGCGCACCTGTCTCCGTATAGCGCGGCCGGTTGCCGCCGCTACCTGCCTGCTTCCAAGAAAATAAAAGTTTTTACGCTCTAAATGCTGTAACTTTAACAATTTTTGGAATTTTTCAATTTTGTAAAGCTTAAAATATTTCTAACCGTTCAGGGTAATGGAATTGACTATAAATAAAAAAAATTGAAATTTTTCGCGTTTATACGGCCTTAAACTTGCCGATGCTCTGGCTTAGAGACGTATACTCTAACCAATCCGCCAAAGTCTATACGACGAATTATATTTCATGTAATGTATAATAGTTGTGTGATAGAGGAGACATTTTATACCTTTATATATCATATTAAGTTATGCAAACAAAATAAGATTTCACGCATCGTGAGATCTAAGGGTACATCAATGATTTGATCTGTACTTTGCGGGATCGTAAATTTGATTTCCACTTGCATAAAAATTTGCGGGAGTCCATGTTTTTCCCATCTGAGAGTTAAGTAGTTGGGAACACGAAATCCTTCGCCGACCTTTTTTCGTAACCATGCACGCCAAGTCGTTGCACAGCATTTCCCGTGTACTTGTGTGGTACATACGTTGTATAATTATGTAATGGTGTTATACATTTTATGTCACAATAGTAATGATTTGAAAAAATGAAAACGAAGTATTTGGAAACATTTTATTCCTAAGGTTTAACAACTTTGTGTCCAACATTTCTAATAAACTTGCTTGGCTGTGTTATTAAAAACAATTTCACTTTTTATGACCATTTGAGTTGAAAAATACAATAAAGCTATTGTTTGAATTAAAATAAAAAATATTTTCAGTTAAATTAGAATTTTTTAATACGATCAAACAAGTAATCCTGTTTTTGGGAGGATTTCTATTAGTCGGTGTCTTTTTTTTTACTTTTAAAAAGTTTTTAACGGGGATTTTATATCTTTTCCAAAGGAGAAAAATTCTTTTTTCGTTTAGCTTCAGTCCAAAAAATGATTTTCGAATATGTCTGGAGAAACAATACGTATATAGTTTCAACTTCGTATTGAGTCCAGACAGGTCTTTTAAGATATTTGAATTAATCGGAACCTGGGTAATCGCATCTGTAGCATAAGTTGTATACGACATTGTTTTTACACTTTTTATTATTTATGAATTTAAAAATTCGTTTTTTTTTTCTCTTGTTGAACGAATCGAAGGACATTTATATTACCGACATTTCTAAAGGAATTTTTAATTAATTCATTAATAATCCAAGCATTCTGAGTATACCTTATTACGTTATTATTATTATTTTCTAACGTGGTAAAAGGGGGAAAAATCTCTTAGAGATCATGGGCGTCTCCACTGCGCCAGGGCTTAGGAGTTCCCTTTTAAAACCCGGAGCAGCGTCGTCACCTGTGTGCCGGACTCTCATCTCGCACCATAGGGTCGGAGGGGGTCATCCCTCTCGGCCAGGGTTTTCACGAGATGCATACCGGCTAACCCCCCCCCCCCTTCCCCTGACCAAAAAATCGAAATTTCTTGGTCAGAACGGGGGAACCACTTCTGTCCGATGACCGGCCGTGAACTGCGTTAGCATTACTTATGGCCGGACATCCTATCCATGTCCTCTTGTCTGATCGTATCGTCTCGTCGTGGTCTTGGCTACTGAGTGCCGGCCCTTCTCATTTGCTCAGTCACCGAAGCATCCGTTTGCATTCTTTCTCCTAAGAACAGTCTCTACGAAGGTGGACACGAGGGTCCACCGTTCGCTGTCCTGGGTCGCCACGCCAACGATGTTGCCTGGCGTGATTTCTCCAACTGTCGCCTGTACTCGGCGTCTCGTCTCGGTCCATCGGTCACATGTAAAGGATGTGTGTTCCGCGTCGTCTCGGTCGTGTCCGCAGTATTTGCAGTTTGCAGCCTGTACCCTTCCCATGTTGTGTAGGTATCGTCTGAAGAATCTGTGTCCCGTCAGGAACTGCGTGAGATAACAATTTACCTCCCCGCAGCTCCTTCCGATCCACGGCTTCAGTTCCGGTATCAGTCGTTTTATCCACGTCTCAGACGTCTCGTTTGTCCATTTGGTCTGTCATTGTCGTATCGTCGTCTCCCGTTCCCTTCTTGCCGCATCTGTCAGTCCCGTTCGTGTACTTTGAAGGTAGATACTCCTTCGCTCAAAAGCTAATAGATCCACCGGGATCACGCCCGCTACGACCAGAACTGCCCGTGCCGAGAGAGTCCTGTAGGCGCACGCGATCCTGAGCGCACCTTGTCTGTGTACCATCGTCATTGCGTGTCTGCATTTAGCTACATGGAGTGCTTTCCCCCATATCTCGGCGCCGTATAGGAGGATCGAGTGGGTCGTCGACATGAGTAGCCGACGTTTACTCGGTCTCGGTCCGATAGTATTTGCCATCGGGCGGCTGAGAGATTTTACTCTCTCTGCCGCCCTCTCGACTGTCCGTCTTATGTGGGGCCAGAAAATCATCTTCGTATCCAGAGTGACCCCCAGATACTTTATTTCGTTTTCGGTCTCCATCATCTCTCCCGCCATTCATCGGTATTATCGTCGGTATTCTCTTTCTCGTCAGTAGCATAAGTTCTGTCTTGGCTGTGGCCAGTCGGAGTCCGTGTTCCATCATCCATCCATCCACCCGCCTCATCACTTGGTTAAGTCGTAGCTGGGCCATAGACACATCGCGTTTGACGATCACAGCTGCTACGTCGTCGGCGTAAGCAACCAAGAAAGTCTCCAGCAGCATCTTCAGCCGCAGCAAACAGTCGTATAATCCATTCCAAAAGTCTGGTCCGAGAATTGATCGTGGGGCGACCCCCGCCGTGATCGTCCGGGTTTCTCGTTCGTCCGTCGTTTCGTACGTAATCCGTCTGTTTCGTAAGTAGTCGCTCAGCACTCGGAGTAGGTACGGCGGGACCCTGAAAATGCCTCTCGGCGCTTCCAGGATATCCGGCCACCTCGCCGAGTTGAAGGCGTTCTGTACGTCCAGTGTCGCCAGTAGCACCATCGGGCGAGCCCCATGGCAGTTCTGTTGAGTCCGTTGGAAGGTTGTCACGGCGTCTTGAATTGCTCCAATTGTCGATCGTCCCTTCCTGAAGCCGTATTGTCTGTCTGATAATCCTCCAGCGGCTGCGATTGCGTCCGTGAGTCTGGGTCTTATCAGTTGTTCGTACAGTTTGCCTGTCGTGTCGAGTAAGCTCAGCGGGCGGTAGGCCGACGGCGAGTGTGGGTCCCCCTTGCCTTTGGCAATGAGCACCAGCCCCGTCACCTTCCACCGCTCACCGAACGTGCCTGTCGTCAAGCATGTGTTGTACATGTCCAGGAGGACCCATGGCCTCAGGTTGCCTATCAGCCCCAGAATCTCCCCTGGCATGCCGTCCGGTCCTGGGGCCTTACCGACCTTCATCGAGGCGGTCGCTCTCGCGAGCTCCTCCTCCCAAAAGAGTGGTATGTCCCCTCCAAAGCTTCCGTTTCGAGTCTTTGATCGTCGTCATCATTTCTTTCCGTGCCGTCCTGTAAGCTGTTCTGTGCGTCTCTGCTTCGCCCCCCCTTGTCCGAGTGAGTTTCCTCCTACAGGCGAAGCAGGCTCTCTGCAGTTCTGCGATTTCCTCCGTCCACCACTATTGTTGTTGTCGGTTTCGTCCGTAGCGTTTCTGTGGAATGGTGTCCTTGCAGAACCGCTGGACGCGTTTCGTCGTCTCGTCGATCAGTCGTTCGGCGCTTTGCCGTCCAGTCGGTCCGTCGGGAACGGTACCCGTTGGAGCTGGTGCCGCCATCAGCTCTTCGGAGAATCTGTCCCTGTCGAGTCTTTTGAGGTTCCACCGTGGCGGCAGTGTACTCCGTCAGGGCCGACTTGTCGTGTCGCCTCCCATTTCAAAGGCTATGTACTGGTGGTCGCTGGTATTGTAGCCCTCGACCACCCGCCCGCACCTTATCTGTGAGAGGGTTCCGTCCGACGTCAGCGTCCCGTCAGGAATGGAATCCCCAAAGCCCGGTCTTCTGTACGTTGGCATGTTTCCCGTATTAGCCACTACCAGGTCCAGCCTCGCGGCAATCTCGAGCAGGAGCCGTCCCGTTTATTCGTCGTGGTCATTCCCCACTCGATCGCTCTGCACTGCCAGCAGCAGTCCGTGCTGTCTGGTCCTTTGCGGTTTCGTCTCGTGTGTCCGTAGCCAAGGCACCGGTAGCACCTTGGTACTGTCGTCCTGAGTCGGATGCGGCAATTGACCCACCCGATCTCAATTCGCCCTCGTCCCAGTAAGTGCATGGCTCTCTGCGATTCTAGCTCGCACACCGCCGTGCACTGTCCGGATCTGTTGGGGCCGAAGATGTGCATCTTCAGATCCCCTTCCTGTCCCGTCTCTTGTTTGAGGATCGCCGCGGTGTCTTGCGGTAGCCCCTCACCGTCACGTTGCCCGTCGCGAGTCTACCTTCGTCTTGACCTGCCGCAGTAAGTCTGCGTAGGTCATGCCGTGTTGTGGTTTGACAAGGATGGCCGTCCTCCAAGGCAAGGGGCGCGGTCTGTCCTGCCTATCCACTTCCTTTCCCTCGTTTGTCTGCTTGTTCTGTTCTTTGCTTTTACTTTCAGTTCTTTTTGCTCGTTTGTAATTGCCAGCTCCCCTCTGGCGGTTGCGTGTCGTCAGTCGTCGTCGGTCTTTTCGCCGGCTGTTGGGGAGGGCTGGCGGCAGACTCATCACGTTTTTGTTCCGGCGTTGGGTCCGGTTTCGTCTTTTCTTCCTGTCTGGCTGTCCTTAGTTTCCTGAGCCTTTCACATTTGCCCAGGGCGATCTCAGCAACCTCCGTGATCATTTTAATACCGTCTTTGTCTCTTTGTTTACATTTTCCTGTACGCTTGTCTTTTCCTGCATGATTCTGACTCGCTTGAAGATTATCCGCGGATGGTCCTTAAGCTCGTCGATCGTCTGCATTTCTAGACAGTTTGTCGTCACGCTCTTAAAGCTCGCAAGGCTCGCATTGCTGGAAACGCTAGTGCGTCTCGTCCGGCTCGTGTGAACCTCAACACGTTATTATTACTGACATCGAAAACAAGTATTACTGACATAGAAAACAAACCGATTACTATATTTTTACAGTCTTTTATAACAAAATGTTATGCGAAATCTAATAGAATCGAACAGAAAGTTGATGAAAACAGAACACGCCGTTTCTTAAACCTTATAGTCTACCGAATGTTAAAAATATATATTTTTAAACTTCACTCCCTATAGTAATTAAATCGACGTGTTTGCAGGGTGATTTACTAACTTTAGTTAGTGAATTATATTTATTTACTGCTCATACATTGGATTCATTTGGATAATAGATCTCCTTGACTCTGCTGGGGACCCCTGAAAGCGCTATGAATTTTCGATTGTCTTCAAATTTCTAGTTCACAATACGTAAATATGTATTTTTTGTCTGAAGGATTTAAGAGAAATCAATATTTTTATCCTTTCGACATTTAAAGCTCTAAGAACTTTTGCGTCGCCAATGTTTAATGCAAGACAAATTCATATTTGTTGCCTCTCGATACCTAAAGGTGTGCAGTTTTTTTGTTATCTGTGATTAACCTAACAAATCCATACGGGGGCCTCCACAATGCCTTTAGCTCCACAATACCGATCGGCATACATTTTTCGATATCTTCAAGCAATATAAAGTTTCTATTTCTGAATATACAGTACCTGAAAATAAACATTTTTCGTTACCAGTGTTCGATGCAAAATAATTCCATATTTTTCGGCGTTTTGTTCTCTTCAGTGCGAAGTATTATGTAGATGAACTCAATGTTCTATGTAACGAAAGAAAATGTAGGTGACGGACAACCGGCACCTCCACCAGAGGAACAACCGAGGCCGAGCCTACAATGGGAATATAAAAGTAAGTCCAGATTTACATTAAATCCATACGTAAAACAAAATTCACAGCGATCTGAAAAATCGAAAACCTCAAATTTCTCGACATAGAGCAGTATTTCTATGAATTTTTCAACATCAACCGAAGGCAATAAAAAAAGTATACTTCTAAGGATATACATTTTTCAGTGCCTTTAGTTGATGTGAGAAAAGTCAATGAATTAGCTCCTGTATACCGAGAAACATCTATGGTTTTTGCTTTGCAAGATCCAAAGATGTAAATGCTGATTGTTTTTAGTTGAAAAGCGAAAATATGTTTTTTTTTCTTACAATAACTAAAACCAATCAACATTTTATATCTTCTGAGATTCCGAAGCCAAAATTATGGCTTTCTTCCGAGCGATATCAGAGTCTATGAATTTTTTTCACATCCATCAACGGCGATTACAAATGTACATCTACGGATCTACGGATATACATTTTTTATTGTCTTTAGTTGATGTGAGAAAAAATCATGAATGGACTCCTGTATACCGAGAAATGACATTTTTTGTTACTATAAAAAAGCGTATATAGATCTTGGTGCAAACATGTATGTAAAAAACATATTTAAAAAAAATGCTTTTACTTAATGTACTAAAAAGTAGAAAATAACTTTTTTACAAAGTCACCTATATGTAACTATAAATAATCGCGTGCGGCGTTCAACTTTAAAAATGTTTCATGATCAAAGTTCAATCAATGATCAAAGTTGATCAATTCAGTTTCATTAACCGTATTTAATTTGGCACAATAGTAAGTATATAAATTAGTTTCAAACGTTTATACTTATAGTTGGCTTCAGGATGTTTTTTCGAGCAATCTAAGGTTGTTCTGTGAACTGACAAGAGACGTTCGTACTTTTATCCCCCAATTTTTTCGATAAAAATTGCGAACGAATAACGCATATAAAACGAATAATCCGAGCGGTAGAAATTGCGAAAAATGAAAAATATACTTACACATGGTTGATTTGTTATCGGCTTTTTTGGAAACGAAATTTGTGAACATTGTTGAGGAGTCTTGAGCTGAGCGTCAACCGACGTTTCGAAGACCTTCGGCCCGAAGCACCGCGTACCGATCGGTTCTCCCCCCTTTTTAAAATTAACTTTGTAACTGTAAATCGGGCTGCTTTTTTATGCACTTCAATCCACTTTCGCGCTCTAATCCTACTTTGAGGTTAAAGCTGGCAAAAGCCATACATTTGAAGAATCGTGTAATTTCCATATTAGAAACTGGGCTACTTTCTCATATTGATGATGCGTTAGTGTACATCGAAGGGCATTTTCTGATTCGTAACGATAGAGAAGGTAAAGACGGTGGCGGAGTCGCGTGTTATATTCATAAGTCTCTTCGGGCCAAGGTTCTAGCGTCATCTCCGTGAGAATTCTCTAATGTGCCTAAATTCTTATTACTTGACATCTTTAAACAAGAAGGGGACTGTCTTCTGTTCGCCTCGGTTTACGGTAGGCAAAAGGTCGCATATTTGAGGATTTCCTCCAAGTTTTCGAATCGTCGTACTTATGGGATATGGTTTTCTCTCAGGCTATGAGCATCGTTATATCACGCGCGACATTTTACACGGCTACGAGCCACTCGTGGCTCGTCGTGATAATCATTGATAATTTAGAAAAAATGGAATCATATTCACAGTCGGAAGCGCCTTTTATAAATAGGCACGACTTACTAGATCTGAGTCTCAAATCCGATACTGGTAAAAATACTCCAAGAACCATTACGCGACGCTGTCTTGCATGATTCGATACTGTGTTATATGGAAACAAGGTTACTTCCCTGTTGAGTGAATCATACCCTTCCGAATCTCGGCTGAACCTTGCTCACGAAAACCCCGAAAAAAATACGGAACTATTCACGCGCTCGCTAAATCGCGCCATGGATGCTTGTGCTCCTGTGACGTGTTTTACTGTAAAAAACATCCTTGGCTCGGTAGTTCAATACCGACCTTAGGATAAGGATTAGAAAACGTAATCTTTTGTTTTAAGAAGGCCAAACGCTCGCAGCAGTTACTCGACTTCGAAATCTATCGAGAGTTCAGGGATTGTCTCACCAAAGATATTAAGAAAATAAAAAACGAGTACCAGTATAATCATCTCTGTTCCATTGGAAATTCAGCTCGCTTGTGGAAGGAGTTCGTAAACTTAGGATTGGTTAAGACCTCTTCAAATTCTCCTTTACATTTTTTCACGGCTAATGAGTTATTACGTTTCTGTTTCCAGTTCTGAGTGTGCATTGGATTTTTGCGAAACTGGTGAATCTTTATCAAGCCTTCCTGCGGGAAATCTACTTTTTAATTTTGAACAAATCACCGATTCCGATTTGATCAGGGTAGTAAATGCCAAAGTATATTTATCTCTTGCTAAAGGTCGCGACGGAATATCAGATTTTTGTTTGAAAAATTCTGCTACGTATTGTGCTAGTTAATTAGCTCAAATATTTAACTCCGCCATTGATAATGCTTATTTTCCGATGTTATGGAAGAAAACGTATATCCGGCCCTTGATGAAGGTAAATAAACCAATATCACCATCCGATACGCGTCCTATTGCAAACCTATCGTCAACTGCAAAATTATTTGAAAGGTTGATTAAAGATCAGATAATGAAATTCGTGGATAGTAACCATATATTAAACTGTAGACAATCCGCTTATCGCTGCGGGCACTCCACGCAAACGGCTTTGCTCAAAATTTGTGACGACGTAAGGCGAGTCGCGGATAGTGGGAAGTTGACAATATTGGTTTTTTTTAACTTAAGCAAGGCGTTTGATACGGTCTGACATCATCAACTTCTCAAAAAAACTCAAGCTTATGGGGTTCTCGGATTGCTTATTGTGTTGGGTTTATTCCTATTTTACTGGGCGCTCACAATCTGTGATTGATGAGTTGGGAAAATTGCTCGCCTTGGTTAAGAACCAACGTAAGTGTACCCCAGCGTTCGGTACTTGGGCCCCTCTTATTCTCCCTATTTATTAATGATATTGCATTGGGACTTTCCTTTTCTGAACACATGGTATTTGCTGACGACATAAAAATTTGGCTTTCGTGCGAACCTTAGGAACTCAACGATGCACTCGTAACAATTAGCTACGACGTCGAAGCAATCTATAATTTTTCTAAAAGTCACGACTTAAATCTCAACATCGGCAAATCAAAGGTGATGGTCATAGGTTCGGGTGCTCGAGTTAGGAACATTGATCTGAATGAGCTACCACGTGTTTCGCTCAATAACCGTCCTCTACCTTACGTGAGCTTGGTGCAGAACCTTGGTGTTCAGCTTACGGCTGACCTATCGTGGCATGCTTGAGTATCGAACATCTCACGCAAAGTATTTTCCAGTCTTCATAAATTAAAGTTTCATCGCGACGCGTTATCAGTTGAGCTCAAGATTAAATTAATTACTACCCTGATATTCCCGCATTTTGATGACTGCTGTTTGACCTATCATAATCTAACAGACGAGCTGAACACCAAATTACAGAGATTGGTGAATATGTGTATACCGTTCGTTTTTTATTTGCGTCGTGACGTACATATTACGCCCTATTGACGTCGTCTTGGCTGGCTCTCTGTGAAAAACCGTCGAATTTATTTCCAAGGCATCATAGTCTATTCTATTCTGCATGAGTGTGTTCCAACTTGTCTAGCTGAACTATTTAGCAGTCCGGATGGGGATTTGCGGAGGTCTGCTCGTCGGTTCGCTCAAACCTTTAAGCCATTTACTAGCCCGACGGAGGGTTTCGTTTGTTGCTAGCTAGAGTGTGCTCGTTGTATTTGCTGTCACGACCATTGCGGCGTCGTCAGCAACACCAACTATTTTCGCTTCTCTTGGGAGGTCGAGGTTTAACAGGCCGTCGTACATGACGTTTCACAGGAAAGGGCCAAGAACCGATCCCCGTGGAACGCCCGCCGTCACCTTGTACTTGACTTCTTCCTCCGTGTCGTAAAGCAGCGTTCTGTCGCTGAGGTAGCTGTCTACTACTCGCCTCAAGTAATCTGCGGTCCATCTCGTTTTAAGGATCTCCATGGGGACGTCCCCTTTAGCTGTGTTGAACGCATTTTCTATGTTTTGAGTGACCAATGCGCAGTAGCCTTTTGTCTGCCAGGTGCGCTTCTTTTCTTTTTGGCTGCGTCGATGACTTCCGCGATAGCGTCCACTGTTGATCGGCCCTTTCGAAAACCGTACTGCTTTCGAGACAGTCCGCCGTCATTTTCGATGTGCGTCTCGAGTCTTCTGAGGATTAACCTTTCGAAGAGTTTCCCCATGTTGTCTAGAAGGCATATCGGTCGGTACGACGATGGCTCTTCTAGAGGCTTGTCCCCCTTTTTCAGCAGCACCAGGTTTTGTCTCTTCCATCGAAAAAGCTTATTTTCGAAGGCATGCGTTGTACGTGTTCAACAACAGTTCTGGCCAGACTTCCACCACTTCTCTGATGATCTCGTTGGGTATATTATCTGGGCCGGGCGCTTTCCCTGGCTGTGAACGGTTTCTTGCTTCCTGGATCTCCTAGATACTCAATGGTGCTGGAAGCGTTTGGCCAGCTTGCCATACTTCCTCTTGTCTTCGTCCCTGAACCGGGAATAGCGCCGTGACTATTCCTCTCATTCGTTGTGGACACAAAATTCCAAGTGTCTGCCGGATGCGCACCAGTTATTTATGACGATCCTGTACAGGAGGGCCCATGGGTCTTCTTCTATGGAACGATAGAGTGCCTGCCAGCACTTACGCTTACTACCCTTGATGGCTATCCGCAGCTCTTTTCTTGCCGTTTTGCAGTTCGCATCCAGGGTGCCTAGTTCTGGTGCTTGTACGTTCCCCCAACTTGGTTCGCTTCCGCCGCGCCGTCTACGGCGTTGAGCCGTTCTGCGTGGAGCCGGACACTTCTTTCGTAGGTCGTTGATTTCGGCGTTTCAACAGTATACTAGCTTCTTCAGGCTTGAGTTCCTCTTTCGCCTTGGCATAGCCATGTCACACGCCGCACTGATGGTTTTGACTGTGTAGTCTACCAGTGTCTCGAGGCTGTCTGCGTCTGTGAGTCTTTGCAGCTCACCTCGGAGCTTCTCTGCTTCTAATGCCGTTCTCAGTTGGGTCTTGTCCAGTTTCCGTAGCTGCCAACCACCTCCATTGTTTCACTTGATGATCATGTCCTGCTGCTGCCCCTCTGGTTCCTTTTCTAGGCTGAATTCGGGATATTGGTGATCACTGAGGGTAACGTCCTCTAGCACTCTCCGCCCCGTCACCTAGCGGGCAGAGCCTCCCGTCGCCAGCGTGACGTCAATTACGGAACCGGTATGTCCTCTTCGAAACTTGAAGAAGTTTCCCTCGTTTAAAACGACGAGGACCAGTCTGGCTATTACTTCAGGCAACGCTTCCCCTCTACGATCCATTTTTCTGGAGCCCCATTCTGGTGATTTGCAGTTGAAGTCCCTCGCTACCAGCACTACCCCGCTCGCCGTCCTTAGGTTTTCTTCCAGCTCGTCTAACTGTTTCAGGAAGACTTTGTGGTCTAGACTCGGTGAGAAGTAGTAGCTGTAGATTTTAACACGCTCTATGTCAATCCATACGAAATCGGGATGTAAACTTCATCTACGAATACTCCCTCGCAAATGAGATGTCGCTGAGTCTAGCGAAGTCCAAGGTGCTGATAATCGGCAGTAATCCCCGTATGAGGGTTCTTGATCTACAGGTACTTCCACCCATCTCAGTAGGCGGCGTTTCCATTCCGTACGTCACTGAGCACAGAAATCTTGGGGTGATCTTAAACTCGACTCTATCGTGGAAGCGTCAGGTAGCCAATATTTCTCGCGGCGTTCATGGCATTTTGCACAAACTAAAATATCACAGGAATTCTCTCCCCTCCGACGTACGGGCTAAACTAGTATGCGCTTTGATTTTTCCTAGGATTGATTACTGCTCGTCGGTGTATGGTAATTTGCCGGTCACCTTAAACCATAAGCTGCAAATGCTGATGAACTGTTGTATCCGATTCGTATCTGATCTTCGTAGGGACTCCCATATTACGGGCTTCAGGCATCAATTAAAATGGCTATCTGTAAAAGACCGCCAGAATTACTTTCTGGCGATTCTTGCTTTTAAAATGCTAAACGGTTACGCTCCTGCTTACGTCACTGATAATGTTGAGCGGGTACATCCTGGCTTTCGAATGTCTCAGCGGCTTCCTCGTCCCACGTTGGTGATTCCCTTTGCCAGGACTTCTATGTTAATAAATTCTTCCTCCTATTTCTGCCTGTCGTATGTGGAACTCTCTCCCCGAGGGGGTAACCTCTGCTCCGTCGATTGCGGCCTTAAAACTAAACTTATTCAAGTATTTTTTTGAAGATGAGATCGCGAGTCCATGAGGGCATATTGCCCTAGGATCTGTCAGGATCGGGACCACCGTGATGGGTACCTTACACCCCATACCTCAATGGATCGCTCAAGCACACTATGTCATTATGCAGGAATGAAATCGGCTCGGCATGAGACTTGGCCAGCTTTTTTGGCGTAATGTGACCTATCTCGACTGAGCTCTCAAACCGACTAGCTAAGGGTTGCCTTTGTTTTTCTGCTTATTTTTCCGTTTATTTTTCGGGCTTACTAATCCCGCGGTAGGTTATGTCATGCGCATGGTTCTTTTGTCATTTTATTTACTTTCTTCGTTATCCATTTTACGACTTACTTATTAAATTTGGGCATAAATTAAAATAAAACGCGAACCGGATCAATACTATGATCACGGATCATTAGCATGCTCGCATGGACTTGGGTATGATAATTAGGATGGCTATAATGTTATTATTTTCGGCTCATTGACTTAGTTATTATTATTATTTTTTTGTTTTTTTTTTAATAATAGACTTTATTGCTCCGGGCAACGCACTTCCTCAGTTTGCACTGGGAAACATTCACCTACCCCCGGGGGTTAGGCTCGGTCTTAACCTAGACCGGAACAATAAGGCTGGGCGGCATTCGAGGGTTCCGAGTAGTGTAATGGTACCAGTTCTAAACCAAGATTCCTACCGACACTTACCGACCGAGAACGACCCAAAAATGGTTAATTTCTGAGTTATCGGCGGATGGTCGGGTAGGGGTTTGATTTAGAACTGGTACCATGATCGACTGTCGATGTTTGTACTTACCGACCGATGGTAGGGCTGCACTGCTTACCGACCGATGGTGAGGCTCACAGGTTTACCGATCGATGGTAGGGGTCACCTGCTTACCGACCGATGGTGGTAAGTCCCCCTTCGCCTCGAATGGAATGCGGCGGAATGGGGGGGGGGGGGGGGGTAAACACAGGGCCACACGTCCGATTCCCAGCGAGGCCGCGCAACGACTGACAAAGAGTCGAAGTGCTTTGTAGTAAAAGGGAGTTCCCCTCCCCTCCCGCGGGGTAGAAGGGGCGGCGGGAGGAAGAGTGGAGGGTCCGATTTCTCAGAAATTGTTTTAAACATTTGTGAGTGGTGAGTCATCGAGCGCTTGCCGTGGCTTGACAAAGGACCCCCCCCCTCCTGCTGAGATGAGATAGTTTTGTTTATCGACGTGTTGAAACCGGCGAATTAAGGTGTTGAATGATTATTTTCCGAGAATGTATCGTCGGCCGGTGACATTTGATAGCGCCAAAATGGCGACGGGATTTCGTCAGATTATTTTTTCAAACGTTTTGTGGGGCGTGGTGAGTCATCGGACGCGTGACATTTTTCCGCGCTCGGACCCTCGTGCCCTCAATGCAGAGGGGGGGGGGGGGGGGGGGGAGGAGTACATAATCTTGCGATTCAAGATCGGACGCACACATGAGAAAGAACTACGTACACACGAGTGAAACAATGGAGTTCATCGATAAAATTCGTAAAATTGCCGATATTCTGCCGACAAAGAAGCTCAGAGAGTTGTCACCCGGGTCGGATTATATCATCACCAACATACGGGCGGTCAACACTAAATTTGGCAAAAAGCACATCGTTGACATTCGCAACGAATTCAGCGTGTTTCTACCCGGAACGATCGTCAAGGCGCTTGAGGCTGATTCGACAACATTCGAGAGCATGTTGGTAGCAGCGCATAGAGGAGATCTATGCATGGTCTATCGCGGCGGAAAATGTCACAGCCTGAAATTCGCGAATTCAGCAACATTCCAGCTGATGTTGGCAGCAGCGTACAAAAGGAATGTCTGCATAGCCTACATCGGTGGAAAGTTTATCGCATACGTTAAGGGTCATGTAAATCGAGAGCAGCTAGCTCATATGCTAAATATGAAAAATTATCTAGTTATTGAAACGTTGGACGCGGACTCTGAAGATATGGATGCATAATGCGTAATGAAGGATACTAGTATTTCAAGAACAATTCATCTTGTGTTCAAGATTGGAAAGCACGAGAAAGAGCGCCCAACGTCTCGCTGTTTGGAACTCGATCTTGTGTATACAAACTCGACGTTCGAGCGCGTGCCGGCACACACACACACACACATTGTGGATGCTGCGCTTAACAAAGCCCCCCCCCCCCCCCAAATAAAATGCGATATCGATAAACGCGTTGAAAATCGGCCGCCATGATGAAGGGGACTATAAGTGGGGGTGTCGAGAAAAATATTCGTCAGTATAGCGTTTCCTCGTCAACATGAGTCATTTCAGAGATTCAAAAAATCCTGTTTCTCAAAATTTGAAGAAGTTTGCTGAAGATCAATTTCGAAAAGGCCCTCCCCCGTCCGATTCAAAAGTTCCAAAGATCAAAGGGAGTGAAGCATATAATGATAATGTTCGTCCCGGGCGATACGGAGCCGTAGGTGATTCACGGAAAAAATAGGCTCTTGTTGAGAAGTTGCCACGGAAGGCGGCGGAATCATGCGCCGCAACGAAAACAATGCGTGCAAGAGACGCGAATTAAAAGTGCGCATCGAACGATTGTTGCAAGACATTCAACAATTGAAAGGAGAAATAGACTCGTGGGCGCAGATTCATTCGCTGAGGATGATATTTGAAAAAATAAATTTGGAGCCACGGCGCGAAAAATCGCCTCACCGACAAACGTCATTGGTCGAGGATTCAGAGTGGAGGGGGAATGGTGGAGGGGGCAAGTATATAATCTCGTGAAGACAGCTTCGAACGATTAGACGGCAAGTGAAAAATGGACGCGATCAATAAGATTGGTAAATACGCAGATTTTCTTCCGGCGAAGAAATTGAACGAGTTGACCCCCGAGTCGGAGTATCCCATCACCAACATACGGGAAGTGAACACGAGATATGGCAAAAAGTTCGTGATTGACATTCGCAACGAGTTTACCGTATTCCTACCGGGGAGGATCAGCAAGGTACTTGAAACGAATCCTGCGACGTTCCAGACGATGTTGGCGTCAGCGTACAACGGAGATCTATGCATGGTCTACATCGGTGGAAAGTTCAACAGCATGGAATTCAAAAACCTGGCAAACGAACCTGGCGAATGCAGTGCGCGGTGAGGAGGAAGGCGACTAATGTCGATTGACTGCTCAAGTGAATTGCAAGTGAAAAAAATGTTTTTTTTTGTTCCCAGGTGAAGAAACCTCGAGTCGCTATGGGCTCTCGGAAAAAAACACATCACAAAGACTCGATGTTGGCGGAGGTGCTCAGACCTGGAGTTCTGCTAACCTAGCGACAGCGAAACCATGGCAAAAATATTGTGTTTTTCGGATCACCAAGGCGCTCCCGGTTGACATCAGCGCTTTGATAAAATCTGGTGCGAAGGAATCCACGAACCTCGCCATCACAGTATTAAGAACATTTTTTATGTGTGTGTGTGTGTGTGTGTGTGTGTGTGTGTGTGTGTGTGTGTGTGTGTGTGTGTGTGTGTGTGTGTGTGTGTGTGTGTGTGTGTGTGTGTGTGAATGGGACAACATTTTGTAAAATTTTTTTGTAAATGAAATGTAAAATTATGTAATCACAAAAAACTTTATTTCCTCGCATCCTCTTTCAACCATCTCTCCAGACATTTTACATTTTCATAGGCACATTTGAATTTCGGGTGGAGAGTCGCGTGGTAGGGACATCCGTTGTTTCTCAGCTCATTTGTCGCAAGCTTCTTCAACGATGGGCAATCCAGAGTCTCCAGTTCGATGATCTCCGTTGCTAGGTCGGTGAATTTCTTCAACCACAGCGATTTCTCCAATCCCTTGATGTAGACGATTTGAGCGTGTTGTAAGATTGATCGAATGAACATGGGGATGGTGTCGTGTGGAAAGTCGCCATCGTCCCATCGCAAACCATGGTAATTGCGCTCCAACCACATATTCGTACTCTTGTACTTTCCCGGCAGAGAATTCCAGGCGTACGGTGGTTCGAAGAGAAACGTCAAGGGCTTGCAGTCAACGTTCGCCACCTCGACGAGTGATATTTCCTTCGGGACGAATTTGTTGATCGGTCGCTTGAAGCCTTGCACATCAACGATAAACTCCATGATGACTGAAGGGGGGCGCGTGTGATCGCAACTTTATATCAACTTTCTTACCCCGCCACCTATCGGATTGTACTCGACAATACGATCATGGAGAATGAGACAGTAGGCGGAGGTATTGGCGGGAATATTGGTCTTTGATTCGAATTCGATGCGTACGTCAACGGGGCCGGACTTGAGAGAATCGTTCTGCTTCGAGCAATCAATGACAATGAGCGGAGCATACTTTATAAAATCCAATTTTTTCAAGCATGGTTCGGGCTCTCTATTGTAGTACGAATATTGAAAGTTTGCATACATTTGATAGAGAAGCGCATATTGGTTCTGTGCAATGTCCAGATTCAAATTCCCATAGGGATAACTTTGCGAATTGAGGTAGAGTTTGACATCTGTGATGTCACAATGATCGAAATTACACGCATTTGCGCTTTTCTTATTTTTACGATCGGTCTGGAAGGCTAGAATGACATATCGTGGCTTCTCAAGTTGCGTAGATGTCTTCACGGCCCACATGTGTTTTGAGGTTGCGGGGAGCATTGGGTACTCGTACAATTCCCATGAGCGGAAAGTCATGGGTATCGGTGTGTCTTTACCGATAAACTTGAGAAGTTGGATTTTACGCTTATCGGAGAGTGTCACGTATGGTACGAGCCATTCTACTTTTTTTAACGTGAATTTGATGTCATCCTCAGCTGTGGCTTGCCATATCGCATTATCATTAGTCTTCGATCTCAATAAAATTAATTCATGCTTCGCGTTCACAATGATTTTTCGATCATCTTCGGCGAAACCGAGGATCATACTTAGCGGTATGCATACGTCAAAATTCCCATCGGCATCTGCGACAGCGTGCCCGCTGCGAACATCATACCAGCCAGCATTCTCAAGCTTATAGTTCTTGGATTGACTCACGGATGCGTATCCCTTCATCGAGCTCGTTATGCCCACATTTTTACATCGATCTATTTCCATGGCATTGAGCTCGTATCTCACCTCGTCGAACAAATAGCAAATGCCATTGTTTGCGAAATGTGTATTGGCGGCGATTGTGCCATCGGCTTTGGTGACTCGCCCACATACGCGTAGCGAACTTTGACTGGGAAGTATGCATATGTCTTGATGCTGAATGGAAATACGTATTTCATCACTGTTATTGAAGGTTGTTGATGCATACGGCTGATGAGCATGAATCTCATAGTGCGCGATAGAATCATCGAAGATGACGGGGGTTTTGATATCAATTATTTCCGCCTCCATCTCAAACAGCATACGCACGCAATGCAGATTATGTAGTTTTTCATGCGATTTTTCCACGTATTCGTAGACCCAAACTCCGCAAAAACAGCACGTTCTGCGGTGTTAGCGGTGTGCGTGTCCATCGACTACTGGACTCTCTCATCGACGAAGTATTGTTTTTATAAGTGCTCGCGACTCTGTGAAAGACTATACCCATTGCGATTTGATGTGTAATCGTATGGTTATTGTCTCACCGCGAAAGTTCACCAAATCACCGTCCTGATCCACTATTCGCAGTTGAATGTTGTCTATCGTCTTGCTCGCGATTGGTAGATAAATGACGTGCGACGGTATCTCGATGATTTTATAGCCTGGTGGTACGGATGGGAAAAACTCGTGGATTGTGTGTACTCTTCGCTCGTTAATATACGCGCCAGCTGTGAGGTTACATTCGACGCGCAATGCGTTCACTTTGAGAATGGTCACTAGATTATCCGATTGATGCTTTTCACCAGCTCGTAGTCTACGGGGTGCAAATCCTAGCATACGTCCGATAGAATCCTCGGGCGTGAAATATATTTCATAATTGCACTCGATTTCACTGCGCAGCGTATTGTGGTTGAGCCTAATGCGAATGGTGATATTTTGTTTTGCCAGCTCTTTTTCCAAGTATGTCGCAATATCGGCTAATTCGTAACTTCCAGTAGGTATGGTAAAAACGTTCTTGCCAACGTAAAATTTGTTGTGTCCAATGTCTACATTTGGAATAGAATTGTAGGTTAGGAGTTCGATGAGTCCGAGGGTATAATTCTTGTGGGGGGCGAGTTCAATGGGGGGAAAGTATTGAGCCTCGAGCACAGACGATGATCCCGATAAGGTCAACGTAAGACTGTTATCCATAATGTCGTTTGACAAACTGACTCGATTTTTCCCTCATCACCCACTTTTATACAGAGAAAATCTCTCTCGTCGCGGTAATTGTCGACAGAGAAACTTCAGACACAAATGACCACACTCGAATGTGTCGTATGTCTGGTACCTCTTGTAATTATAATTCACGCTACTCACACCGAAGTATTTCAAAAGTTCGGCAGGTGGTTGGAGATCGCCGAAACTATCGAAATAATGGACTTTATTGTTGGTTTTTTTGTACGCCACCCAATGTGTGCCAGACCCCATATCCTCATCGAGATTTACAATGGCACATTCGCGTAGCCATGGTCCACCCTTGGGCAATTGATTTCGCATGTAACATCCACGAAAATAGGGGATTTTCATTATTTTGGCGTATTTTAGCAAATCTGCATCGGTGAGTGGTCGGTGAGGTAGCTCTACTTTACGTTTTTTGGCGCGATAAAAAGACCCATTCCCTGTTTGTACGGCTTGAGATGTAAGCCTTTGCCCAATGCTATTGCTTCAATCGTTCGATTGTGACGCTTGCTCTCTTCGAGCTCACGTTTCGCTGCTTGAGCGGCCTTGACCGCTTTGACTATGTTGGCCGCACCACCTGCTAGCGCCCCTGCAGCGCTGAGACCGGCAAAGATGGGTACGAGAAACGGTAGGAAGCCACCGATCTTACGAGGCACAGGCAACACTCGAGGCGTACGCACTTTGCGCGCGCCACTTGCGGCCCTCTTGACAGCTGCTCGGGCACCCTTTAAGGCCGACGCAGCGACGGCGCTTGAATCTTCACTCTTCACCATGGCTTCTCTCGCTGCATCGATGATTTTCTTCAAGCCAACAATTTTGGCCCCCCTCTTCTTCTTAATCCCCATGCCGAATGTTCTCTTCGCCTTCATGATTCCTGCTACGGCAAGCGCGTTTGTTTTCTCCCCGATACTAGCGTCGCTGGCGCGAACTCGTTGCCAAGCCCTCTCCTGCAATATTTTATCCGCAGAATGTCTAGCTTCGAGGTTTTCACGATTTTTCGAATACGCGATATCGTGCTCCTTGCAAGCTGCATCCAACGGATTTATTCCAGGATCGCCGCGTGCAATACGTTTAGCCAGCTTTGTGCCGGGTCCGCAATACTGATATCCAGGCAAGTGCAATTCAACGGGAAGTTTGTTGATGATACGATTGAGGAGACCTTTACCGGACTTCTTTCCTCGACGTTTGATCATGATGAAGGTTGCCGCTCGACTGAAGCGGCAATAGATATAAAAGCTCGTTTTATACGATAATTATGTCAGTCGCGACGAAGATGAAGTCCAAGACGTATGGAAAGCTGCCGGTGATAAACTTTGATGAATTTACGCAAATTCGGGGAGAGGGTGGACAAAGGCGTCATGGTGATTTGCTACCAAATACGATTCGCGCGGTATTCTGCGGTCCGTCAAACTGCGGAAAAACCAACGCGTTGCTCACCCTCGTGATACACCCGAATGGTCTGAGATTCGAAAACGTTTATCTCTATTCAAAGTCGCTGAAACAGCCGAAATATCAGTTACTCGAACAATTTCTCCAGCCCGTGAAGGGTCTCGAATATCATCCATTTAACGAGCATGAACAAGTGGTGCCACCGAGCGACGCACGACCAAACTCCATATTCATCTTTGACGATATAGCGTGCGAGAAACAGGACAACGTGAGAGCCTTTTTCTCCATGGGAAGGCATGAGAATGTGGACTGTTTCTATCTCTCTCAAACATACGCTCGTATTCCTAAGCATCTCGTGCGCGATAATACGAATTTCATAGTTCTCTTCAAGCAGGACGACTCGAACCTCAAGCATGTGTACGATGACCATGTCAATACCGATATGTCATACACACAATTCAAAAATATATGTTGCGAATGTTGGAATTCCAGCAAGTACGGATTCCTTACAATTGACAAGGATAGTAGTATCAATGAGGGTAGGTATAGACGAGGGTTTGATTCTTTCCTCCGAGTCAATAAATAACGTGCTCTTTGTTGCAATGCATACAGTATTGCTTGTATTGTGAAACTGACAACAGCATGAAGCGTCGACAACTTTTGCAAGAAAAAGATGTGTTGCAGCAAATCGTCAAGGCCAGTGATGCAATTAGACGAAAACATCGAATGATAAAGATGGGTAGAGATAATGCTGATCAGGTGATGCAGGATGTCTTTAAGCCGATAGTCACACCATTGGAAAAGCTCGTTTCTCACAAGACGTCACCATTGAAGAAGGAGGAGGAGGAGGAGGAAATCAAGAATGAAACGGAAGAAAATGAGAGTGAAGTTAAGAATGAGTCACCGGAAGATTCAACTTTCACAGCGGCGTATGAGCACAAAGATGATGCCTCTGATGACGATGATGATGCCGATGCTGATGATGATGATGATGATGATGATTCACCCAGTCGAGTCGATGAATTGATAAAAAAATATCTCGTATTGTTACGTATGGGTAAAAAGAAAAGTCTGGATACCACATACGGTGTGCGAATGCTTGCCAGCACCAAATTAATGATTGGCGATTCTCCGATAATTTTCAATTCTCCGCACATTCGTGTGGGGGAGAAAAGTTATGCGACAACTGTGGGCTTGACGGAGCTCCTATTTAAAAAAGTGCCAAATGTCGCTTTTCTCGAACCGAACGATTTGAAAAATTATGAGAATATCATCATTGGCACGAACGCGCATAAAAAATATTACAAACCGGACGGAGCTGTGCGACGTGAAAACAGTCACAAATTCAAGATTTATATTTCGAAAATAATTCGAGCACGTACAGGTCGGGGGATGTACAAGAAGGCCAGAAAAAATATGCAATTTGACTATGTTTACTGGGACAATCCGAATGAGCTTGTAGATCGTCTTCGATTACTCCACGCATCTCAAGCGGCAGGCAACTCATCGCATTCCAATGAGATCTTATCGATTATCGAAGAATTGCGCGAGGCTGGAATTATTTATTAGGAAAAACGATCTTTTTTTCCATTCGCATGTTGAACGTTGATGTGTGTGGATCCCCGCGCGCGCGCGCCATGAATGATGACAAAAAACTGACTCTCGTGCGAGAGCTGCATAAGCCTGCACGAAGAAATTATACCCGTCGACACGTTGACATTCGAGGTCTGGATGAAACGTGGCAAGCCGATATCGTAGATATGTCATCGTACGCGAGGCAAAACTCGCAACATAAGTTCCTCCTGACCGTCATCGATATATTCTCCAAATTCGCCTGGGCCATACCGTTGAGAAGCAAGAGCGGTAAAGATACGACAATTGCCATGAAATCTATATTCAATCAGGGTCGCATACCCAAGAACTTGCACGTCGATCGTGGAAAAGAATTTTATAATTCACAGTTTGAAGCTCTCATGAAACGACACAATGTAAACATGTATTCAACGTATAGCAAATTGAAAGCATCAATCTGCGAGCGTTTCAATAGAACGTTAAAAAATAAAATGTGGATGCAATTCAGTCTTCGCGGAATGTACAAATGGATGGATATTCTGGATTCTCTGGTTACCGAATACAACAACACCGTGCATCGAACCATCCGGGAAAAACCGAAAAATATCAATCGCACCAACGAAAGAGAGATTCTCCATCGTATTTTTCGCCAGCGTCGATTAACGGCAAAAAAATGACAAAAATTCAAAATTGGCGATAATGTGCGAATTAGCAAATTTAAGAATGTATTTGAGAAGGGTTATACGCCCAATTGGACAACGGAAATATTCACGATACGCAGAGTGAAAAGAACGAATCCAACGACGTACAATCTCAAGGACCATCGGAACGAACCCATCGCCGGCTGCTTCTACGAAGAGGAGCTCCAGAAAGTCAAGTATCCCGACATTTACCTCGTTGAGAAGGTGGTGAGGAAGCGTGGAAATCGAATGCTCGTCAAGTGGTTAGGTTTCGACGATACGCACAACAGTTGGATCGACAAAGGGGATTTGTGAAAAAAAACGTTTAATTAAAAAGTTGTCTTCGAAAAAAAATCCATCATTTTCCCTGCACATCTCACACAGCGTTATGTAACGGAGTCATGTCAAAAAGTTGTCTCAAATTAAAGATATCTGAAGCTTCGGGGGCACAGCAGAGGCGATTCACACCGTCCTCCTTCCACACGCGGAGGGTGTTGTCACGAAGTTCACGCTTCCGTGCTCTCACATTTTTGGCGGCTGCTATGAACTGATGCTGCCATTGAATCTCTATGGACTCATTCTGGTCGGGCCCCACGGTCTAGAAACAAAGAGGAGAACTTTTTTTATTAAAAAAAAAATATATTTTTACTTAAAATTTTTTTATTTAGTGCGTACTTACCAAAATCATATTTATTCCTTCGAATACGATGGAATTACCTCGAATATGAAAAGACATCTGGGGGGGGGGGGGAGAGAAAAAAAATGTCAAATTCAAGCCGGAAGATATATATATATTTTTTTTTTGTATAGACTTACGGTCGCTGCTGCTGCTGAATAACTCCAACGACAAAGGTTGAGAGAGGTGTTGTCCAGAGTGGCTTGGGAAATTATTCCTCGTCGAGGTTCCAAAATTCTTCGACTTGTTGCCTTCGCGCTAAATTAGAAAAAGTACACGTCTCGTAGCCTGCAACAGGAGATGCGTATTCCCCCAAAAAATTTTATGCGTTTTTCTCCAAAATTTTTGTCTTTTTACCTGAATCTTCACTATCTTCTTCAAAAAGATCTTCACTCGTATGTTCGCTAATTTCACTGCGCCGTGAGCTGTCGTCGTCGTCGTCGTCACTCTCGTCGGCTTGAGCGGGTTCGTCGGGCGGTTCGTGGTTGACGTCAATCTGCTCACGTTGAATGGGTGCGCGGTTTATTTGAATCCACCCGTTGACATCTACTGCAGAAGAATGTTGGCTAGAGTTCGGAGGAAAAAATCTAGCCTCGGACCGCTGCCCTATGTCTTATCCAATATGAAGAAACAGCTCTCATGACCAACTCATGCAACTCGACGCCCGTCGACACATAGATGCAATCTGACGCCCGTCGACGCAACCCCCTCCCCCACTTACTTGATAGTCGCTGTGGCGGTTCTCGTGATCGTATTGACGGAAGCGAAAGTGTTGATGATGATGATGATGATGATGATAGTCTACGGGCGTTTATTCCCGATGGTCCAGCTACAGCACCATCAGATTGCACAAATGCATCGCTTGGTTTTGAGCAATATGGCGACTCGATTTCCGACGAATCATCAGATTGCTCATCGATTAAACGCGGTCTCTTTGATGGTGGTGGTGATGAACAAGATGATGATGAGGATGGTGGTGATGGTGGCAATGAATCTTCGTCACTCGATTGAAGAAGACAAATTTGTGCTGAAAAATATTCGTGTGTGTGTGTGTGTGTGTGTGTGTGTGTGTATGTGTGCGCGCGTGCGTGAGTGAAAGAGAGAGAGAGAGAGAATTCTTACCGTGTTTATCAACGATGGGCGCAACAGAATCCGATTCCTCCCAATTGCGTCGTTTGATTACACGCACCACAGAATGTAGCAGGCCGAAAGTGTTTATCAGGCCTTTGTCAAACGCATCAGCAAAGTCTTCTTGCCGCGCTCCCTTTAAAACTTTTCGTAATTTCCGCCAAATCACCGAAGTCGGAAGATAATGCAAATCGTGTAATACTAAGTCTGGCCAGCGATTTTTTAGCAAAGGATAACGCTCGAATAGAAATGCGATAAACGTGTACACTCGGTAAATCTCGTCTCCTCGATGCATAGTTCTCGATTGATTCAAAGGGCCAAACAAAATTTACTCTGAAGAGAGTTGAAGAGCGAGCCAACGTTTGTTTACATCCAGAATAGGTCCGATATCGGTCGCTTTGTCCGGGAGAGGGGATGGAAAAAAAATACGTCTTTAGACACACACACAGCTTTCGTTTTATTCAGATTCCATATCATCATAACCCCATGGAAGAGTGTCCGTGGAATCTGGAATTAGCACTCTTTTGTCATCTCTCCAGCTGAGAGCAATTTTCTGTTGCGTCGCCGTATGTACAATGTGTTTTTTACTCGTGATCAATTGTTGCGCCTTGACAAGATTTTCGTGCGCAAACAAGCAATTTTTAAAGTCGTCGAATGTGATGGATTTCAGGGTTGACCGCCGTACACCCTTAGCTCTCTTTTTCGCCTCATCACAGTCGAGAATTTTGAACGAGTACAATTTCGCTCTCAAACCTACAAACTCCGTCATAATGCGACCATTATTCTCATCTTTCATGAGACCTAGTACTTTCTTATTGCGCAAAGGCATATTGTACGGATTGTTGGGTGAATAATCAGACGTGTCAAATTTGTCAATATCACGCTTCATGGTTTCATACATGTCGGGCGCGCTGATGTGATAGATGAGACTATCAGTGTCTGTATACAATAATTTTGCTCGATCGTCGAATCTTTCGCGCATGAAATTGTAATGAAAATTATAAATCCAGAGCTTGGAGATATCGAGTATGGAAAATCCGGTGTATATAGGCTTGTTGAATAGGACACATGCTTGATTGAGCTCGATTATGACGATGTCATTGTCAAATATGGTGCAGCTATGGAACGTTGGCTTGGCAATCTGCGCTTCGGCCCCCCACCGCCCCTTCCACTTTGTCACGAGTCGCACTTCCCGATGTTTCCTGACATTTTCCATTGTTTTACCAAAGACCGCGTTGTTCATGAGTTTGTAAAATTTTTTCTCAAAATCATTGTTCGATTGCTTTCTCAATTCCGTATTTATATCGATGTATTTTTTCAGCCATGCGCGCTGTTTGAATTTGAGGACTCTGTGAATGTTTAGGAGACGCAATCCCAATTTCAGGCATTGCTTCAAATTTCTATAATGAATGACGTATTTTTCTTTTCGAAGCAGTGTGGTCGTTAGTTTTCGTTGAGTGCTGCCAGGAGGGACGTAGTGTTCGGGGCACAAAGGCAGATCTTTGTGCGTGTCGTGTAACTCTCGAGGATACTCCAAATCGACTTCGAAAATGTAGCCCGTTTCGGCGTCGTCGGGAATACTCTCGATACGTTCCCCGAAATTTTCCACCCAAGCGAACGAGCCGAATGGTAATGACTCACACATAGCTGCACCATACAGGTTATTGACATCGTAATACATCAAGTATGACTCGGGCTCGTTTGGATTGAAGTTATCACGCATGTAGCGATTATTCGCTTTCCCGTACCTATTGCAGCACTGCGCTACACCACCGCGAATACCTTTCTCGATGAACATTAACATGTCAACGTCGAGCAAGAGTTCGAGTTCTACGCTGGTACATTTTAACATCGCATCAAACGATAGACCGGGTGCGGTAAAATAGTGCAATGGATCGAGACCGTACGTGTTGATGCAATTTCGTCGAAAATTCTCAAAAATATCTGTCAGAAGGAGTACGTCGGTTTTCAAATACAAGTCGGAATATTCACCCAACGTTTTGAGATTAAAGATAGTCCAAACTTTGCACGCGTGCGCGTAATCGTCCGCCGAAATATCTTCATTACTCAATCGCGAGAAAAAATTATTTTTCGCAGGCAATTGCGTCTCATCGAGTCGCATCCAAGAGTCCACATAGTCATAGGGAAAGACGCCTTTTCGCGTCAACAATTCAAATTGCGTGGCGTTAGCGCAATGCTTGCGTGTTACTATTTTTTGATCATCTTTCAGGTAAGATGCTAACTTTTCGATGCTACTCGGCATGAACCTCAAAGAGTCGATGAATCGATACTGCACGCGTGTACCTTTGACGCGCTTCGAAAAAGAAATATATTTCTCCTTGTTAATCGGCAAAAGACTCATGGATCCTTCGAAGGTTCGAGCCAATGCTACAATCAAAAAGTGTGCGTCATATCCGGACAAGTTGTGAAAAACTATTGGCACTACGTGGGCAATTTTGTAATTCAAATTACAGTCTTGATGAGCGGCGCCGCGGAATTTTCCCGTAAAGTGACAATGATCTCGGACTCTCACGTTTGTCGGCGCAAATGGTTTTTCACAAATGTGACAATTTTCAGCCAACTTGAAACTTTGACTTTCATCGCTACTCAAGGGTTTCATTGGTACTATGGTCTGGAAAATGTCGTGCAATGAGCCGGCCAGTCCTTCTAATTCACGCATGAACCATTCGATACAGTTATTTCCACGAAACGCCTTGTACTCCGAGAGAGCGTCATTGAAACTGCAATGTTTATAGTAGGCAATGCTATGAGGGGTATGCTTCTGATAATTTACAGTGTTAGCCTGTGGTGCTGTGACCGGTTCGAGCAAACATTCCAAATCTGCGTAAATTACAAACGGAACTATCTCCTTGTGCTGATAATTTTTGAATTTCAATTTTGTATTTGTACCTTCGGGAAAAGTAACACGACAATTATTACTGCAGTCCTCTTTATGTCGTTGCAATATTTCTTCTCTGCTGAAGTAACACAAACACCGGTCGCAAATCCATACGCGATGTCCATCCCTCGACACCTGCGCATTCAATAGTCGCGACATGTTTTTAATCCACGCGTAATGATGATACACCTTGGGAACACTTGCGTCCTCCTCCTCGTCCTCCTCCTCCTCCTCCTCCTCCTCTTCCTCCATTTCGGCGTTGATCATGAGTAGATGAATGGTTGGTTTATCCGACATTTGCGTACTCAGATATATCGGAACAATTTTACTCGTGCCGTCTTTTGTCGTACCATCAATCCCATACACATGGATCGATAAGCCATTCGATTGCTCAAATTTTGCAATTTTTGACAAACTCATCGGGAAATCCAGGCCTTCGTAGTGTTCGTACGTTCGGGATGCATCCTCGGTGGTGGAGAGAGTGCTGCTGTGACGGACCAGAGAAAACAATAGGGGTCATTGTTTTGAATATTGACGACGGCTCGTTTCATCTGTATATCCCTCGGGAGACGCGTGTAAGTGGATAAGCTCCCTCGCAGTGGTTCGTACTTGTTAATGTTCACAAGTAGATGGGAGATTTCGTGTAACGTCCAACCCGACTCTTTTTCCTGAAAGTCCTCGATTTTGGCGGAGAGTTTTGCTTGGACGCACTCGATGAACCACTCGGCAATATCGCTCGATGGTAGAATGACCGCGTTTGTCGTTTGAAACGTCTTTTCCTCCTCAATAATTTCATTCACCTTCATGAGGTGAAATTTGCACGCCAAGGTCACATTCACCTTCACGTTACCCTCCTCGCGCACGATTTTGTCCAGTTTTGAAACGACCACGCGCATCGCATCTTCGAGGAAACTTTGCACATCTTTGTGCTCGAAATTCACAATCGAGCCCGTCTTTATTCGACTTTTGAATGCCGACTCGAGATCGACCCACTTTAGTTTTTCGCGGGCATCACTCACACCAGCACCGCTTACACCTGCGCTGCTTACACTTGCTCCACGCACGATTTTTTCCCTCAGCGACGACAATTTCGCTATTGTCGATTGAATTTTAAGTTTTTGACCGACGTTGAGCCCCGGTTTTTTCAACGTTTGCCCCAAAAGTTTGACGTGCACCTCACAGAACTTTTGCCACTTATCCACGTGGGAAAAATTGTTCCTCGCAACGCTCAACTTGTCAATAATTTTATCGCAATCGTCCATGGTCCAGACTGCTCGATGAATCGAAATAAAGTACCGATGCTGAAGGGCTCACAAATGTATTTAAGAAGGAAATCTCTATACAACCTCACACGCGCGTATGTGCGTGTGTGTGTGTGTGTGTGTGTGTGTGTGTGTGTGTGTGTGTGTGTGTGTGTGTGTGTGTGTGTGTGTGCGTGTGTGTGTGTGTGTGCCGGCACGCGCTCGAACGTCGAGTTTGTATACACAAGATCGAGTTCCAAACAGCGAGACGTTGGGCGCTCTTTCTCGTGCTTTCCAATCTTGAACACAAGATGAATTGTTCTTGAAATACTAGTATCCTTCATTACGCATTATGCATCCATATCTTCAGAGTCCGCGTCCAACGTTTCAATAACTAGATAATTTTTCATATTTAGCATATGAGCTAGCTGCTCTCGATTTTCATGACCCTTAACGTATGCGATAAACTTTCCACCGATGTAGGCTATGCAGACATTCCTTTTGTACGCTGCTGCCAACATCAGCTGGAATGTTGCTGAATTCGCGAATTTCAGGCTGTGACATTTTCCGCCGCGATAGACCATGCATAGATCTCCTCTATGCGCTGCTACCAACATGCTCTCGAATGTTGTCGAATCAGCCTCAAGCGCCTCGACGATCGTTCCGGGTAGAAACACGCTGAATTCGTTGCGAATGTCAACGATGTGCTTTTTGCCAAATTTAGTGTTGACCGCCCGTATGTTGGTGATGATATAATCCGACCCGGGTGACAACTCTCTGAGCTTCTTTGTCGGCAGAATATCGGCAATTTTACGAATTTTATCGATGAACTCCATTGTTTCACTCGTGTGTACGTAGTTCTTTCTCATGTGTGCGTCCGATCTTGAATCGCAAGATTATGTACTCCTCCCCCCCCCCCCCCCCTGCATTGAGGGCACGAGGGTCCGAGCGCGGAAAAATGTCACGCGCCCGATGACTCACCACGCCCCACAAAACGTTTGAAAAAATAATCTGACGAAATCCCGTCGCCATTTTGGCGCTATCAAATGTCACCGGCCGACGATACATTCTCGGAAAATAATCATTCAACACCTTAATTCGCCGGTTTCAACACGTCGATAAACAAAACTATCGCATCTCAGCAGGAGGGGGGGGGGGTCCTTTGTCAAGCCACGGCAAGCGCCCGATGACTCACCACTCACAAATGTTTAAAACAATTTCTGAGAAATCGGACCCTCCACTCTTCCTCCCGCCGCCCCTTCTACCCCGCGGGAGGGGAGGGGAACTCCCTTTTACTACAAAGCACTTCGACTCTTTGTCAGTCGTTGCGCGGCCTCGCTGGGAATCGGACGTGTGGCCCTGTGTTTACCCCCCCCCCCCCCCCCCCATTCCGCCGCATTCCATTCGAGGCGAAGGGGGACTTACCACCATCGGTCGGTAAGCAGGTGACCCCTACCATCGATCGGTAAACCTGTGAGCCTCACCATCGGTCGGTAAGCAGTGCAGCCCTACCATCGGTCGGTAAGTACAAACATCGACAGTCGATCATGGTACCAGTTCTAAATCAAACCCCTACCCGACCATCCGCCGATAACTCAGAAATTAACCATTTTTGGATCGTTCTCGGTCGGTAAGTGTCGGTAGTAGGAATCTTGGTTTAGAACTGGTACCATTACACTACTGTTCCGACATCACCTCAGCTGCCGCCCAGTCAAAAAAGTCGCGCGAACAGTTCAATATATCGTTCTGCGATAGCCGCTCCCTCAATCCAGAGGGTTAGCGGCTACCGCAGTCCACAATCGTGTTGCCTGAGTAAACGGAGGGACCCAAGTATGACTGCCTTCTGCATCCGACCCGCTAGCAACCGGACACCGGGTTTGCAAACCGGTATGCCAGCGAGGCCCGATACAAAAGACTCTTTCATCCCCCCTAGCGCGCCGATGATGAGGACAACGAGAGTTACCCTGAATCCTCGGTGCAAACGACGTAGCTCGGCCAGGAGAGGCTGATACTTGAGCCGTTTCTCCTCTTCCTTTCGCGACACGTTCACTTCGGCCGGAGCCGAGAACTCAATGACGTATATCGTCTTGTCGTCGAAATCGAAGAGGACAACATCAGGCTTAGTCGCTTGAAGCGGCCCGATGGTCGCGAATGAGAAGTTCCAATAAATCTTGCACCTCTCACCCACGACAACGCACTCGATATCTCCTGGTAAATAAGGCGGCACGGGCTCCCGGTCTATCCCATAAGAGTGCCGTAGATGGTAGTACAACACTCTTAGGGCCGCGTTATGGCGATAGATATAGCCGGAGACTGCATATACTGGGCAGGCCGACAGTAGATGCATTAGTGTCTCCGGCGATTGTTTGCATGCACGACACAAAGTGGTCGGCAGAGGCTGACCCAAAACGCGACTGCGATAGACCAGGGTGTTGATGACTCCGTCTTGGCAGGCGCAGATAAACCCTTCGGTCTCGGACATCAGTCCAGCTGACCGCAAGAAGGAAAAGGTCAGCTGGGTGGACAGCCCCTGTTCCTCGATGTGGTGAAAAAACACACCGTGCATGGGTCTGTCCACGTGCTGCCGAGTCAGGACAGTCTGCTCGGCAGCCCTGATTGCCCGCCGACGTCGGGACTTGGGCAACCGAGCGACGGAGTCTACTGGCAAGGCGCCACGCCGGCGCCGGCGGAACTCCAAGCCGAGGGTCTCTGCCGCACGATCTGCCGCCTTATAGAGAAAAGCACCCGCCCCATGAAGCTCATGCTGGTGCACAATCTCCAGGAGCGGGTCCGAGCTCGTTATTACATCGCTTGCTATTCCGAGGACCATGCGGTCATGAAGACACTCCAATCCCGAGAGCCCGCGCCCGCCGCTCTGACGCAGCATATAAAGGCGCGGGGTGGAAGATCGAGGGTGCAGACTCCGCTGGATGTTCATTATCTTGCGTGTGCCGATGTCCAGCTGTTTAAGCTCGTCTCTACGCCATTTGACGACGCCAAAGGAGTAGAGCAGGACCGGGACAGCGAGCATATTGGTGGCAGTGATCTTATTTTTCCCAGACAGATCTGATTTCCAGATCCGTCTGAGACGCCGCCTATACTCGCTGCGGAGGGCCCCCTTGACACCCTCAGCGTCCTGTACAGAGCGCTGATCGATGCCAAGGTACCGATAAGACCCTCCGGCGTCCAGGTGTTTGAAGACGCTCCCGTCCACCAGCCGGACATCAGCCGCGACACCCTCTGCTCTCCCTCTCCTGAGATGAAGGACAGCGCACTTGTCCAATCCGAATTCCATTCCCGCCGCCCGCGTGTACGTCGCTACGATGTTCAAGAGGAGCTTAAGCCCCCCCCTCCCCGGGAGCGTATAGCTTGAGGTCATCCATATAAAATAAATGGGTGATCCCTCGCCCACGCTCCCCGGGGGCCCCCGCTTCGTACCCGCGTGCAGCCCGCAAGGCGATTGATAAGGGTAATAGTGAGATACAAAACAGGAGGGGGCTAAGAGAATCTCCCTGGATAATCCCCCTCCTATACCCCACCACTCCGGTCGACACGTTGCCTTCACTAGTCTTAACTGTGAAGCGTATCTTGCAGAGCGGCATGAGCTGCCGAATGCATCTCACTATGTAAGGACTCACCGAAAGGCGTTCGAGTAGGTGTATAATCAGTTTGTGACTGACAGTGTCGAACGCCTTACGGTAGTCTATCCAAGCGACTGAGAGGTTACGCTTGTGTTGGACCGCGTCCTGCGTGATGCAGCGGTCCACCAGCAGGTTCTCCTTACAACCTCCCAGCCCCCTCTTGGATCCCCTTTGTGCGTGTATCTCCCGCCATGCAGGCTCGATCTCGCGCAGAACACGCTCATAAAGAATCTTTGTGAAGATCTTACAGAGCGCATTCAGGCACGTTATCGGGCGGTAGTTCTCCGGACGAGACAAATCCCCTTTTTTGGGGAGTAGCACCGTCCTTCCCTCTGTCAGCCACGCAGGGATGGGCACCGTCCCATCGATAAACGACGAGAAGATGCGGGCCAGATGGGTATGGGTGCACTTGAATTTCTTCCACCAGAAGATGTTAATCCCATCCGGTCCGGGAGCGGCGTGGTTCCTCATGCTACTCACCGCCTTCTCCACCTCACCCCGCGTGACTGGAAAACAGTCTCCACGCTGACTCGGCTGTTGCCGACAAAACGTGTCGAACCGTCCCAGAGCTGGAGTGCCTTCATCAAAATGACCCGCCTCGCTATACAGCTCTCCCCAAAACCGCTCCACCTGAACAGCTGTTGGCGCTGTGTCGGGGGCAGGCGTAGGTGGTTGGAACCAGCGGTCTGGGTCAGAACGGAAGAGGGCGTTGTCTAACGCCCGACCCAGCCGCCTCTCTAGGGATTGCTTCGCAACCCCCAGGTTCCGCACCTTCTCCACGTAGCGTTCCTTCACAATAAGAAGGATAGCTTTGTTCAATGTTCGGTGACGGCATTTCAGTTCCGAGCTGATTTTTCGGATTTTAGGGGTAAACGCCCTCCCCGCCGTAATGAAGTCTAACACACACTGAACACGGGATGCCTGCCGCCGCGCTTCATTGATCTTATTCTGGAGCTGTGCAACGCGCCGCCGAGTCTTAGCCACGAACGCCGCCTTATCATTGCGTGTCTGAGGCTTCGACTCAACAGCCGCGTGATACACAGCCCAGTTCAAGCTGAGGAGATCAGCGGTCTCAGGGATTGCTGCCGCGAGGGACTCATTTGCCGCTTCTAGGCAACCAGGCTGAAGAGAAAATTTCCCAGTGATTCTCTCCCTCCTTGTTCCCCAGTCCTCTGTCAAATCGACGCGCCAACGGGGGGGTTCCGACTGCCGGGGGGTTCGATCTTGAGGCCGTCCGGTAGAGCTCCGCACGGAACGCGCGGAAGAGCGCCTGCCGGACAGCTCTGGTGGTAATAACAAGAGATCGTAACCTTGCCGTCGCAAGCGGGCAGCTTGGTCTCGCAGATGTTGTTGCGAGAGGTGTGCAAGCTCTGGGTGCACTTGGCTCCACAGGGCCTGCAACCTCGCCATGTAGCCCCGCCGCGACGGCACGCTATCCCTCCAGCAGCGGATGAGGTCCTCCTTGAGTTCCTCCGTCCACTCGAGGCGCCGATTTCGAGCCGTGGTCGTTGCCGTGGATCCTATCCGGGTCCACCGGGTCGTTGCCGTGGATATTATCCGGATAATAATAATAATTATTATTGTTATCATTATTATTATTATTACAATTATCATTACGATTGTATGTTTTTCGGCTTATTTTTTATTTTATTTTTATTTTTTATTGTTTACGATTTTCGGCTTCTGCATGCTGCGTTATGCGACGTTATCTCACGCCTACTTCTTATTATGCTATTATGGTATTTACTTTCAATTTATATGCCTCACATGGTAATTCGGATTAGCACCATGTTTACGTGGATTGACACGGTTAGCACTTGGCAGTAACATGTCACAGCGATTTTTGGCCTTTGCATGCTGCGTCATGCGGTGGTTGGCGTTACTTTATTTCACTTTATTTTATTTTCGTTATTTCCTTGTTTTCTTTATTTTTTCATTTGCTTTATATTCCTTCTTTTCTATCGTTTTCTCTATTGTTATTTTTGGCGTTACTTTGAACTCACCGTTGGCGTTACTTCACTTTATTTTATTTTGTTTATTTTCTTTGTTTTCTTTATTTTATTTATTTGCTTTATATTCCTTCTTCTCTATCGTTTTCTCTATTGTTATTTCTTGTATCTTATTTTATTGGATTTCTTATGCTATCATCCTTTTTGCCCGAAAGTACACTGGGGCATAATAAACTCTATCAATCAATCGATCAATCTCTGTCTCTGTCTCTCTCTCTCTCTCTACACTTCACAAATTGAAATTTCATCGAAACGCGTTATCAGCTGAGCTTAGGATTGAATTAGTTACCACTTTGATATTCCCGCATTTCGATTATTGTTATTTAGTGTACTATAATCTAACAGATGAGCTAAACACCAAATTACAACGGTTGATGAATGTATGTATTCGGTTTGTTTTCAATTTGCGACCGGACGTGCATATCACTCCCTACCGGCACCGCCTTGGGTGGCGCTCTGTTAAAAATCGTCGGCTCTATTTTCAAGGGATATTAATTTACTCTGTTCTGCATGAGAATGTTCCAAAGTACATACGCGATCTTTTTAGCAGCGCAGATAGCGAATTGCATAGGTCCTTACGTCACCGTGCTGAAGTCTTTGACATTCCGATGCATCGCACTGAAATTTACCGAAAGTCATTCAGTGTTTCTAGTTGTTACCTTTGGCATTCATTACCAGAAGATGTAACCTCATCTCTGTCTTTGACTGTTTTCAAGACAAGATTTTCTGAGCATTTGCTTTCGTCCGAAAGATAGTCGTCGGATTACAGTTGTGTGTATGGGTTCTGTCGTGGCCAAATTATACCAAACTATACCAAATTATTCCAAACTATAACGATTTTTTGTAAGAGAAAAGGCGAGATAAATAAGAGTAAATAACGAAAAAGTAAAAAGTAAATAAATAAATAAATAGCTTAAATTCTCATAGTTAAGTCTCCAGTTTGAGTTTTGAGTTTTGACTTATTATTTTGGTTCTGGGTCTCGTTCTTGTGCTTGAGATTACTTGGATTACTTGCTGTACTTTTTCTTTTCCTTCTTTTGGTTCTTTCGCTGTTTCGCTGTTATATGTGCACTATCAGTTATTCTTCAATTATTATGTAAATGATACGGTTTTTAATTTTAATTTTTAGTTTGCGAATGCGAGTAAGGATTATTCGACAAGATATTGCGATCTGTATACCTTGTCACCAGCGAAACAGATATGTAAGTTCGGTAGAGAGAAAGTAAAATTGTTATTCTTTAAGTTGTTTATGCAAACATTTGCCTTAAAAGACTTGTACTAAGGCATAATAAAATTCATCTATCTCTCTCTCTCTCTCTCTCTCTCTCTCTCTCTCTCTCTCTCTCTCTCTCTCTCTCTTCTCTCTCTCTCTCTCTCTCTCTCTGACGTGTTGCCACTCATATCTGACCGGGAGAACCCAAGCAGTAATGGACAATAAGGGAAGTCACTCCGACTGGTTAAGCACAACTTGTGGAGTTCCCCAAGGGTCAGTCCTCGGACCTCTTCTTTTTTCGCTATTTATTAACGATATTGGAGCAAACTTGCGGTACTCGAAGTATATGATTTTTGCGGATGACACCCAAATATATCTGAGTTGCTCACAGTCTGAACTAGAATCTTTCATAGCACTGTTATCCCTAAATGTGAACACCATAACTATGTATTCTAAAAACAACGGGCTACAATTAAACCTCACTAAATCAAAAGTTCTCATCTTGGGCAGCAATGCATTTGTGAGCCAGATCGATATCGCATCTTTGCCACCCATAACAGCGAACGGAATCGTTCTTCCTTATGTACGCGAAGCGCGAACTTAGGAGTAATAATGTCATCTAATCTATCATGGAACAAACACATTCTTTCTTTATCGAGCAGGGTTAATTATACTTTATATAAATTAAAATATCACCGTAATGCTCTATCTCGTGATCTCAGAACCACTCTCGTAACGTCCCTGGTCTTTCCCTTGGTTGATTATTGCTGCTTGGTCTACAACGATTTCACGGGTGATCAAAACTTGAAACTTCAGAAATTGATCAATAGCTGCATTCGGTTTATCTTTGATCTGAGACGCGATGAGCACATCACACGCTACCGGCGACAATTAAATTGGCTGACAGTCAGATGTAGACGACTTTACTTCCTTAGGATCAGCATTTCCAAAATTCTTCACAATGATTCTCCAACCGATTTATCCGAAATTTAATTTCCACTACCCCAAACTGTTCGGCCCGAACGCTATCCTTCCAACCGTACATTCCATATACCGAACCACAGAACAACGACGTATCGTAATTCTTTTCATTTAGCATCTGCGTATTTTTGGCACTCCTTACCAAATGAAATTACTTGCCTACCTACTCTGGCTATATTCAAGGCACGACTATTTTCATTCCTTTTCGAGCGAGAAACTGCAAGTTGTTAACCGCGACTCTTGCACTATGGAACATTAGCGTCTAAATGAATCGTTCAGCGTGTATTCCACTCTGTAAACCGCTATGTTACTCACATTATCTCTAGCATAGGTTATTTTTATTTTAAATCATTAGTTATTTTTATTGTTATTTTATTTCCATTTATATAATTTATTTTTATTTTTCACCATCATTTTCATTACCACTACTACTACTTGTTATTACTATAATAATTATTATTTTTTTCTTTATTATTATTATTATTATTTTTTACTGTTCGAATGCGTTTTCGACAGTTATGTTAAATCTTAGTTGTTATCCACGTAATCATGTACACAATGTTTATAATTCTCTGTTACATTTTGCCTCAAGGTATAACCACGGCATAAATAAACCAATCAATTAATCAATCAATCTCTCCCTCCCTCTCTCTCTCTCTCTCTCTCTCTCAGCGGTCCTCATACTCGTCTTGCCGTTTACTTACTACCAGGAACCCATTCAGGACCGAACTTCGAGTAGGTACGTTTCCCAAGTATATGTATCCGAGGAAAGTTAATTTTGAATTTGTTAAATTCATGCAATGTTGCTACTAGGACATAACGCGCTTCCGAATATAACTGTAAAATTTCTCTTGCACGTTTTGTCGACTTTGAGGACGGCTGATCCTTGCAGTTACTTTTCTATGAATATTTTCGTATTTATCTAAAAATGATTTTCAAGCCATTGGGGTTTACATACTATTGAGTATGTAAACCCCAATGGAGACTAAATATGGAGACAATAAGCTACCGGGAGTACGGTCAACGAAGTCGTATGTCTTTAAAATCAGGTGTTCCGATATACATGTAGGTATGAAACGTGAGAAAGCACAAGGGGGCCGTAGAACCTTCCGTCACTAAGTTGTTATCGTTATCACGGGCAGATAATTCGTCGAGGGTGCATTTGGGGTGTCTTGTACGAGAGGAAAGTGCGAGAAGGTTTTTCCAAGTTAGGGACATGAAGAACCATCAGTGATTCATTACCCAACTCTTCTTTCCGTGTTTAGATGAAGTTCTTATTCTTAAACTCGTTTCTGCTACTCTTGTTCTCCATTCTAGTTTTTCTCTTACAGCTCTCCTTGCCGCCTTTATCTACCCTTTCGGCCTTTCTGGAGCTCTTTCCTTTTCTTCTTCTATTACTTCCTTTCTCATGTACTTTCACGTAGACGCATAGCGTGCACCTCTCGACCTCTCGCCTTACTTTCCTTCTCTTTAGCCCTCATCTCTTTCCCTCCCTGTCGACTTTCTCGCGTAAGCATTCGCGATCTCGTTTTTTACTGTGTGCAAAAGTTGAGCAACTAACGGGTACAAAGCTCTTTTACAACGTCATCAGTCCGCGACATCTCTCCCTCGCAGAGAGGGAGAGAGCCCTCTTATCGCCTTTTTGCATTTGACTTTTTCTCCAGCCATCCGTCCCTTTCTTTACCGTATTCCTTTGCTCTCGATTTTCTTCCTTTACGGTGGGCGTTTACTCTCGTTCTTTCGACTTCCATCTTGCCTTTGCATCCTCTCCCACCCACGGTCACCTTGCAGGAGTCGTTGCGTAGATTTATGCCAGGGGCTCCTCGCTCAAGTAACTTTCACGTAAACATGTCAACCAGACTCTCTTATCGTTCTGTCGAAAACGAACTTATGTGTACGGGGACAGAAGCTCTTTCAAGCGATACGTCAATTGGCTAGTCCCTTGACGTGCTGCGATGGCCGCGTAATAATTTTCAGCGAAAAAGATCGTCGAATGAAACCCTGTTTGGAGTTGTCAAATGCGAAGAAGTAGGCATTCTAGGCATTCTAGGCAGTAGACGATTCTCCGTGGCAAACAGTGTTGGCCAATACCAGTACTTGGATGGATGACCATACTCGCTCACCAGCTTGGGCGAAAACTTTTAAGCTGGAGACTGTTTCACCGTGATCCCGAGGATAAGACGATTTTCCATGTTATTAATTTGTTTGCTCATATTGTTATTCAAAATCTTTCCCGCAAATGTAAGTTTTTCATATGTCTATTGAGGGTCATAAAATGATACTAAAGTTTGCATTTTTTGAGTGCATCGAACATTTCGTAGTACACGTTTTTTTGACAAATTTGCACTCCGAAAATCCTTTAAAGGTTTTCAAGGTGCTCATTTGAGATCTCCAGTCCAAATTTGCAAGAAAATATTTTATACAATATCGGAAATAAAGAGATGGGATAAGGAGAGGCCAAAAGGGCGAACAAAAGGACATTTCAGAGTAGAAAGATTGTTTATTATATAAACATTATTCGTGCAAATAGCTTTAAGTTCTTGAAGTCACCACGATTATCTTCAGCGAGAAAACACAAATTAAGCCGAGCTTTTTCAAGATTTAATTTAAACACTGCTCTGACCTGATTGTCTGGCAGTTGAATCGAATATGTCACCGGGGGCTTTGTTCGTGCTCTGATAAGGTCCAGAGCGATCGCTAGCTTTCCGCCGAACCTCGGTAACGTTCTTTTCCCACGGGAAAAGAACAAACTTTATCCTTCGTCTTGCGCCGCTTTATAATCTTGACGAATGTGAATTGGATTTCTTACTGGTCTTTCCGGGGGTCTCTCGTCGCCCGTTTCCTCTCACGGTCCTTTCTCTTTTCCGATGCTCCTTCAAGATTATGCAGATGTCCACAGTGTCACATCCCTCGCATTATCTTCTTTGCTCCTTTATCACCCTCTCCCTTCCTCTCCATATCTTATTCGCCTCGACTTTCGTATTTTCTTTAATCAACTTCTGTGAAACGAGCAGCTCTTCATAACTCGTTGGAGAACGTTTCCGTCCACGGGGGTTTTCTAAGTCCGCATCTGCAGTCAGCAGCTTCCAAATGAGGCATGTTGCAACTTTATTAATTTATTTTTGTTTTCCACGACGGTACGTGCGTAGAAAAAAAGTGAGACGATCACGACATTTTTCTCGACCAGTTTCCGGTTAAATAATTCCGCCTAATTGCAATGAGATGTTTAATCAGTCTTCGTTGCGTAGTTTTTAATCCTTAGACTTGTCGTGACGCTTTGTCGAACGGCTTCGACGGGTTAATTTGAAAATCGCAATCTGATGACCTCTCGCCGTCGTGATGAAAATGCCGTAGCACTCGCAGCCGGGCAGCAAAGAAAGAAGGAGATCAAGCAACGCAGGAAGAGAGAGAGAGAGAGAAAGAGTGAGGGCTGAAGAACGAAAGGAGTGCACCGAGAGATGAGAGCAAGACGAGCGATCCCCAAGTAATTAGTGATCCGAATCCGGTAGACGAAGTATAGAGCCAGAATGGAAAAGGATAATAAGAAGAGAAAGTATAAGGGGGTAAAAAGCTGCAAGATCGGAGAATCTGCTGCTGCTGTCGAGAAAAGAGATATCCTCTTGGAGAACAAGGGAGCGAGAGAGTATAATGCTACCACTCGAGAGAAGGAAAAAATTATCGTTGTAATGGAGGGAAAACGGGCGCGACAGCAGCAGATGCCGGAGTGACTTCTTGAGGGGGAAGACAAATGTCAAGCCGTTACGTGAGGTCCCGCTAACTACGTAATTACATCATTCCGTTGGCTGGACCCCGTTCGGCCAGATGCCTCTGTTTTGGATCTGGTTTGTCTCTCTCTCTCCCTCTCCCCCTATATATATATATATATATATATATATATATATATATATATATAATGAATAGCAATTACAAAATATTTGTAAGAAAAGGAAAAGCGAAGAATGCACTCCATTGATTATGACATTAAATGCACAAGGATTCGTAACCCATAAGGATGAAATTGAAAAACTTACATATGATAAAAAATCATTGATATTATGTCTGACAGAGACACATGTGATAGAGGCAATAGAAGATATTGAGCTATTAATACACAACTATAATGTTATAAGAACGAATACGCGAAATGGTAGAACTGGAGGTGTCCTTACTTTTGTCCAACAAGGTATTTGGTATAAAATATTATTCCCGGAGAGCATAGACCAAAGTATGTGGATAAATGCGATCTAGCTTTCCAAATAGTATGAGATATTGATAGTATGTAATGTGTATCATTCACCTAGCCACAGTCGTGATAAATTTATAGAATTAATTTTACATAAATCTGAGGAATTAGTGGACTTAGGTCAAGTGGTGATAATGGGTGATTTTAATGTAAACGTATCTAAAGAAACACATTATAAACGAAGAGTGATAAAAAATTGTCTTAGCCTAGGCATGAAACAACGCGTGTCAGAACCCACTATGATAACGGATAGGACAAAGAGTATAATCGACTTAGTATTCACAAATTTCGAAATAACGACAAAAGTTCTCTTGACACCAAAAGTAACTGACCATAATATAATACAAATTTTTACACACTGAGACAACATAAAAAAATGACCATATTATAACATATTATAAGCGTCACTTAAAAAAATGTACACAGAAAGATTTGATCATATACTAGATAACAAACTACTAGGATTTAAAGAAGCTGGATCCATAAAGCATGAAGCGTATAACAAGGCACTGACCAATGCAGTTACAAATAGAATTATTAAAAACATACCAGACACAATGCAAGAAGTTGCTCCATTTATTAAAAAAAAAGTAGACCGCGGAAATGGGTGGAAAATCCTTGGATCACTGAAGAAATCCGAAGACAAATAAAAATAGGTACTCTATATAAAATAGCTGTGAACACAAATAATTAAAATGGGTGGAATACATACAAAATGTCGAGAAATCGAGTAGTGGATATAATTCGACAAAACAAAAGGAAATATGAAGAAATTATAGATAAACAAAAACATGATGCAGCAACAATGTGGATAAACCTAAAGCAACTAATAGGAAGCAAAAAAACGATGGAACAAAATAAGTCGAAAATAATGTTCAATGGAGTGGAAGTGACAGACTGCGAAGAGATCGCAAACAAATTTAATACATTTTTCGTCGAGAGCGTTGTGCGTATTATAAACGAAATTAAGGTAGAAGAGCGAACCAATGAATATAAAAAATATGAGGGTGTCGGTTTAAACAATTTTAAAGAAATTGATAATCACACACTTGAAAAGATAGTATGTAATTTAGACGATAAGAAAGGTGCGCATGATGAAATTACGGCAGTGGCCGTAAAAACCATATGGTAAGGGATAAATAAAGATGTCCTGAAAAACCCGTTAAGTAAATTTATGATGGATGGTATTGTGCCGGATGACTGGAAGAGTTCAATTATAAGACCAATTCCGAAAATACGGTGAAGTATAAAGGCAGAAGAATTCAGACCAATAAATACTCTACCAGTATATGAGAAAGTTCTAGAACTAGGGGTGAAAGAACAGCTGATAGAATATATAAATAAAAATAACATTATTATAAAAGAACAATCAGGATTTCGAGATAAGCACTCTTGTGAGACCGGGTTGCAAAATACACTTATTGAATGGAGAAAGGTTTTGGACAATAGTGCAATAATAGGAGTGTTATTTATAGAAGTTAAACGAGCGTTCGAAACCATAAATAGATGGTCCATAAGTAGAGAGTTTCAATACACTGATTGAACAATTAGAAATGTATGGATAGGTGGACGTGTGCTTGATTGGTTTAAATCTTATCTCGACAGCCGAACACAACAAGTACAATATGGACAATCGATGTCAATGAAAAAAGAAAATGACTATGGAGTGCCGCAGGGTTCGGTACTCGGTCTATTCTTTTTATATTGTATATAAACGATATAAAGAAAGAGCTTAAGGATTGTAGATGCGGTGTTAAATTATTTGTTGACGATATGATTATGTACGTACAAGGAGATGATAAGACTGTTATATAGAACGAATTAAATAATAGTTTGCAGGTGTTGTTGAAATGGGTAAATAAGAACTCTTTGAAAATTAACTATGGGAAAACCGTTTTTATGCCTATACATGATCCGAGGAAACGGAATGTTGTAGATCAAATTCATATAAATATAGATGGTAATCGAATAAAATAAGTCCAAGAAACAAAATACTTGGGTGTTATAATAGATAAGAACTTAAATTTTGAAATGAATGCATGGTTTGTTGCAAAGAAGGTTGCCAAAAATATGTCATTTTTAAATCTAATAAAAAGGAGTGCATCCGTGCTTACGAGAGTAACGATATATAAGACAATCATTGGCCCGCACTTCGATTATTGTGGGACAATTATGCTGAACTACACTGGTGAATGCATGGATATGTTGCAAAGAGCACAAAACCGAGCCATGAGAGCAATACTATTAGTAAACAAAGTCACACCGATACCACAAATGTTGGAAGCGACGGGTTTCATGAGCGTTAGGCAACGGATGCGTTATAATGTGTACATACTGATATATAAAATGAAAAACGGACTGACCCCCCAATATTAAATGAAGTAGAACTGACTGGCGTGCGACATGGGTACAACTCACGAACGCAAAAGAGTGACCAGCATAAAGTGAAATTAGGCAGAATGCAAACTCGAACAACGGAAAAGACACTAGCATACTGTATATTCCAAGCGTTTAACGAATTGCCGGAAATATGTCAAGGAATGCTATTGAATGAGAAAATGCGGTGATGTGATATGCGAACTGTATGTGGTATGTGAACTATATATGATATGCGAACTGTATGTGATATGCGAACTGTAATATTGTAGTAATTGTTGTAGTAGTGAAAAATATTGTATTAGTTATTGTAACTGAAGTAGCTTACAGCTTAATAAAGACTCTCTCTCACATCTTATTCCGGATATACTATCTGTACATCGACTTATACGTCGATCCAAGTCCGTTGATGGGTCCCTTCTACCTCCGAAACTGATATGCCTTCATTTCTCTCAATCGTAGTTACACTCTCTTCTACATTCGTCCGTGATATCGTGATCAACACCAAGCGTGAACGTCGCGATCTTTTTGTGCGCGATGTTTTTGGTGGCGATTCAAATGAAAATGAAAGTTATTTTTATGCGTATTTTCTCTTTCGTTTTCTTACATCAATATTTATAAGTTTCGTAAGCTCCAAGAGCATACATCCATTGCTCACGTCTCAATGTATAACGATGCATGTAAGCGTATCTTTACTATTATTTTATAAGTGTATCTTCGTCACTACGTTTTTCATTATAATCGCAATGTTATATCTGTCACTCACTTAGTAATGTAAGGCGTATTATAATTGAAGTTCATGACTATTGTTTTCAAGTAATTACTATCATATATTGTCCCAAAGTTTACTAGGACATAATAAGCTATCAATCAATCAATCAATCAATCTCTCTCTCTCTCTCTCTCTCTCTGAATAATGAAGATATTTTCAAAAAACTAAGCTGCCTCCCAGAACTCTTTGCTAAAATTGAGATTCACGGAGAAGCCATTGCTCGCCTCGAGGCTCGTAATGCTCAAATAACTACTGAACTTTAGCAGCGTCGATCAGCGATGTTTACACGACCATCACAAGCTTCGGCCGAAATTCTTCTGTCTGGTATCTCAATCACAGCTCTTGATACTCAAGACACAATTGTTCGTAAAGTCTTTCAGTCGCTGGGAGTCCCTGATCTTCTAAGTGACGTCCTCGATATTCGAGTTCTGACACGAAGAGCGGCATCTGCGGTGGTCGAAAGTATACAGGGAAAGTATACACTTCATCCTCAAATTCTAACGCTACAACCAAGTCCCTACTTGTCACTCTCAAGCCCTCACTTGTCCACGATCATATAATCGTAAAAAACGCGCCAAAAAAGAAATATTCATACGTGAAGTTCTTGACATCGATCAGCCGGGCCGCATTTTCGTTAACGAGTTTTTGTCTTCTACTTACCAGTTATAACTGGTAAAGACAAATCTCGTCATTTCCTAATTTTTTAAGGAACCACCTCCACCTCCATTTATAGTAGCGCCATTTATATATAGGTTTACGTTCTTGCTTTTGTTTTGGTATTCAAGCCATCAAACACATTCCGGTTGGAAATCGGCCCAGAGAAACTGCGGAAAACCTGGGCCGATACAAGCGGCTATATTTGGCAGAGTTTCAGTTGTATTACCATCAGAAACTCAGACAAACTGCCTCCCGCTCAGAGGTTGACGCGCAAACCAGTGCACGGGCAAGCGGTCACCGCTCCAAGTATTGACAGCCTCCAATGCTGCTTAACTTCAGTGACCGCCGAGCCCGCACGAAGATCGCACGAAGACCGCGCGCCCACCTCTGTCGATCATTTCGCATGTATTGTTTCTATTTGTTTACATTTTAGATGTCGCCATCTCTCCCGGGAGATTAGGAGAGATGGTCACGTACAGTCGGTGTGTGATGGCCATAGTATTGGTTGTGATATGTTCAAGCAATTCATTTTTTTCTACATTTATTTTCGATGCCTAATAAGTACAAGACAAAAGTAATTGCTCTACGAAGGAACTGGACTCAAAAATCATTAAGGGAATGTACCTGAATAAACGGCGAGAAAAACAGGTAAACTTCGGGAATTTTTATCTCAAAAACTAATGTTTCGATTCGATCCGGGTTTTTTATTGGAAAATATGTACATTGAGGTATGTTTAGGAATTTTTTAAAATAAATCCTTGGCCTGGAAGCGCCGTTTTTGTGGTCAGTGTCAGACATGTTGTTCGTTGATATGGCCTGTAGTGCCAAGGATTCCGGGAAGTCGGTTGATCTGAAACATGAAAACGCAACGAATTCTTGAAATATAATATGTAAAGGAGTTCGTAGGATTTTTTAGAAATATTCATTTTTTACGGAATTGCGACCGTTTTAATTTAACATTCGTTTTTTGTTCGCAATTTCCGATGATTGTGGTTGCATAAAAAAGCAATGGTTCAATCAAATAAAAAACCCCTACGAGGCGAACTCCTTTGTATATTATCTTTCAAGAATCCGTTGCGTTTTCATGTTTCAGATCAACCGACTGCCCGGAATCCTTGGCACCACAAGCCATGTCAACGAACAACACGTCTGACGCTGACCGCAATAACGGCGCTTCCAGTCAACGAATTTATTTTTTTTTCAATCCTAAACATACATCAATGTACATATTTTTCAATAAAAAAAACCCGGATCCAATCGAAACATTCGTTTTTGAGATAAACATTCTCGAAGTTTGCCTGTTTTTCTCGCTGTTTACTTAGGTACCTCCCTTTGAAAGCAGCTATTAGAAACGAAGGCTTCGAGGGAAAACGCAATCTGGGCCCGATTCGCGCGTAACGTCACCCTACGGCACGCGCGAGGCTTTTAGATGATTTCAATGCTTATTTAGCTTTTGGTTCTCTGCGTTATTAATGTATACAACAAAGCGTATCGCGCACTCTGATCGCTTTTTTTCGTTTATACGTTAATTTAAATATAATAATAAATCTAAGTTACAACTTATTTATCTTCTAAAAAATTGTTTACGCTTTGCTCACACCCGTCCCTATGTCGAATAAATTATAATTCATAAAAGTAAGCGGAAATATATTTATATTCGTATTATTATATTAATTTTCATACTTTCATCAAGCGATAAAGCATTATCCCCAAAAACAAGCCAATCATCCAACCGGCCGCGAATCGTCAGTCCCAGAAAGTGAACATATTCTACAAGCGATGAGATGGTCCCGTTGGTAGCGTTCCTGGCTTCGGTCCGCAGGGGCGCGGTATCGGTCCCCGCGCTCAGTGCTTTTTCTTTTAAATTATTATTACTATTAATTCTTATTTGATTAGTTATTTTGATTAGTTATTATTATTTTAATTAGTTATCTTTTAGTGTCGAAAAATTTATCGCGCACTCCGACCGCTTATTTTATTAGTTTGTACGTTAATTTAAATGTAACAATAAATCTAAATTACAACTTATTTATCTTCTAAAAAATTGTTTGCGCTTTACTCACACCCGTCCCTATGCCAAATAAATTGTAATTCATAAAAGTAAGTGGAAATATATTTATATTCTATCATTATATTAATTCTCATACTTTCATCAAGCGATAAAGCATTATTCCCAAAAACAAGTCAATCATCCATCCGGCCGCGAATCGTAAGTGCCAGAAAGTGCATTTTTAACACAAGCGATAAGATGGTCCCGTTGGTAGCGTAACTACCAACGTGCACTTTCTGGTACTGGCGATTCGCGGCCGGATGGATGAATGGCTTGTTTTTGGGGATAATGCTTTATCGCTTGATGAAAGTATATGAGAACGAATATAATAATATGAATATAAATATAGTTTCGCTTACTTTTATGAATTATAATTTATTTGGCATAAGGACGGGTGTGAGTAAAGCGTAAACAATTTTTTAGAATATAAATGAGTTGTAATTTAGATTTATTATTATATTTAAATTAACGTATAAACTAAAAAAATAAGCGATCAGAGGTGCGATACATTTTCTTGTATACATTAATAACGCAGAGAATCAAGAGCTAAATAAGCATTTCAATAATCTAAAAGAGTCGTGCTCAGATTGCTTTTTCCCTCGAAGCCTTTGTTTCGGCTTGGCCGCATATGAACGTGCTCAGCGTCCGTGTATTGGTGTAGCTGCCGAAGGCGCGGTCAGGAAGCTGCGACCGCGCTCGGCTCTTTCCGAAGGTGTCCGAGCGTCGCTCGCTCACGGACACGCGCTACTATAATTGTGTGATGGGCGCGTAAGAGACTAGAGAGGGGGTAACTTTAGCGCGCGATCTGGCTGTACTGCTCCACTCCTATGGCCATCATACCCGGATACTCCGGGAGAGATGGCCAATCGTGATTTATAAAAAATAGTCATTTTAAGGTTGATCTGATATGAGTATGTTTTAATTTCGTACATTATCTTAAAGTTGAATGTTCGAAGTTTAATTACAAATGAAGATAGGTTAAGAAACGTGTGCACCTTTATTTTGACGGATCCTTGATAAAACTGTGGCCCACTACCCCGGATTTACCCTATATATATTTTTTGTTGTTATTTTCTTTCGAGTTGTCTATTACAATTATAAATTCACTAGCGTCCCATGACCTTGTCTTTCCAAATGTCACTCCGCGCGGTTCGTCACTTGCATTTAGTTTAAGGTGAGTTTTTAGATTTGTCTACAATACTAGTTTGTAAGACTCTGTAGTAATTTGAATTGTTTGTATCATCTGGTAATATTCTTACTAATTTGTATAATGTTGTATTTTTGAGAGCACCGACTATTTGTACGGTATTGTTAACCCGTTGCCCTAAAGTGTCACCACTAGGGCATAATTAAACCAATCAATCAATGTACTTAGTCTGTTCTTCCTAGCGTATGATTCACTCGCCGGCTTTTGTTTTATCCTGTGTCGCTCTGTCTCCGCGTCTCGCGGGAGATCCATCGTTTGCGTAGTACGCGAATATGATCAAATATCAGGAAGCGAATCGCTGACGTACCCGCTCATCCAACGTTTTGCTGGCGTTGCTCGTTCTCCACGAGCGTTCTCATGCGAACTGACGGCACTACGATCTACTGCTCGAACGTCCACCATTTCCATTCTCAAACGTCTGGCGAAGTATAGGATTTTTCGGGTAATTTAGTGCCAGCTAATAACTTTTCCAGTAAAACTGTTCTGAAGTCAGGCAAGTAAAAAATTGATGGATTCGTAGAGCGATAAGAAATTTCTGTCGGCCCGAGTCTTTTTCATGCGAGCTATGACGTGATCGATATACTGTTAATTTTTCCAGGGTCCGATGAATGAATGGTGATATCCGTCCGACCCTGTTTACTCGGTCTTCTGGTATACCGTGTCGATAGCAGAGTGCACACAGCTCAACTAACTATACGTCTGACATACCCGACCACTGACTAAGCTACTACCGTTAACCCATTAGCATAAATGATTAGCATAATTAATGGGGACGTACGCTAGTCGACCGCGTTATCATCTATAATTATTGCTGACTTAATTCGCAACGACGTCATGATAATTTGGGGGTTGTTAGATAGCCAGCCTTGGCGCGAGCCACCGCTGATATACGAGTTAGCTACGTTCCAAGCACCCCTCTCCCGCCCGTGTGGTAACTTGTAATCGGAAAAAGTTATCCAACCACATTCTTGATGCGTGATCGCCTTAAGCGCGCTTTGAACAATCGACCTTCTAAGCTCATGTATGCAGAGTGTGGATCTTTATAGGAAGACTTTTTGCCCTTTGGGGTGTCGAAAAGATCATATCAATCACAGTCAGGTGGCTCGTAAAAGGCTGCAATGCGAGATAACTGGGTTGTCCATTTTGAATGAATGGCACGAACGAAGTGACTATGAAACGAGTGGGAGTACAACGGTGAGTAATTGTGCCGACAAGTGTAATTCATTGATGGAACGTACGGTTAATTTATCGAAACGAGAGAACAATTAGCATCAGGGTTGTACGGTTATGTGAAGAGAAATAGCTGCGGGACTATTGGAGAACTGATAGAAACCACCACTCACATGTGCCATTCCCCGGAACATGGTAGGACAAGCGAGCGAGGCAGAGTGACTTGTGAATTAATTAATTAGGAAATCTGTCGGATAATAGTTTGGGAGTGAGAAGAGAGCGAGGTATAGTGGATGGGGGAGGTAGATAGAGAGACCGTACAATGTATGCCGGGGCTGCGCGAAGAAGCCCTCAACATATGCGAGAGGTATTCTGACATTGCTCATTATCGCTCATTCGAAATCAATTACCGGAAATACGCGTCTATTTTTAATCACATCTCTTCCCTTCTCATTTCAATAGCTTCCCCATTGAGTTGCCATGGAATTTCATTACGCTCTTGTGCAATTATTAAACCCCGAGTAATCGTGGATGTCAGATCAAGCCCAATGATTCCTGCGATTGATGAATGTAAAATAATGGTGTAGGTAGTAGGTGGTAGGTAGTAGGTAGTAGGTAGTAGGTGGTAGGTGCACCAGTGTGGACATGGATCCTGACAGTTTTGTAGTGGCTGCCCACCAGTCGTCGCAAAATCATCGCTCGGGGACTAAATTGACAGGATTTCATGCAACATTGGGGCAAATGGGATAGTGACCTGGACTAGAAATGATTTTAGTTAGGGGCGATATGGTAGAAGAACCGAGAGTGGGGAGGGAGGGAGTGAGGGAGGGAGGGGGAGAGAGAGAGAGAGAGAGAGAGAGAGAGAGAGAGGGAGAGAGAGAGAGAGAGAGAGAGAGAGAGAGAGAGAGAGAGAGGATTCACATAGGCTACGAGTAATTAGGGAGGCTAATCATCCCCGACCACGTTATCTTAATGGCTCCCCGTAATGCCGTGACATCACAACATGCCCAGCCCTCCCTTCCCTTACCTTCCGCGTTTCTCGGTGTACGCCTATACGTCGGGCGCTTTAATTGCTCCGATAGATTCGTGCTCGACGGAGCCGTATACTGTTTACGTCGGGAAGGTCGAATGACTTGACTGGGAGGTAATATCGGGTTGGGTTAATGTTGATAGTGCGAGTATAATGGAC